>OU898278.1:166712592-167081622 GCA_918026665.1 Diabrotica balteata
TGCAATTAAATAAAATAATATTTACTACAAATATAAAAAAGAATTAGATAATGACTTACCAAAAACGTCACCGGCGTCCAATTAAACTTGAGAGAAAAAAACTAACGTAGAAGGTGGACTTTCGTAAAATTGACGACGTGCCCTCAAAAAATCTAATACATAAATACAGTAGTGGAGAAACACACTCACCGCCTGTTAAATCAAGACTAAAGAAACAGCTACTGAGAAGTGTATGGGCAGAGGTTACGCGACTGCACCCGAACCGCGACGAAAACCGAGGAGCGTCGTCAAATTTACGATAGTCCACCTTTCTAGGGTTAAGGCACGTTTTGTTCAATATAAGACACTATTAGATATTCCAAATAGTCTTGCACTATTATTGATTTAAGTAATAATTATATTATGCTCAGTTTTCTTTTTGTTGATGATGTAAAAATCTTCTAAAGACATGTGTTTAATTCAAAGTAAAAGGATACGCCCGATTGCATTTCCTCTCTTCGAAGTCGTGCTCTCGGGTGCTTTCTTGATGCGCTTCCTACCCACTAAAACCAACCTCAACCGAACACGCGAGGCTAGTGTGGTTTAGACCTTTCTAACACGCATGCGCAGCTTCTTTCCCTTCTGTTTTCCCTTTAGCGTTTATGTTTGCGCTTGGTCTCTCACGTCCGGTATGAGTATTCATGTCCATTCAGCCCTATGATTCGTTTTCCCACTCTTATTGCCATTTCTCTTTGGTCATCTATATCTATAGTGTTGGGAGAGCGAGTTAAGGCCTATAGCACTTAGGCCACAATTGATCCATTGTGCATCCACCTAGGGAGTTGTTGTTCTTAGCTCATTGTTCACCTCCCATATGCGAGCAGGTGAGGGCCAGAGCTCGCCGAACGCGTACTCTCGTATTAACGATATCTTTGGGGATTCACATAGGACATTATCTGCAGTTTTGTCTTCTCGTTCACACTTCTCGCATTGATGTGTGTCTACTAGTCACAGTGTGTGGAGGTGTTTGCTTAGTTGACAACGACCAGTTAAACAACCAACTGTCAATGTAGGTTTATTCTGGTCATTCCCAAGTTCCTCTTTAATACTAACTGTTTAAGGTTACTTAGTGTTACCCTGGCAAGTCTAAAGCCTTGCCCTTTTTTTCATATTTTTATGGTTTGCGTATGGGAGTGACCTTTGACAATTTCCGCGATTGTTGTAGTTCACCAACCAAAAAGATCCCAAAGTTCTAAAAGTCTTAGGCCTGCCGCCTTCCTAGCCAATTGGTAAGCTATGTGGTTGCCTTAATTCCTATCGTGTCCTTTAACCCACATCAGGATGATGGTATTTCCATTCAAAGCTTAAGTTAGTGACTCGCTACACTCCTTTACTAACCCTGATTTAACACGTGGTCTATTTAAGGTTAGTAGCGCTGGTCTGCTAACTGTGCAGATTATTATAGTTTTCCCGGCTATACCTTTTTGAGTTATCTCTTTGGGAGATGCCAACCAGGTCTGTCTGAACTACACTGGCATTTTTGCCCATGCCCTACTTTATTCTTAGGCTTACCAATCTGGAGTAAATCCCTCATCATGAGACTTTTTCTATTTTTAAGCCATATGTGTATATTCAATAGGCATTTGCCACGTTTATCTCACTATACTGTCTTATTTCCAGTTTGTAGAGCTTGTCAAAGACAAACTTTAGTTTAATTAAGTCGCAGTTCTCGCCTCCAGAAACCAACTCTCAATTGTCCCATTCCTACATCATGGTTCGCACCAGCTGAGCGCAGAAGCATTATGTCACCAGCGCCACTTCTTTGACATATATGTCTAGAGGCGTAATGCCAATGACCAACTCCATTGCAGCAGTTAGTGTTATTTTCATGGCACCTGTTATATTTATGCAAATCATCGGCTGAATTTGGTTTATTTTGGTTAAACGCTGTTGCCTGTAGAACTTTTGGTATCCAAGCAATAGCTTCGTAAGTTACCATTGGCCTAATGACATTAGTGTAGACCCAGGTGATCACCATGGGAGAAATTTCTACGTACGCATCCTGTGGGTGGGACTCATGCTATCACTTGTAAGGCAACTGTTGAAGTCGTCTTATATGCACAGACGACCCAGCAAGTACCTGCCTCTGAGCTTTTTCCAGAATTCTTCTATAGTTTTGTTTATGCATTACCTGATACGGGTGCTGCGTATAGTGTGGTGGATCATTTCCATAAACTTTCTTCATAAAGTGTATTATATTTTATGAATCAATTTAATACTGTTTTTAAAAGTTTAATAGCTTTTTGACATTCAGAATTCCACCAAAAAAATGATTACGAATGAATCATATGAAGAATATAAAAGAGTAAGAACTGAAACTCATCAATTAGTAAGAAAAACAAAAACAGATTACTGGGAAAGATTCACGAAAGGACTAGAGATGGATTTTTATGGACAACAGAAACAAGTATAGCGCTTCATAAGATAACAAAGAAGCGAAATGAAAGCACTCGTTGAAATAGAACACATACAAGAGAATATATGGGTGGCTTTCCAGACAGAAATTTTTAAAAAACAAAACGAAGAACATTTACCAGAAACGCCAAATATTATAACTAAGGAAATGACCGAAATCTCCCAAAACGATGTGAAAGAAGGAATAAACAAATTAAAAAACAGAAAGTCACCAGGAGGAGATCAAATACCAAATGAACTCTTAAAATATGGAGGTGATTAACTTGTACAACAACTGCCACTTCTTATTAATAAAATAATCACCACGAACAGAATATCAGATGAATGAAGGAGAGCGATCTTGGTGAAGTTCTTCAAAAACGGAGATAAGACCCCAATAATTATCGAGCAATAAATCTTTTAAATACAACACTCAAATTGACAACAAGAATAATAGCGACAAAAATAAACAAACGAATATCTCTGCAAGAGGAATAGCAAGGATTTCGGACAGGAAGATCATGCACGGATCCAGTTTTTGTAATAAGACAAATAAAAGAAAAGTCGCTGGAATACAACAAACCAGCATATATGTGTCTGATAGATTTCAAGAAAGCGTTTGATACATTAAGAATTCGGGACGCGATACATTTATTATATGAAAAGGGAATATGACTGGATTTAGTAAAAACCATTAAGAATATAAGGATAACATAGCTATGGTAAGATGTAAAGGAAAACTACCGCAACTTATCAAATATGAAATTGGTATTAGACAAGGAGATTCGCTGAGCCCATTAATATTTAATCTGATAATGAATGAAATCATAAGGAAAGTTAAAAAATAAGAGGATATAGAATGGGAGAAAAGGAAATTAGGATAATATGCTACGCCAACGACGCCATAATAGCCGAAAATGAAGATGACCTACAAAGATTAATTAAAGAATTCGAAGATACGGAGCTCATATAAATCATGGTGATCTCAACAGAGAAAACTAAAACGATAGTGATATAAGCGGAACCGAGACGATGTAAACTAGTAGTAAATAACAAAATAACAGAACAAGTGATAGCTGTGAAAACTGTTAAGCTACGGAAAAGTGGAAGAAGAAGTACAAAAATAAGTGAACATAGCAAACAGAGCAACAGAATGTCTCAATAATACAATCTGGAGAAACAAATACCTCACAACGGAAACGAAAACCAGGATATATAAATCAACAATAAGACCGATAATGACATACACAGCGGAAACAAGAGCAGATACGGCGAAAACACAAAGACTGCTGGAAACAACAGAAATGAAAGTCTTACGAAAAATAACAAACCAAACTCTAAGAGACAGAGCAAGAAGTGAGGTATAGAGGAAATAAACGCGTGGACCAAAAGAAGAAAAGTGGAATGGGTTCAACACATCGAAAGAATGACAGAAAATAGAACAGTACGAATAGCAAGAGACAAATCGCCAAATGGAAGAAGATTATTGGGATGACCGAGGAAAAGATTGTCAGACAACGTCAATTGAGGCTAAAAACCGAAGTAAAACAGGCATTAAGCCTATTTATAAAGTTGGAAGAAGAAAAAGAAGAATTCCACCAAGAGATTGATGAATTTAATTGTTTTTAATTTATCTTACCAACGGTTTATCAATTTCTTTATGGCAAAATGTTTTAAACATTTCTACGGAATCTTTTAGTCTTCAAATTAAATGGACGAATCGTAAACAAATAAATGATAACTTCGAAAAAACCATGTATCTGAGCGCTTGCTTATGTAATAAAATTCTGTGTTTTATTGCTCTATCTCTCATTTGTATACTAATAAAAATAGTTACTATTCGTAAAATCCCTATATTTTACAAAGAAATAAGTCGATCTTGACTCTAAAAAACCAGAAATAACAGCGATGTTTTACATGTAATTGTAGTAATTTCGAGCTCGAGTACTTCTTGCATTCATAAGTATTATTACTTCTCTTTGTCATGGTTCAGTGATATTAGCCGTCATTAAAATGCATCAAAACTGAGTAAATTCGGATCACGCGAAACTATAAATAAGACTTTCATTCAAATAAAATTTAACAATGTAATAATCCCATTTTCTAAAACTGTCAGGATTCTTGGCGATATAACAGACGGAACGTTATCTTGGGAGTTTTGTGTGTTATATAATAATGTAGGCATGTACGTTTCACCTAGCTGTAATTATTCTTGTGCAGCGTTTTCTTTTGGATATAATTTAATGCTAGGTTGGTAGTTAGAACATTAATGTTCTTTTTATGTCTTTCCACTTTTAATAAAGTATTAGATCTTGTATATAAATTTCTTCCAAGTTATTCTTATAGGAGTTACATTTACTTTAAATTTATGCATTCTATGGTCTTTTACTTTCTTGGTATTAGTGAATATTTGATCTTAATATAAATTTTTTGAGGATTCAATTCCATTTCATTTAATTTCATTCGAACAATGTTGTAAGTCTTGAAAATACATAAGAGATTTAAGGGCTTGGGAGACTGAAACTCCTGGTGAGTTTGATAATTTGATAATATTTTTAGTAATATTAAACCTAGCATTAGGTATTAGATTTTTAGTGTTTGTTTAGGTTTTATTAGCCGCGGAAGTTTTCCGAAGATACAAAGGCAACAACCTTTTAAATGAAGTTTTCACTTGTAGCGTTTTTTTATTTAAAGTGTATAGAAAAGATTTCTGTGTTACGCTCCTGTTGTTTTTACCAAAGAAAACAATCGAAATAATATTTCAAGTTTTTTTGACGAGATTTTTAAATGCGTATATTTCTACCGATTCAAAAGTAAATATAGATGTTTTTTTGTCTGTGTTTAGATTCAAATATCGAACCTTTTGTTATAAGCCAGGTAAAACTCAAGTTTAAAATACGCACGTATTTTGTTAATTTGTATTATGTAAATTTATGATGCCCCCTGATAAAAAAAAGGTTTTATTTGTTTTCTTCGTTAAAAACGCAATAAACCATGAATTCCCCTAATATTAAAGTTGTTTTTCGTTATTAGTCGAGGGTCAAAAAAAGAATATTTGTTTGTTTAGGCAATAAAGGAACATTTAAAATTTGTTTTTTTTGTCGATACAAGCGAGGGGATATTGTTTTGGTTCTTGAGTTTGGGGGACAGGTTAGCTGCAAGACGGAAGGGAAATTTTTGGCTAGATTCTGGTAAAATGTAACGAAGCAAGAGAGTCGAGATTTAAGTTCCAAGCGGGGCAGACATGTGGGAATGGAGTAAAAGATTTGAGAGGAAGTGATGAAGAACTTCTCGAAGAAAAAAGTCGTTTAATTGTGATGTTGTAAGCCGGCATTCATTCGCCAAAATGGTGGAATTTTCACTCTAAGTAATATGTCGTTTCTGAAAGAGTGACCAGTAACCACTGTTTTTATTTTGGCTGAAGATTTATGATGTTTGAGCAGTGAACAAGTTTAGTTCCTGTTTGTTTTTCGTTTTTTTTTGAGAAATCCAGTTCCTTCCCGAGATGCCCTTTTCACCTCATGTAGAATAATATTGGAGCAGTTTTGATTTGGATGTGCCAGTTTCAGCTTCCAATAAAGCTTTCCGTTGATGTGCAGTTAGATACCCCGCAGAAGTTAGCCAGTTGTTCAAAAGTTTAAGTTAAGATGTGTGAACTGAGGTAACATTTACGTTATTAATTTTTAAAGTAAAAATAGACATTTTCTTTTAAAAAGACAAAATTTGCTTTCTTTTATAAATTATTTTTTAAATTATTTACTAAGAACCGTTTCGAAGAGTTTTGTAACCTTTTGTAAACAGATATGTAAGTTTTTTTTCATTTGTATTTGACAGCTAATTTTATTTAATATGCCTTTGTATAAGCTGTATTTTTGAAAACTGTTTGGTGAGACAAAAATAAATGTTTAATTTGTTTCTCTGATCTATTTTGAGTTTTATTTGAAAAAGATATTATTTTTTTTTTATATTTTTGATGTTATACAATTATTTCCCTAGTTACAACTAGTGGTTGTAATAGGTATAATTGGGCACCTCAAGTGGCGCCCTATATTAAATTTCTTGAGGTGTTTCCGTTAATTTTCATTCTGTTTGTCCCAAGAGATTTGTATAAGTACCCCTTTATTTCTTTTTTTTTGTAGTTGCCCAATCCAACCCCAATATCTTCAACTTATCCACGACCCAGCTCTCCAACAACCAACTGAGTGTCCGTATGCACTTGTTTCGATTATTTTGTTTTGCCCAATCTTGTCCCCCATATTCTTACCCTGTGGTAAGCAAAATAGTCGTTACACACTAAACTAAAACACAAACTCTCAAACTTAAAAAATCACATGTTGTTTACGAGATACGATGTCTATATTGGGCACAACTGCTTCAATCTAGAATTCGTTCTCACAAATATGACAAGCACAACAACACTTCCCTCACAAAACATGAAAATAAAAAGAACCATAAATTTGACTTCAAAAATATCAAAATTTAAAAAGAAAAACGAGGAGAACAAAAATAAAAGAAAAGAAATAGAAAGAAATACCAACGCAATCCATGACAAAAAGATATACAGAACCTAAATAAAGTATGTTTCAATCTGATTCAAATAATAATAAATATAACACCATAAAAGTCATAACATATCTCTATTTTACCTTTTTCGAAAACACCAACGATATGTCCATATAAAAGTAATTATATAGTAATGACAATAAACCATGATATATCAGATATAAATTTTTACGTCTGTCAATTCATTACTTGACAACAGCAAAAACATGTGCTGATTATAGAACCATCAGTTTGTTAAACCACATATTGAAAATTTTTATGAAGATAATACATGGTCGTATCTACAATAAATGTGAGGAATACCTGAACGACACTCAGTTTGGTTTCCGTAACGGGTTTGAAACGAGAGAGCCACTGTTTGGAATGAATGCACTTACCCAAAGATGTCGAGATATATCTGTAGACATAAACTGAAATATGATAACCTCCAAAAAGCATTTGATCGTGTTAAACACTCTATATTGATCGAGATTCTAAAAGACATTGGCTTCAACGGTAGAGATATTCAAATAATTGCAAATTTATATTGGAATCAAACAACATCAGTTTTAGTAGATGGTGTGGAATCACAGGCTCTCAATATTAAAAGAGGAGTACGGCAGGGATGGCTTCAACCTTTGCCCCGAAAGAATTTTCAGAAAAGCACTTTCTGAAAAACAAGAAGGAATACTTGTGATATGCGGACGATACAGTACTCCTAGCTTCCTAGCTCCTAGAAGATCTGCAAACACTACTTGATAGTGTCGTTAAGAGTTGTGGGGAGGCAGGTCTAGATCTGAACATACGGAAAACCAAAATACTCGTAATAAGTAAACAACAGCATATAAAACCGTCAATATATGTAAATAATACCAAACTTGAGCAAGTTGATAAAACCGTTTACCTTGGACAGCAATTAAATTGTAACGCAGAAAGTCACGGCGAAATTAGGTCTAGGATAGAGCAGGCTAGAGCTGCTTTTAGAAGGATATCCAAGGTGTTATGTAACAGATACCTAAAACTGGCATTGAGGATCCGCCTACTTCGCTGCTACGTGTTTTCGGTCTTACTTTATGGTGTCGAGTCCTGGACTGTGATTGATCTAAATCGCCTTGAGGCTTTCGAAATGTGGTGCTAAAGAAGAATTTTAAAAGAAAGGTGGAGAAAATTCGAAACTTCACAATGCTAGAACGTCTCAGGAAGACTACTGAGATCATAAAAAGCATTAAGCAGAGAAAGCTGGAGTGTTTCGGACATGTAATGAGAGATCCCAAATATAGGTTGCCACAAAATATCATGCAAGGAAAAATAGCAGGCAAACGCAGTTCAGGACGAAGAAGAACCTCATGGTTGAAGAACTTGCGAGATTGGTCTGGTGTTGATACAAGCATGCTATTTAGGGTGGCAGTGAATAAAATTAAGATAACTATGATGGTAACCAACGTTCTGAAAGGACATGGTACATGAAGAAGAAGAATTCATTATTGCCAGTGTCCCGTTTTACGTTTTTGTAAGTTTTTAACATATTTTACAATAACCTCTTATTCTTAAACTTGTACATTTTAGAATCTTGACAAAGGTAAGGGTTTGCTGTCGAAACCTTGATTTCTTCTTCTTAGAATGCCTGTCCATTCCGAACGTTGGCGATCATTCTGGCTATGATGACTTTGTTGGTTGCTATATAAGATAGTTGTGTTGAGGTCTTTCTATATCATGCTCTCAGCCAGTATATTCTTCTTCGTTCTGGAGCCATTTTTCCTTCAATTTTACCTTGCAAAATGCATTGAAGTAGTTCGTATCTGTCTTGATTTTTCATTATATGTCCCAAGTAGCGCAACTTACGGCCCTTCACGATGTTGACCAAATTTTGCGGTTGTTTTCATTCTCCGCACTACTTCTTCATTGGTGACTTTGTCTGTCCATGGTATCTTCAGGATCCTATTGTATAATCATAGCTTAAAAGCCTGAAGTTTTGATAAAGTTTCCACCTTCAATGTCCACGATTCTAGTCCGTACAGAAGCACTGAGTAAACGTTACATTTAAGGAGCCTTACTTTTATTTCAAGGGTGAGGTTGGGGCTCTTGAACACAGAGTTCATAGTCAAGAATGCACTTTTTGCCTTTCCGATGTGACATTTAATCTCTTGGGTATTGTCCCACAACACATTGATTATAGTTCCCAAGTAGTTTTATTGTATGACAAGTTCAATTCTCTTTTGGTTTACATACAGATTTGCTTCAGTTATGTTTTCCTTGCTGATGATCATTAACTTGGTTTTACTGGTGTTTATATTCAGTCCATATTTTCTACTTGTTTCCGTTATTTTGTTCATTAAGTTTTGTAGCATTTCTATGGTACTCCAAAACACTATTGTATCCGAATATGTTCCGAAAAATTTCCGCAGTTGGTACAATTAAACCTAGATCTAAGAGTATTGTTATTACTAGAATTAATATTAAACTCAACAGAATTGGAACCAAAGCCTCCATCCGCTTCTATAAATCAAGAATTATTCAAGAAGTCATAGAAATTGAAAATATGTCAAATTGTCTCAATAAAAAGAATGACGACATATGGTTACCTTTGAAATTGATACGCGAAATATGTAAATAAACGGTGAGGTCGAATAGATACAAACACATACACAGAAAGCCAGCAAATGTGCGCTGTTCTTTCCACTTCATGCTGAAATTTGTAAATCTTTTACACATTTCGTATAGCTCAAAAAGACAAAAAACGACAGTCCTTTTTATTTGAGGCTATATATATATATATATATATATATATATATATATATATATATATATATATATATATATATATATTGTTGTACTTTTGAATGTCCATTAGCAATAAAAAACCGATATACAAATTTTATTACTTAAATAAAAATTAAAATTATTGATATTTCATAAAGACACGGGCATATAAATTTTCAAACATCCTGTATAAGACAAAATATGTATTTTAAGTTGTTCGAAGAATTGTTCATTAGGCCTCAGAGACAAGACTTTCAAATATTATCGATAAGAAATTTAAATAAGTCGGTTATTGTGGAATGGATTTACCGGAATAAAAGTGTATATCGACAGTGTTTAAACAATAGACCGGGATTTGCGGTGGTTTTTCTCCCCGAAAGATTATATTGGTAAAAGTTTATTAACAAAAGACATTGAATTGAGAAACAGGTATCGTTTGTAGCTATTAGTAAGAAATATTTGTAAAGCAGATAGATTTAGTTAGAATAATTAAAGAATGTTGTTTTCTGGAATTACCGAATGACGTTTTATAGAGAGAGTTGGTTGGTAACGATATACGTCACAGAGGTTGATGATTTTTATTGGTCAATTTTTGAATGCAAGGAGGTAGTGGTTTTGGCTATGAGATAGGAGAGAGGAAAAGAGTTAGTTAGTTTTCGTCGCCCAAGAAGTAAGGAGCTTGGTGGTTTGTCTTTGTTTGAAGTCCCGAAGACGTAATTTACCGGGTGTGTTTATTTGCTGGGTAAAAGCTGATCAGTGTGAGGAACGGGGTACAGAGCGATAGAAAAACCAAAGAGTATAAGAATATTAATATCAGACGAAGCCGGAAACATTTGAAGTTATAAACAGGCGCGGAGATTGGCTCAAAAGGAGGCTGCATAGAATTACACGAGTTGTTGGGTTGCAGATACAAGGACAGATAGGAGAAAGGTGTATGTCATCTGGACCACAATAGGAGCAGAAGCAGAGAAAGGTTTGTTTTTATGGCGTGGCCATAGAATTACAGCGGCAGAGAACGAAAGGTCAGTCAATTTTCATTAGAGCAGGAGTGTGGTTTTCATTTATTAATTAAATAAATTGAATAAATAATAGAGACAGTTAATTTTGCGATCATTTAAAGAAAAAAATTATAAAGAGAGCTTAGTTATAACACATATTAAAAATCAATGTAAAATAACATTTGGGTCCATGATAGAAAACAACTTCTCATATATTTAAAGTATTATATTGCAAATATTACAGGATTGATTGTTATATAAAATTTCATTAAAATAAAGGACATCTCACATATAGTTCAGTTGAAATTCTGTGTATTTTATTCAGGTCATATTACCTATCCCAATTAATAAGCCAATTGGAAAATATTTTGAATCCACGATCAAAGGTAAATAGTACAAGTTAAATAGCCTGAGATTGTAATTAATTAATGCTGATTTATTGTGATTAATTGGAGATTAGATCATTTAATAAATATAGACAGGATCTTTTCTAAATAAGCAATAGAATACAATTTAAATAGCATAACAATATATATATATATATATATATATATATATATATATATATATATATATATATATATTATTTACAGGTTGTCTATGCATATATCAAAACTTATTTAGAAAATGGCGAGTTTTAAGTTTATCTTTACATGTATATATAAATAATCCCTTTTGGCAGCTACAACTTTCTTAGATCGCGGTAGCAGTTACACAAATAAAACTTCATCACAATCCAACAGAATGTGTGAGAAATACAAAAATAAATCTAAGGTGATACAGTTCAAACCGAAGCGCTGAAGAGGCGCGATCAAACCAAATCAACATTGTGATTAATTCATTTAGAAATGAAATTTATTGTAAACAGAAAAGTCACTAGTAAGACAGATAACTGTAACGTCTGGTTCGTATTTGAATATTTTTTTTACTCATTCGTTTCAGTATTTTGCTTGAAAATTATTTACTGATATTAAAATCCTCAACTAACGGATGAGTTTAGGTGTATTTTTCAATTTTCAGATGGTAGAAAAAAGCCATATGGTCAAAAATGATACATGTGTATATCTATACATATGGATTCATTTACTACTTTCTTAAAAACTCTGTAAATGAAATTCTGTTACATATAAACTTAAATAAATTTTTAAAAGACTGTGAATTTTAATGTAATCAACAAAAAGACCAACTACTACAACAGCAATCCAGATTACAAAAGCCCATTATAAGGTCAAGCGTCCTATTTTTAGAACTTATAATTGAAAAATCATAGAATGTGATTTGTCTTAAAAAAAGATAACCATAATGGCCTCTCAAAACTTAATACCAACTTGCTTTTACATTTTGACAGAATTTTTGAAATAAACTTATCTTTTGTGAAAATGATTTCCTGAGTGGAAATTGAAACATCAAACATTTACAGTTAGTTAAACAGTTAGACAAAAATGTGATTTTCATTAGAATCAATAATTGTGGTTTGATCCCATATGAACATAATATTTAAATTAAAAGAGACAATAAAACGAGTAAAACTCTCCCATTAGAAATTTCATATAAATTATGAGGCAAAACGAGGAAAAAAGCCTATTTTTTTGCGAAAACAGTTAAAAGCATATAGGATCTTTATTCTTTAATTCCAGTGTTTCGTTGGTGGCCACCAACATCCTCAGAAAATGCTACAATTTAGTTACATGAGTGAGAAATCACAGTCTTTGAATATAATTATACTTACAATGCGAGGATAATGTCATACTGAAAGCTGGTCATGATTTTAAAAATTACAAACATATAAAACGTTGAAAAATCGTACAATAATAAACACAAACATCTTCTATTGTAAATGTGGGGACTATTTTACTCTGTAATAATCTACATTTTGTTTAATATAATAGTCTAAACCACATGTTTAGTTTATTGCCGTTTGAAGGATAGAACTTTTTCCTTTCGCAATATGGTCCAAAAAGAAGGTTTGTGCCATGGTGTTCGCTTGATTTTTTAGATCACATTATAAGTCCTTTATTTGAGCCCTATTAAAGTTGTTTTTACAGCAAGTGACAATTTAATTTAAAACGAATGGATTTATCGCTACATAAACTTTGAAACATGAGGTGAAAGACTCAATTTTGATTGATTGTTGAAATGTTTTATGTTTATAGTATGACATTTAAATGTATTGTTTTTTTATTTTCCAAAAGTCTATTAAAGATTATGTAAAAGTATGTTAAGTGACTTTAATCTAAGTCACTAACGATGTAATTCTATTTTTTTCTGTTCATATTGCTTTTTGTGTATTCAGAGCATTTTTTATCTTCCATTATGCATATTTCTTACCAGTCTAACTGTAGTAGCTATTTCCATTGTTACCCAATTAAGTGGCATTTATTTCCCTACACACTGTTTACTAGTCACTGCACTACAATGCACTGCACTATCACTTTAGGCGATTCAACCCAGAAGCCTGGTGAATTTGATATTATTTTTTATAATAATATTGGTCTTATGTCTCTCTATACAAGTGCTCTAATATATCAAGTGTTTTGAGATACGAGCCGCAGAGTGAGCGATATTTTGCTTTGGGATGAGAGCAAGATTTGAGATTTGAGATTTGACTACCTCTAATTTACCTTGTAAATAAAAGGTAGTTTTACTGGCAGTAGATCTTTAGAGCCTCGCCATAAAGATCATTTTACGGGTCTGTACGTGACTATTACTTGGACCGAGACAAATTAAATGGTCATTGGAAGTGAAATCCGACAAAAATTCGGATTCTTATACTAACCATATTGCACTCTCGATGTCGGTGTAATTTACACTGTGTAAATTTTTACTATAGACCTCAGTCTGTCTGCTTTGCTTGTTTCCCTCATTTTTGAAGTATTGTTAATAAGGTGGGTTCGCGTATTTTGCGTTTTGTACATTAAAATATTACATTTATTTTTATAACCATGGGTTCGAAGAAGAAGATGATGTCTATTGAACTAAAACGTGAAATGATTAAATGACATGAGCAAGGTGTACGAGTAACGCGAGGATGTACGGGCGTACCACATCAATACTATGTACTGTACTTAAACAGAAGGAGGTGATAAATGGTATAATGTCAGCTAAGGGTGTTATAATAATTTCTAAGCATCGCACTTCATCCATAAAAATATGGAAAAACTATTAAGGGTGTGGGTGATAGAGAAGCATCTTTAAGGCGGAACCTTAACACAAAGCATCATATGTAAGAAGGCACGAGCGATTTACTGAAGATTTGCTAAAGCAGATCACACACACTTCCACAAATGATGAATCGGAAGACTCGTTTAAAGCCAGTCGGGACTGGTTTGACAACTTTAGAAAAAGGATCCGCATTCACTCCATCCTCAGGCATAGTAAGGCAGTAAGTTCGGATGTGGAAGCAGCTGAGGTTTACATTAAAACGTTTTCCGAACTGATAGAACCCAAAGGATACATCCCCCAGCAACTCTTCAACTGTGACGAGACAGGGCTTTTCTGGAAATAGATGCCAAATAGAACTTACATAACGACACAGTTGAAGACGATGCCAGGTTATAAACGTAGGAAAGCTAGATTAGCTCTACTACTGAAAAATTAAACCTCTTCTGGTGTACCATTTAGAAAGTCACAGAGCCTTTAATTCACATAAGATTAAAAAAAAACTGCCTTATGTGGAGGGTAAATCCAAAGGATCCAAAGGCGTGGGTAACCAGGAAATTTTTTGTGGAGTGGATACACCTGGCGTTTGCCCTTTCTTTTAAAAAATATCTACAGCAAAGCAATCTACCCATGCAAATCCTTCTTTTCCTCGATAATGCCCCTTCTCACCCACCAAATTTTGAAGATGATTTACTTCAAGAGTTTTTCATAAAGTTTTTCTACTTACCAGCCAATACCACTCTTATCTTGCAGTTCAAAGATCAGCAAGTAACTTCTCATTTTAAGAAGTTGTATCCAAGCACATATTTTGGTGCTGCTTTGAGATGACTGAGAACACAAACCTTACCCTTCGAGAGTTCTGGAAGGACCACTTTAACATAGTAACGTGCCTAAGAACCTAAGAATTATTGAGCAGGCCTGGCTAGGTGTTACAAGGACCTTAACCTATGCATGGAAAAAGCTGTGGCCTGATGATGTAGATGAAAGGGCCTGGGAAGGACTGGAATCCGAAGTGTCAGTGGTAGATGAGATTGTTTCTCTTTGAAAATCCATGGGTCTGGAGGTGGATGAAAGTTAACGAACTTGCCGAGGAACAGTCTCAGGAGCTGACAATCGAGGAGTTAGATGAACTACATTCGGAGCACCATAAGGTGGTTTAACGAAAAATTTTGAAGAAGACTCAGAATTGGAAGACATCTCTACAAGAGATATAAAGGAGATCCTGGGAATGTGGGAAAAAGCTGCAGAGTTCGTAAATAAAAATCACCCCAAAAAAGTTACAACTGGTCGTTTATCGGTGTTGTTCAACGAAACTTGTCTAACACATTTCCGCAATATTCTGAGAGAAAGGAAGAATATCACCTTCTTGCACAGTTTTTTTAAACGATCTGGAGATGAAAATGAGCAAAGTGTAATGAAAAACGAAGGCCACTGACGAAAATTAAGCTATTTCGTAAGCACTTCCTTTTTTTATGTTTTTACAGAATATGTATATATTTTTTTTACTTATAAATAAATGTTTCTTCTTTTAAATACATTTTTTTTATTTAAAAATAGTTAACAAAAACAACTAACGTGTGTTTTTACATGACATTTCGGTTAATTTCAATGAGGAAAGTTGCTTTAACATACGAGCAAGATTACGGACCAAATTATACTCGTATGTCGAGGTGCCACTGTGTAGATAAAAATTTTATTACAGATAAACTGTAACTGCATGTTCTAATAGATTCTTTTATATTACCGTATAAATGCCAACTAAATATATTTTATCAGTTAATAAACGTCAAAGTTGTACAGAAATTTTACACCGAATAGGCCAACAAAACAAAAATCCCATTAATCCTCTTTCCAATACGATAATTAAACTCATCTTTTTCATAGAAAGATCACTAATTTTCCACACCGACGGCCCCACTACAAGATTCGGTATTTTTAACTAGACGATAATCCGCCAAGCGTCGTCTATGTGCAAGTTCGCTTTTCACTCCTGATTTCCTCGGGAAAATTCACCATCGCATCGCTGCGTTACGTTCGAGGATGCTTTTACTATATTTGATGATATTCCGGCAATGGAAAATTTGTCGGTATCGTCAAATTAAATTCAGATTAAGTATTTGTGAAACAAAAACAACAAACCTACAAATGAACACGAGGATTAGACTTTAAATGTTTACGACTTTACCACCGTCTCGTCAAGCGGAAATTTATTTTCCAGGAAAGTTTAGACGAGATAGTTTGCTAAATATTTTAATTTTAAATTTAAATTTCTTTGATATTTTTATTTTGTGACATTGTAAAAAGTTATCTGAGAAAAAGCCAAAGGAATTTGTAGATTTTTAAAATAAAGCGTACGGATAATAATATTGAAAGTTAATTGAAACGTATTCTATGTTGAAACTATACACATACAAAAATGCAAATTACTGAAATATAAGCATCATAATATCCTATGAAATTTATCTTGACAAATGTGAGAATTAGTTGTAAAACTTATACATCGTAAATTACCTCAGTACCTAACAAAACAATTATTTTATTAAAAAATATTTTTTAGAAAATTGTGATTCGAGTTACAACATGCTATCTAATACATAGTTCGCAATAACATTCCCGCAATTTTACCTTAAACTTGAGGGAAACTGTCTTCTTTTTTTTTACTATTTATGGCTTTAATTAAATGGTTTTTTTGTTGATCTAGATTGTCATCTACGGAAAACAAGACTCTATATTCTATGGTGATGTTATGAAATACTGTGTAATGACGTGTTCTGTGGGACTAGAAACCTCAAATTATTATAATAATGACAACTTTAGTATGGATCTGTTAAATCGTTCTATAAGATATAACATAGATGGACTATTTTTATTTCTAGAGGCATTAGGATTTCCCCCGACAGTTGCTGTTACCGAACACTGGCTTGAAGTTAACGAGCCTTTTTTGTAGAAAAATATACTACAATTGCTAGGTCTTCTTCTTCAAGTTCCACTCCTATCGGAGATTGGAAATCAATCTGGCAATTATAATTTTATTGGTTACTCGCCTGAATAGTTCAATTGAACTGCATCCAAACCATTCACGGAGATTGCGTAGCCACGAGATTTTACGTCTTCCTACGCTTCTTCTACCTTTGATTTTACCCTGCATTATATTCCTTAGTAGTTCGTACTTTTCACCTCTCATTATGTGCCCCAAGTATTCCAATTTCCTGATTTTTATGGAATTTAAAACTTCGCATTGTTTTCCTAGTTGTTCGAGAACTTGTTCGTTTGTTTTGCGATCTATCCATGATATTTTCAAAATACGTCGGTAACACCACATTTCGAATACTTCTAGGTTTTTAGTGTTGGATTTTTTAAGTGTCCAAGCTTCAACTCCATACAAAATGGTAGAGAAAATATAACATCGAAGCATTCTTATCCGGAGCGATATATTGATATCGCGATTACAAAAAAGTTTTCTCATTCTATTAAAAGTTGACAGCGCAATTTCAATGCGGCATCTTATTTCTTTTGTCTAATCAGTATCTTCTGTGATCCATGCTCCAAGGTATTTGTACAAAGATATTTGTTCAATTTCTGTATTATCTAGTACTAGCTTAACTTTGATGTTTTGTGCTTTTGTAAATACCATGAACTTGGTTTTCTTCAAATTGATTTTTAGTCCATAATCGTTTCAATATATATTTAGTTGTTCAGCAAGGTGTTGCAGTTCATCTAGTGTTCCTGCCAGAAGGACGGTGTCGTCAGCATATATGATATTATTAAGTAGCTCACCGTTTATTATAAGGCCCTTGCTGATCTCGGCAAGCGCTAATTCTGAGATGGTTTCAATGTATAAATTGAATAACAAGGGTGATAAAATACACCCTTGGCGGACCCCAAGGCAAATCTGGATATTCTTGGACAGTTCGTTTTCAACTTTCACTTTTGCTGTTTGATTCCAATAGAGGTTACAGATGATTCTAATGTCTCTACTGTCTATGTTTTTATTTAATAAAATTTCTTTAAGTCGATTATGCTGCACTCTGTCAAATGCCTTCTCAAAATCAATGAAACAGGCATATACTTCCTGTATAATATCTAAGCATCTCTGCGAAAGAACACTTAATGCAAACAGTGCATCTCGTGTTCCCAGTCCTTTCCTTAATCCCATTTGTGTATTACTTATGCCTTCATCTAATTTCTTATGTATTCTATTGTGAATTACTTTTAAAAACAATTTCAAGACATGACTCATTAAGGCTATGGTGCGATGTTCATTGCACTCCTTTGCATTGGCTTTTGTGGGAAGCAGTACGAATGTTGATTGGAGCCATTCTTTAGGTATTATACCTGTTCTATATATGGTATTGAATAGATCCAAAAGAAGATCAATAGATTCAGTATTCACAATTTTAACTTCTATACGTCATCATGCTAGGAAGAGCAGGGAAGAAAAAAGAAATCTTTGCTGAGGAATAGGTATCAGAGATTGGACTAACCTCTGTGATGAACAGATATGTCACGTTGCAAAAGATAGGGAAGCGTTGAAATAAGTGATCACCAACCTTCGTTAGAAGGCGGCACAATAAGAAGAAGACTCCAAATCTGGATACATTGAAAAAATTTTAAGTTTTCTGTAATAAATAACAAAATTTTTAAATAAGGCAAAAATTAGTTGTTCGGTAGCGGCCGTATTATTTTTCTTAGACACATTCGTCTGGTAATGACTATTGAACTTAGACAACAGGTTCCATTTTCATATCATACTGCAGAGTAAACTATTGATTTCAAAATATGTTCATTATTGTGTCAGAGCAACGAACATTAAAGTGATAATATATGTATAATTATGATAAAATATGTAATTATTTAGTTAACCTTATCATACAACAAAAGAAGAATTACTGTTAAACTTGAAATATCTTTATATTTATAAATAAAAAAACAAACACTGTTCTTTATTAAATCATCAAATATATTAATAAATTAATCAGTTATTGTAAAGTATAATCCGACAAGCGAGAGCTGGCGGGTGACTTGCACGAAAATATAAAAGGAATTATTCTAAGAGAGATGGGAGAGGTACTTAATCGCGATTATAGGTATATAGTATAGGTACTTAAACGGTTATACACGATGTGAACTCCTAGCCGAATGCAATAGAAATGAGCAACCCCTTCCACTTTTCAATTTGTTCTACACGCAACCCTCCAGCTCTCGCTTGTCGGGTTATAGAGAGAAGAAAAAGTTAATTATTGTTAGTTGATAGATTTTTTTTTAAATTATAATTTTTTTTATTATTAAGTTAATGCTTCGACAACTATGATCATTGGCATGGTACAGTCAGGTACCTATTGTATTGTAATTGCCAATTACAATATGAATATAAAACAACTTACAAACAAGTAAATACTTCGTGTGTATAATGGTATATCTTATTAAAGGAAAAAAAGTTTTCGGTTCAGTCGGACCATCATCAGGGAAACCTAGACGTGTTTCCACTTTAAAATACACAAACATAACATTTTCGTTGTTAAATTTTAAAGCATATGGAAAATCCATTATAAAATAGTTGAAACTAACTAAGCCTTTGGATTACATGACAATCATAGTAAATTGTAAATTTATAATAACACAATCTGTTCAAAAGTAGGATAACTTTGTCCAACGATTAGAGTCAGCCAACTAATGCCATGTCAGACTAATTTAAATCTAACACTGCAATTTGTTTCCATATCAAAGTCTTAAAAGTAGGCAGATTATTATTATCCATATTTGATTAATGACCTTGATTTCTTCTGTTGATCTGTTTATGTCAATCCTGATAAATACCTGTACTCTGTTTCAGAAAATTTTAAATATTACATTTTAAACACAAACAAAGCTAGAGAGCAATATTTAAATAGTTCTAATTTAAAGTTTCTACCTTACAGGTTTTCAATCTATGAGAAACAGCTGTAGTTTAGAGCTCATCACAAATTCTTGGGTTTAATCTTTGATTCAAAATTTACATGGAAAGTTCACATATCACAACTCATCCTTTCTTGTAATAAAATATTAAATGTGTTAAGATCTCTTTGTAACAAACACTGCTAACAAAAACACTCTGCTTCTGTATAAATCTTTAATAAATTCTAAACTAGATTATGAAGCAATTGCCTATTGCACTGCTAATTAATCTTTTCTTAAATTATTAGATGTTATTCATATTAAAAATTTTAGATTCATTATAGGGGCTTTTCCAACTTCCCCGGTACTCAGCATTTATGCCCTTTTAGGAGAACCACTACCACCTGTTCCTCGCTCTACCACATGTAGACTCAGTCGCTTGTAACAATTTTAAACCATTATATCAAAATACTTTTACAAATAAATATGTAAACAAATTTTAAGATATTCGCTATACTAAAAACCCATATTATGAAAGAATTAAATCCATACTTCAGAATCTAAACCCTAATTTTCCGGAAATTTTCCTCCTCAGATATTAAGTACCCTGAGACTTGGCGTGTCAATTTACTAATCTCTGATATATTTCTGGTGTATTTCGATAAATCTAGTACACACAATTCCCTTATTCGGCTTAAGTTCGAAGCCCTCTCAGAAAAGTACTCCGACTATTATAAAATTTATACAGACGCATCCAAGTCCCTAGACGGAGTAGGAGCATCAATCGTTTCTTTAGAAAATAATCTTCTTTTTCGTCTACCGTTAGTATGTAGCACATATTCAGCTGAGCTCTACGCTATATATCGTGCTGTGAAAATTTTTAACAAGCTTACCTTCACAAAAGTCATGATCATAATAGATTCCCTTAGTTCTCTAAACTCATTAAAACATATTTTTCCTAAACATCCTTTTAAAAAGATATTAAAATACCAGCTATTCCAAGCTCTTCAACATGGAAGCAGAGTTAAATTTTTGTGGGTACCCTCACACGTCGGGATAACGGGAAACGAAGAAGCTGGTAGGACTACAAGAGAGGCAATGTTAAACGATTATTCGGAGCCCATAAACAAGTGTGTTTCCAGTGACTTAAAAGATTATTTTAAAAACAAAGTGTTGTGCTTGTGGCGAAATGAGTACCATACCAAGGTAACACACTCTTACCTTTTCACAAAGAATAACCCACCCATGTGTGATCAGTGTAACGTTCGATTAAAACTTAAACATTTTATATTAAATTGTGGTAAATATGATCAAGAAAGACATCGTTGCAATATCTCGAACTCTTTAGCAGAAACTCTAGGTCAGAAGTGTTCCTATGATAATATAATTAAATATTTAAGATCTATAAATATTTTCTATAATCTGTAGTTATTCAATTTTGTTATTTATATTTTGTGCCGTTGCTAATAACCTTTTGGTAGATGCGACTTTTTTACTAATAAAAAAAATTTAAGTAAATGTTCAAAATGTCCACCATTTACGTCAATGCAATTTTTGATCCGGTTGCGCAAAGATTTTCAATCAAATAATCCTTGTCTAGTATTTCTAATCATATTCGTGGCTTCTTCCAGTTTCTGTCAAAATTCTAAAAAAAAATTAATTCCCATCTGCGACAATATTAAATAATCTAAAGAATTGGAACCAGGACTTCTTGATGGCCAAGCAAACTCACTTCCACGATTAATCCACCGATGCAAAAACTGTCATGGCGAGACGCATATCTTCTCTTAATCTGTGTAAATGTTTTTGAAGAAAATCTAAATACAGAGGTCCATTTAAATTGGTTTGAAGTTCAAAACGATCTACTAGGTAGTAACATATTACCAAAGAATATAAAGCGTCTATATTCTTTGATATTACAGTAGACCAAAAGTCGTACTGAAAACTGGTTTCTCTCTTAGGATGACCATTTACAGAATCTCATAAATAATTATTTATCCAATTAAATATTCCTCGTTTAGTAAATGTTGCCTTATTGTTTTCAGGAAATTTGGGTTAATATTTTGTTTATCTTGTAAAAATTGAGCAAATTATAGACACGCAGGTAAATTTTTAGGTAATAAATTCTGAACAGGAAGGCAATGATATGGATGCAGTTTTTCTCTCATTAATATCCTAAATACTATTGATCTATCCCTGTTGCTGACTTAATCGGCGAGTACTGATATCTGGATTTTCTGCAACACGAACTAAAATTTTATCTTCTTCGTCCACAGTAATAGCTGTAGTTGTAAAAATTTCGAAACAGTTTGCAGTTGGGTTGGTTTCGATTTGGGTATAATTGTGAATATCTTCGAGCTGGAGCTGTTACACTATAATTAAGAAAATGCACAAAACATGTAGCTCATCAGCTTATTATTGGAAAAAACCGTAGATATTTTTTAACACGTTGCCTGCCGTCTCGGTCCATGTGACCGAGAAAAAATGCTCTGCACGCCAGCGAGTTTTATTTGACCGAGAATTTTAATGTAACTGTGCCGTCTTGGTGACTATGGCGGGAACGGAAAGTATTAGAAAATCCTCTACGGCAGGCAACGTGTTAATAAATAACTATTTTTCTTATTAATTACTTGTTAAAAAATGGTATACTTATGGACTTTTTAGAAGAAAATAACTTGAAAACCGATTGAATTACATCATTCAAATTTATTTTTTTTTATTTTTTTTTTAAATCGCTATTGTTGGTTGTCAGGGAGCCCAAGTATACAAATCTGTTTACTATTTTGAAATTTGCCGCTTTGTCTATGTGCGGTAGATTATTATTTGCTCTGTCTACGATCATTATTTTTGTTTTCCGATGTTAATCCGAATTCTTCGCTCATCCGGCTTAGCCTTAAAATCAGTGATGGTATTCATTTCGACTTCATTCGCTGCTAGTATAAGTGTGTCATCTGCGTATAGCAGGTTACTGTTTTTTTGCCTCCTATACTGATTACTCCATCCCATTCGTCTCGTACTTTTTTCACTATGTATTCAGAATAATGGTGATAGTATGGTATATCATAAATACCATAAATGGATTACCATTTATAGCATAAATGGTAATCCATTTATGCATATTCTTCTCGTTTCTTGTTGTCTAGAGCTATATAGGTTCTCCTTTTAATACATGTCGATTTCTTCCATTTATTCATCCATTATTTATATCCCGTTTTCTAGTAAATGTAAAACTGAAGATTTTTAATAATTTGTTGAAATATACCCACACTACGTAAACGGATCGCCATAAAAATGAATAAATACAAAACTCTTTCGATTTGTATTCAGAACAGCATTTGTAAACAAGCTTTATAAAACAATAACTAAATTTAGCTTCGGATTACAATTATATTGACGGTTTTAGCAAACAATATAAACTTTTAACAATAATACTTTTAATATACGATACGCAGAAATATTATCAATATGATAGTTATTCCGGTGGGTAGTAAATTAGGTAACAAAAACTACAATATTAAATCCAATTAATGGGGTTATAGATATTCATAATAAGTTTAAACAATAATACTGGCAAATTATCATTATTTGGGATTTCGAATTGCACAACTAATTTTTATTATAATTCATACTAAAAATTTTAAATTATTCATTTTATGTATAATATGTGTCAGTTAAACATTATTTTAGCATTATTTATTCCATGAATATTAATGATTTAACAGTTTATATTAAAACGATATATATATATATATATATATATATATATATATATATATATATATATATATATATAGTCCGAATAGCATATAGCAGCGAATGAAGTCGAAATAATTACCTGATTTCTATACTTGGGCTCCCTAACAACTAACAATAACGATTGCTCCTCAGAAATCAAGCGCATACTAGTAATGACCAGAAACGCAACGTCTATCAGAGTGGAGCCATAAATCTTTTGGTTTAAAGGACGGGCGATGCTGGCTGGGTAGCTACGATCATCACGCAACTAACCATCGCCATCCGAAAACCGACCCTGTTCTGCTGGTCTTTATGGCCCCATACTTTAAGCCAGTATTAATTGAAACGAGATCCACCACTCTCCTCTGCACAATTCACCATGCCAAATAGAAGGTAAAAATAATAACTATATAAAAAGTTTAAAATAGTAAATATAGAAAATTAAAATGAACATTCATAAACATGTAAAGACGAAACACAACATCTACGTCGTCAGTATGGATAAAATCCTAACTAGACAAACGTAGACTTCCCGATTGGAAGAAGCCGGTACTTACACTCGAAGTAAAATTCTCATAAGCCACCTCTGCTAAGACCTCATAAAATGACTATGAATATGAATACTACCTTGAATTGCCTTAGTGATAAAATTGCGAACGTCGAACCTAGAAAGGTTAAAAATTCTCATGACACGAGAATTCGACTGACACCTTGTTCCGCGAGCTAGAACGATTTAAGGTGCCATGCTAACGGTTGGTTTTCCAGGATATCGGGTCTGCATGGTCTGAAGGAATCGAGGCTCAATGTACAATGTTTTATTGGCGGCGGCTATTCTTAGGGGTTCAGGACCCACCCAGCTGACGGCAACGTCTGCAAATTACCTGCTCACCCTGTTGCGCGACAAAGTAAAGTATCTTTACCGTCAGCGCATCGTATTCGCGGCTCTACCTTGCAAATTCACCCTTTCTTTTCAACTGCTTTGCAAAGATACGTAACAAGCTGATCGTGTCTCTTAATTCGGTGTTAATTAAAATATGGACAGACCGAACAATAACAAGCAATACTAAGCTCAGGTTGGTTAATGTCCTTTTTTTCTATGGCTTCATATGCAGCTGAAACATGGACTCAGTTGTAGTAGTGTCTGGAGAGACTGTGTGTAAGATATCGAAAAGGATTTCAAAAGCTCAACGCAATGATAATCGACGCGGTTTAACCTGGAAGACTGGTAATTTTAATATTAATTTCTGTAATAATTCCGAAAACCTTTCGAAATATTTATCAAATAATGCCTACAAATAACGATTTTTTCAATAATGAGATGTGCAATATGACTTGTGTTTTTGTTCAACTAAATTCCAGAAGCCAGTCGTCTATTTTTAGAATATTTAAGAGAAAAAATTCCATTATTATCGTTACACTCCTCCTCACTACCTTAAGATTTACCTGCGCGTCTACAATTTAATTAGAAAAATAATAATTTGTGGGATTCTGAGACTCCAAATGAAGATAAAAAGCCATTTTTAGCACGACTTTAAGATTTGATGTGTAATATTTTACTACTTAATAGGTCTTTTAAACTGCCAACCAATTTAAATGAACCTCTCTATTTAGATGTTCTTCAAAAACATTTACACGAATTACTAGAATTATTATAGGATATAAGTTTTGTCTTAAGACAAAATATGTGATTTTTGCATGACGAAACACCACCACATTATTCTTTAGAAGTAAGTCCATACTTAAATTCAACAGTTTTCGCATAGATAGATTGTTCATGGAAGTGAGTTTGCTTGGCCATCAAGAAGACCTGATTTCAAACCTTTGGATTTTTTAATTTGGTAGCAAATGAAGACATTACTTTACAAAAACAGAAATAATTATCTTTTAGAATTGCGACAGAAAATAGAAAAAGCCGTGAATGTAATTAAAGCTAATAGACAAGGAATATTTGATATTAAGAGATTGTTGCGAAACCTGATCATAAAGTGTAATGAAGTAAATAGTGGACATTTTGAACATTTACTTTAAATTTTTTGTTTTTGACTTTATTTACCATTTGTTATTATTTCACATTTAGATAATAATTTTTTTTTTTAAGGAAAAACTTTCAGATTTAATTTTAATACAGAGCATCACCATTCGCTTATACGTATTTCATAATCATGGAATCCTCAAAGCGAACTGTAGTAAGCTCTATAACTATACATAGTGAGTTCTAAAGCATGTTTTATCAAAAGCTAAAATAACCAACACATTGTAGTTGGAATATATTATTCAAAGTGAAAGAAGATATTTCATGCTAAAGTTTAAATCATACATGTGTGGAATTTTGAAAAATAGGTGTTTATCCTTAAAATTACCAAAATCGCCCCTTTTAGATTAGATCATGGTTAAATAGTTAATATTTTCTTCATCTCTACTGCATTAAAGTATTTTGCGGTAAGAAGATTATAAAACTAGATTCTAAGGCCTTCAATTTGCAATTAGATAAAAGTTTCAAGCACCTATATAGCCAAAAATATGGCATTTTACACATATTTTTATTTTCGAATTAAACGCCAAATTTTATCCGATTTTTGTTAATGGCTGTAAATTCAATTGCTGGATCAGAGACATGGACACTGTCGAAAGACATTGAGAACCTATTAGGTACATTTGAACGAAAAATCCTTAGACACATATATAAGGGGGTAAAGGAAAATGGCATATGGCGCAGAAGATATCACTTTGAACTATATACAGCATACAGTGAATCCGAGATCATAACATCCATAAAAATCGGACGTCTGCGCTGGATGGGCCATGTTGAACGGATGTTGGAGACTGAAACGCCAAAACGTATAATGAGGCAAACACCAGTAGGAAGAAGGTCAAAGGGAAGACCCAAACTTAGATACATGGAACAAGTAGAACAAGATCTAAAAACACTTAAGATTACCAACTGGAAAAGCAAAAGTTTTTGGTTATTTAATTAATATAATTCTAAAATTTCCAATATAATGATAATTACATTTTTCTGATTATTACACCATGTTGACGCCTATTTAACTGGGAATAAGCCACAATTAAAGATAAAAATACGTTTATTGACGTTTCAATTTCCACTTCGGAAATCGTTCTCAAAATACAAACAGTAAATTAAACAAATTTTGTTTTTTGTTACATAGTGAAATTCTTCTAATAATTTAATTTTATCTGACTCATTTATATTGACAATTCAGACATACATTGTGCATTTTAAAATAGACGACTTTAAAATGATATTGCCAATACTGTTGAGTTGCGCTCCTGTGACGATTTTACTTATAAGATAGTTCATTCGATTACATGAAATCAACTTTAACTTGAGAATATCCGTCAGAAAAAAATCATAGCATGTAATTCGTCTTTAAAAAGACAAACACATGACATGATGACAGTAAAATTCTCCTGTTAGTGATTCCATAATGAATTATGAGGGAAAAACCAGGAAAAAACCTTATAATACTATCCCGACATTGTAAGTATTTGTTCGTGAATTTAGTTTACCTTCAACAAACATCAAAATTCTGATTTTATATGCTACGTTATTTAAAAAACATAAATGATGTATCCTTTATATGTTACTGATTTACTAATACTGGTATTTTCTTATTAATAACTTCCCCTTTCAATATTGGTAACCAGATCCTACTACATTCTGCCGAGGAATTTGCGACACAATTGGCCTCATTTATCATAATTAGAGCCGCTTCTTTGATTTTTCTTTTTTTACCGTCCGTTTCTTTTAGGACTACATTTGAATTATTCCATTGAACCCTATGTTCATTATCCCATAATGAACATAGGGTGTGTACATATTTGAGATCTATCAAATTCTCTATTTTTAATATAAGATTGATGTTCACTTATTCTAACATTTAATGGCCTTGATGAGGATTGTTAGGTTTGGTTTTGGACAAAATAGATCTCAACGTGTTTGTTGTTTTGAATGTTGTTGAAATGTTAAATTTATTTCCTATCCTTTTAAGTTTTTCTGATAATCCTTTTATGTACGGTATTTTTATTTTCCTCATATTATTCCTTGTGTATGCTGTAGGATCTCGTTCTAAGTTGTTCTGTTCTATTCGATCGATTGTTGAAAATTTCTTATTTATAAATGATAAAGGATAATCATTTTTTAATAAAACAAATGTTAACAAATGTTTCTCCTCCAAGAACGAATTTTTCGTTAGAACAAGTAATTTTGGCTCTATCGTATAAGGATTTAATTATTCCCTTTTTTACATTAATATTGTGATTTGATTAGAAATTTAAATATCTATTGGTGTGTGTTGGTTTTCTATAAAATGCATAATGTATGTCTGAATTGTCAATATAAATGAGTCAGATAAAATTAAATTATTAGAAGAATTTCACTATGTAACAAAAAACAAAATTTGTTTAATTTACTGTTTGTATTTTGAGAACGATTTCCGAAGTGGAAATTGAAACGTCAATAAACGTATTTTTATCTTTAATTGTGGCTTATTCTCAGTTAAATAGTAATTAATTGAACTCTAAGGTTGACGTTCTGGAAATTTTAAATACAAGTGACATCACTCTGTATAAATCGTGACGTGCAAGTGCTTTACTTTGAAAAATGGTATACATCTTTTTATTTTGAATAAATATTTTTATATCGTGATATAAACACATATAACCTTTTTTTTTTTTTTCTTCTTCTTCTTCTTCCTTTATTGTAATATCCCAGGGGATAATTTGCCCACTAAATATTTTCTAACAATTTTGCAATTTAAAGACGTAATTAGTGCATGTGCATTTATTTTGCAAATAGGAACACGTAGTTACGTGAAATCCAAGATGCACTGATAAACATATGATTTGTTTATAGAAAGATATGATTGACATTGACTTTCAAAACATCAGTTGTATTTAGACAAATTTGTTGGAAAGTATTTATAAAATTTACTACAAATGCCTGCAATGTTAAGTACGGAAGATAAAATTGAAATTATTTTGATTGTAGGAGAACATTATAAAATACATAGAGAAGAGCCATTATTTTTTATAATAGACATCTCAATAAAAATATAAATCATTCCACTGTAACGAAAATAGTAAATAAATTTAATTGTACCGGAAGTATAAAAAATAATTTTAACGGAAAACGCAAAAAGTGGGTTGTCGATGAGAAAACGCAATTTGAAGTAATGTTGACTGTGATGGAAAATCCAAAACTACTATTGCGCAAGAAGAAATCGTTGATGCAACAATCTGTAAGGTTTAAACATAATAGCAAGACTTTTGAAACTAAATAAATACAAACCATTTAGATCAAAACTCATTCAGACATTGAAAGAAATGGATTTTGGTGCTTTGATTTTTTCTGTATCGTCCAAGGAAAGTCAGAAGAGGACCCAAAAATCCAAATTTTAGTATTAAGTCTGGTGACCAATATTTATTTAAGACAAACGTGTGGTCTGGCATTTATAATAACAGGTTAATATCACCTTTTTTCACCAAGTTATGGATGCCAAACGATATTTGCAGTTTTTACAAACTCATATCAATGATTTCATGGACGAACTACCCATACAAGAACATCAACGTTCAATAAATTGAATGTTAGGGAATATGTTCCGCGGAAAATTTATACACAGATCGTGAATATATGAAATATGTTCTGTTTTGGTCTGTTAGAGCCCCTAACCTAACCCCTCTTGATTATTTCGTATGGAGGTACTTGAAACAAATTGTTTACAAGTACCTCCTTCAAGATGGTTACCATTTGGAGAGAATAATTTTAGAAATATGCCAGGAAATTTCTCCACGAATGATAAGAAATAAATAGAATAGAATAGAAGTATGCTTTATTGTCACTGAAAATTTTACAATTTTATGGACAACGCTTATAAAAATTAAAAACAAGTAATAATAACAATAACAATTGAAATTTACTAAAATTACATAAATCGTCAATATCACAGAATAAAAATAATAAAAAATTAAAAAACAATCCTTTGCAAAATTTCACTATATTGCAAATTGCATAATAAAACCTTACGAACCAGTGTACTAATAAGTTTAAGCTGCTGCATTGTTACGAATCAAAAAAGGGAAAGCTGATTATTGCAAATTAAAAGGGAAAAGCCTGAGATGGTGAAGCCAATATTAGAAATTATGTAAAATTTATGGTTAAATAAAATTAAAAATTAATTAATTATTATTTTAATAAGGTTAAATAACAGGGAATGTAACCAATACAAAAGAAAATATAAAATTTACTTAAAGTACTGCAATAGAATAGGCTTAGCTAAAGAGAATGAGAGTAGTGCTCATAGAGGAGGTTGGCACGTTTGCTTGCCTGTAGTAACCTAGGATAGTTAGATCAATCCTAAGATGATCTTGAGATGAGCACCAGGGTGAATTTTAAATATCACACCAATTTGGGGTATATGTAGTTATATATTAACTGAACAATAAAAGATGAAGGAAACAAATAAAAATAAGAAATGCTTTATACACTATATTCCAATCTTATGTACTATCCCAACCCTATACTTATATACACTAACCAATTATTAAAATATATCCCCAAAAGATATATTTACAAAAAAACAGTTACACCTAAAAAAATGACCCAAAATATAATAATCATATAAAACAATTGATTTACACTGTCCTCTGGCAATGAGGTAACAGGGTCGGGATTACTATTTGCATAACTCACTTGGAGTAAATAATAGGTTTGTTCTAGCATTAGTTTCAAATGGTTTGAAACCATCAGCGAATAGTGGACCAGTGCGAGTAGAGGGGATATAGCACTGGTGACTGTATTATTTTCTCTCGCTGACCAACTGTTTGCTGACGGTTTCTGACTAGTTTGTCTGTTTGCTAGAACAAAACTAATAATTAAAATATTATAAAATAATTGAATACCTATATCAGTTACAAAAGGGAAGTTTAAAAATATGAGAATAGTCAGTTAAGACATTAGAACAGTATTACATCAATTTGATATGTGAAGATACATACAAATGACCATTACATTGGATAATATATTCTGACCACTTATCATAAGGGTTATGTAAAATATTAATAAAGAAATAAATACAAAGTAAATAGGGAATGACAAAATTCAAACAAGTAAAAGGATTCAACAAGTTGAGGGTACTACCCAGGGATTGTGCACAAACCTGTTTTGTAACCCACTTAGACTGAAGGCCTAAGTATCAAAGATATATATTATAAAAAAATTGAAATTGAAATTATAAAGTTGATAAAAATATAATGGTTCTTAGTAACCCTTTTGTTGGAAAGGGAGTTACTTAATCTGCTGTCCAGTGTTCAGGTAGTGGATGGGCTCTAAGATGGATCAGCCTGTGCTCCGTATATCAGCCTTTAAGGACTGGCAGACCAACCAAGTGTTGTAATTTTTCCCAAATCAAAAAATCCTCTTTCCCAAATAAAAATGTACTTCTTCCCCAAATAAAAAAAAAACTCTTTTCCCAAATAAAAGTTAAATTCCAGTCTCGAAGTTCTAGCCAGCAGGCTATAAGAGAAGAAAAACTTTTTATTATGTGTTCTTGTATGTAATATAGTTTTTGTTCTAGTAACAAAAACTAGAATATATTTGCCATTTGGTGACCTTGGCTCAAAATATACACTGGAATATATCATAAATTGTATATATAAAAAAATAGGAATAATATTTGGATATTTGCAGTAAGTTGAGAAGATTTAGACGATTGAGAACTGGCAAATTTAAATGGAAGATGTGTGATAACTTACCAGAACTTATTTGGAAGTTTTATTTTCCATAAACCAACGTAACTTCTTAAGGCACAAAAACTAAATACTTTTTAAACAACAACAAAAAAATTCTTCACCTTTCCCAAAAAAAAATAATAAAATAACTTAAATTCGTTTTTCTCCCTTCAAGTTCTGCCTGCCGCAAACTCAACAACTTATCTCCAGGAAGTTCTGTTCCAAAATGGCCATTACATTATTCTTTATCCATTTTGACAAGGGAATCGATTATCTTATCATCGAAATCGATGTTCTAAAGTCACAAAAATTATATACATATTAGAGATCGTATTGTGGCAAATTAGTAGTTAATGTAGGGATTCGGTTGGCTAACATTCAAAATGTTAGATTATTAACGATCGTATCGTTACAGCATATGAAACCTAAATTAATATAAAAAATACTTTATTGTTTGTACTTAAACGTACTGTACTTAATTATTTATTAAGAAAATCTTCCACTGAATAATAAGTTCTTTCAGACAGATACGCTTTTGTCAATTTACGTAACTTAGGAAAGAAGTTGTAGATTTAAGTTACAAAGGGAGTTGGTTGTATAATTTTTTTTTGCCAAATATAATATAGATTTCTTTACTAACTCAGTAGATGGGATCGGTAAATACACATCAAATCATGAATTTCTAGTGGAGTAGTCATGCCTAGGTCTTGCTGGAAAATATGTAGGTATTTACGAATGAAGCAAACAGTTTCTAGAATATATAGGGAGGGAAGAGTTAAAATCTTTTGATTTTTGAAGTAGCTTTTGCAATGTGTTAGTCTACTAAGGCCAAAATGATAACGTATTGCTCTTCTTAGTAATAAAAAAAAACATCAGGTTAGGTAGCTGTACTAGAACCCCAAAAAGGAAGGCCATATCGAAGACTCGAACAAATAAAAAAAATGTTGTTTTGGAAGATGCTAAATTCATTTCCTTCGAAACATCTTATTTCACAGCAGGCTAGGGCCAGTTTCTTACTTAAGAAATTGATATGAAGGGACCATTTAAGGTTGCTGTCTATAAAAATACCAAGAAATTTTACAGAATCAATTATACTGATCTGGCTGTTATTAAGAAGCAAGAGTTACAGAGCTCCTTTAAAGAATAATGCTGCTGTTATATCCATGTTAAAAGAGACTAAATTAGAGTTGGATCAGATTTTTATTTTAAGTAGATTAGAAGTTATAATTGCATAAAGAGTTGCAATATTAGAGTTCTTCCAGGTAATACTGGTATCATCAGCAGAAAGACAAATTTTTTCATCGATTTTTAAGTTAGTGATGTTATTTATAAGGATAAGCAAAAGTAAAGGACCCAGTATTAAACCTTGTAGAACTCCATACACAATGCTCTTGTGACTAGAGTCATTATTATTTGCTATAACTAGTTGTTTCCTATTCCTCAAGTAAGATTGGAACCAATTCAAAAGAATGTCTCGAATTCCGTAGAAATTTAGTTTTTAGTAACTTTATACATGGCATTGTTCTAAAGCTATTTTCTTGTGGCATTTTAAATTAATTACTATTTAACTGGGAACAAGCCACAATTACAAATAAAAATACGTTTATTGACGTTTCAATTTCCACTTCGGCAATCGTTCTCAAAATACAAACAGTAAATTAAACAAATTTTGTTTTTTGTTACATAGTGAAAATTCTTCTAATAATTTAATTTTATCTGACCCATTTATATTGACAATTCAGACATACACTATGCATTTTAAAGTAGACGACTTTAAAATGATATTGCCAATATTGTTGAGTTGCGCTCCTGGGACGACTTTACTTATAAGATAGTTCATTCGATTACTTGAAATCAACTTTAACTTGAGAATATCCGTCAGAAAAAAACCATAGCATGTAATTCATCCTTAAAAAGACAAACACGTGACATGATGAATGATGACAGTAAAATTCTCCTGTTAGTGATTCCATAGTAAATTATGAGGGAAAAACCAGGAAAAAAACCTCATAATACTATCCCGACATGGTAAGTATGTATTCGTGCATTAAGTTTACCTTCAATAAACACCAAAACTCTGATTTTAAATGTTTCGTTATTTAAAAAACATAAATGATGTATCCTCTATATGTTACTGTCTTACTAATACTTCTTCTTGAAGTTCCATCTTCTATCGAAGGTTGGAAATCATCATGGCTATGCGGACTCTGTTGACTGCCGCTCTAAAAAGTTCTGCACTACTGCATTCAAAATACCAATAAAAATAAATTTCAGTTCAGTTCAAAATACAAGTAAAATTACTAATACTGGTATTTTCTTATTAACAACTTCCTCTTTCAATATTGGTAACCAGATCCTACTACATTCTGCCGAGGAATTTGCGACACAATTGGCCTCATTTAGCATAATTAGAGCCGCTTCTTTGATTTTTCTTTTTTTACCATCCGTTTTTTTAGGACTACATTTGAATTATTCTATTTATTAATAATATCTAATTATTCTAAACAAAATTTAAAACCCACAGTATGGTGGAGGTATGCAGATGATGTATTCTCAATATGGCCTGGTACTATGGAATCACTAACAGGAGAATTTTACTGTCATCATGTCAAGTGTTTGTCTTTTTAAAGACGAATTACATGCTATGATTTTTTTCTGACGGATATTCTCAAGTTAAAGTTGATTTCATGTAATCGAATGAACTATCTTATAAGTAAAGTCGTCCCAGGAGCGCAACTCAACAATATTGGCAATATCATTTTAAAGTCGTCTACTTTAAAATGCATAATGTATGTCTGAATTGTCAATATAAATGAGTAAGATAAAATTAAAATATTAGAAGAATTTTTCACTATGTAACAAAAAACAAAATTTGTTTAATTTACTGTTTGTATTTTGAGAACAATATCCCAAGTGGAAATTGAAACGTCAATAGACGTATTTTTATCTTTAATTGTGGCTTATTTCCAGTTAAATAGTAATTAATTTATACATGGTAGTATAAAGATTATTGTTTAGTGCTTGATAGACCTCATGTAGTACAGAAAACATAGCATTGCTAGTACATTTATTAGATAAAAAGCCGAACTGACTTTGTTGTAAAATGTTTTCAACGAGAAAGAACATAAGTCGGGCTTTTATAAGTCTCTCAATAATTTTGGATAGGACAGGTAGTAAGGCAATAGGTTTATAGTTGCCACCTACAGTTGACATTAGATTTACCACCATCTTTATGCTTATGAAGAAGAACAATAATAGCTGTCTTTAGGCATTCTGGAAATATACCTTTTTCGTTAATTATTATTATCTGGAATTGTTAATCAGTGAGACTAGAACTTCCAACACATTATGTGTGATATTTAAGAAAAATTTTATGGATAGTCCATCAGTACTACAGGAAGATTTGCTGTTGATACTACTGATTGTTTGGATCAGTCCAGATTTATCAACTGGTCTTATAAAGAATGAATTCGGACCTTTTTTGAATTGAGAAGATAGGAAATAGGATCTTGTTGTGGTAAAATAGCTGATGTTATATTTTTAATCATATTAACAAAATATTCATTTAGATTTTTAGGGTTTGAAAGAGAAAATGTTTGAGCTGTGTTAGTTTTATTTCGAAGATCGTTTATTATGGACCAAGTTTCCCTTATAACATTTTTAGAGCTTCCCAGATGATTCTCATCACAATGAGGGAAAAATAAATATCTATTTGCAGTAATAATGTAAGGTTAGTTACAGAGTTAGAGATGTATGTTCCTATTTGCAAAATAAATAGACATGCATTAATTACGTGTTTTAAATTGCAAAATTGTTAGAAGATATTTAGAAACGATATGGTTAGCAAAGGGATAAAAATATTCATTTAAAATAAAAAGATTAGTAAAAAATAACAAAACTTATTTTTTCAATGTTAATGTAAGTAATTGTAAATTTAAACGTAGTATTTAGTTTTGATCAACTTTTCTTGATCTCTCAATAACAATTTTCAATATTGCGAAAAATGTATATGCTTTACTCTAGAGCGAAATTGATATTTTTGGACATACCTCGTATACTATTGATAACATTTTATATCTGATGGTATTTTAGATTATAGAACATACAGAACTTTTTATAAAGAATGTTTTTTCGTAAAATTAATAATAAAAAGTTTTCCATATTGTTGCATTTAGTGTATATATTTATATAATATATAAAATACAATTTATTTTATAATTATATTTCTATATAATTTGTTTTTATGCATGAATACCTAGTTATTTCGTATTTATTGATTTTTATCTTTTTTAATATGCAATTTAATCGCATTTAATTTAAAGCGATTATAATTTTGTGTGGACCAAAATATCCAAAATTAAAATTAAAACTACCCTCACCTTGAATGATAATTACAATGACACAACACAACGATTTAAGCTCCATGGTATGTAGGGGGAAATCCTTAACACTCAGTATAAACAAAAAATTCACTCTCAATTTTTTGGCACAAAATTAATTTAGAATTGTACACAACACTAGAGTAGTATCACACATTTTTCGTGACAAGTTGAATAAAATCCATCTTCTTTGTAAAAACAAATAGGGGCGATATCTCTGAAAGATAATGGTAATCCAGAGGTCGTCAAGTCAACCAAGCTATTTAATATAAGTCACCAGTGGGTTGTGGGTGGCGAGCGATTTGAAAAAATTGGGGCACATCACAGACACACCGGTCGCCACTTTCGTATTTTCGCGCACAAATTTGAATCTTTCGCGCCGCCGGGTAATAACGTCACGACGGTTGAAAATACACTGGCGTCGAATTGTTTGACTCCCACTCTTTTCGATCTTCTTCGGGGTACGTCGGGGTGGATCGGCCGTTCTGCACCCTACTGCATGCTTTGCAATTAATATTTTTTTATCATTAAAGTGTTTAATTAGGGTATAAATGTTGGTTGGTAGGGTCAGTGACTCATCTTGTTGTTATTTTTTACGGTTTGCTAGATAGATAGTGACCGGCGGGCAGATGTTCGAAGATGATTGAAGGTTTTTGAAGCCGACTAACGGCGCACGTTTTGCGTACTTGGGAAGGGGATGATATTTCCAAGAAAGTTAACACCGCTCTTTGCTTGGTTTCTTTAATAAATATATAATTAATTAGCAACTTGTAAAATTACTACCTAATAATATTGAATATTTTATACTAGGAGAATGTAGCTGAAGGGTGAGGCGAAAACATTTCTAATTTTATAAATGAGAAATTGATTTATTATGACATACTCGGCTAAAATGACATACCAACTGCTTTTCTAGTTAAAGAATATGTAAAATCAAGATATTATACCTTGAAAATTTATTGATTGCACAGTTTTTAAGACACAGCTGATAATTTCCAACGTACAGTATTGTGCGAATTAATGGAATCATTGCGATATTTTTCAATATTCACAGTTGACAACACTGTCCACACATTTAAAACTGACCAAACATTGAAAACATAACCCTACTTTTATCTTCCTTTTATTTAAGGGTGTTTTAGGATATTTCACACGAAGTTGTGAAGTGAGGCAGTGGGTAATAAGCAAAATTTGGAAGCGTGAACGAGAAACAATGTCAATGGATGTAAAAAGGTTAGGAAAATGCGGAAAAAGGAGAAAAACAACAACAGCAAATTGGACCCAAGAAAAACTAACCAAGAGCTCTTACAAAATCTAGCAGCATCAGGTGTAGTGATTCATGTCTCAACTGTTCCAAAAAAATTTTTGGAGAATACTAGAAGGGCAATGCGTTCACAGAAAAAAAAACAGCTTCTAACCGAAGGAATAAAGAAACAAAGGCTATTCTGGGCCAAAAAATACTCTAATTGGACTGTAGACGACTGAAGAAAAATCCTATTTACAGATGAAACTTACTTTATGATTCAGGGACAGCGGTCGAAATTCGTCAGAAAGTCTAACAATAAAAACCTTACACCATATCATATTGATCAAACCGTAAAACATCCAGTCAAGAAAATGTTTTGGGGATGTTTTCCATGCATGAGGAGTTGGATCTTTGGTACCAATCGATGGCATGATGAACAACCAAAAATACAAACCCATGTTGGAACAGCATTGGACAGAGAACTTCAAAAATGTCAACCTTAAAGGGAGCTATTCTTTAACAGAACTCGGCTCCCTGTCACAAGTCAAAGCAAATGATAGGTTTTTTTAAATAAGAAGATGGATGTTTTAGATTGGCTCGGTATTCCGCCAGACCTCAATCTTACTGAAAATTTATGGGTCATTTGCAAAGCTAGACTGCGCAAAATCAACTGTACTACAAAAATAGAAATTCAGCGTTGGTTTCGAGATAAAACGATCTCTGGGAACTGTCAGAAGCTCGTAGAATATAATATGCCAAAATGGGTAAAATCAGTAATTGCAGCCAAAGCTAGACATATTTCCTACTGAATGATGTAAGTTTACCTTTACAGTTTGGTCAAAACATATTTTTTTTCTAAATAAACTGGCTTTTTTTTCATAAAAATAGCCTAGATTCCATTAATTCGCACAGTACTGTAAGTCATATACCAATTACAAAAAATTGTAAAATTATTTGAAATTTTCTTGTCGGATCAATAATGGTCTTACACAAATAATCTTCAGGTATGAAATCTTATTATTGTTGAGCAAAAAAGGTAAAACTGTCGCGTACATTTTTCGCGTAAAATTTGCAGTGCACATGAAGTATGTATGTCAAAAGGATTTACTGTAAACTTAACTGTGTACTTAACTTGATGTAAAAAACACTTATAAAAGGATTTTTAAAATTTAATTGAGAAATGACTTTCATATTTCCATGCCTAGAGAAATTTATTTTAGTACCTCTTGTCATGTACAGTATAGTGGACCATTGGTTATCGAATGTTTTGTGATAATCCACGACAGTCGCAAATTCATGAAATATACTACAGTTTTTAAGTATTCAACTACGACTAAAGTTAACAAAGAAGCCATTCATAATCTTTTGAAACAACGAGAACATCAGGAAGAAACCCCCCAGCAAGTAGATGGTATTGCAAAACAAAACAAAAACAAAGAAAAATGAATTTATTATTATTTTTTCAAAATAAAATGCCTGCTTTGGACACTCTTTTAGCAGACATAAATAGTGACGTTACTTTGATACCAAGAGATAAAGTGAACTTTAATTTAATCTTCTCCTCTTTCTCTCTTCCTCATTCTCTTTCTTTCTTTCTCTCTCCTTCTCTCCTCTCTGCAGTGTTGGTCACATAGGGAGTATAGTAGGCATTATCATGTATATGTACATCTTGGACATACACATCCAGTTGTTGGTAATTTCTATTAATTTATGTATTGGTTTTTTAAGATCTGTTTCTAACCTCATTACACGTTTAAAATAATAATTGTTCTTGTTTGCTATTTACTAATACTGCTAATTACTAAGAGACTTTGCCTAAAAGTCTCTTAGTAATCCTAAGGTATTTTAAAATCCATTTTTATTTTACAATCAGTCCATGGAATTCCTAACGTTCTTCTCCAGCAGAATATTTGAATGGATCGGGTGTAGTTCAATTAAACAAAATTATAATTATTAGAATGATTTTTAATCTCAAATGGGAGATGAACAATTACCAGTGGACCAATTATTCTTTTTAGGGTTTTTAAATTTGGAACATCTCATCTTCGCAACAGTGAATTTTTACCAAACATCTATGCTTTATCTCCTCAATTACATCAATTATTTGGAAAAACATAAATATCTCGGATGAGAAAATTCTACAGAAATATAACAACTAATAGCAAAAATATTCATCAGCATTTATTAAGATGAACTCCGTTTTTAAATTCGAAAATTTACATTTGGATCTACACACCGAAAATCAAATAAATAAATTATTTTACCACAGCTGTTTTTCGCAAATCTTACATCTAATAAAAATCTCCTCCTCTCATCTTCTCTTATTCCTCTACATCGCTGATATACCAGAAACCAGATCAAGGAAGTTTGGTTACGCCGATGACTAGGTCCTTGCAACAAGGTGTAAGTCAATTGAACAAACAGAAGAAATCCTTACGGCAGACTTACACACAGTGGGAAAGTATTTCCGTAAATGGAGGTTCCAACCAAAACTACCAAAACAGAGATTTCCAGTTTTTACCTAAATAATAAGCTTGTAGGAAGAACACTGAACGTCCAATTCGAAAACACCACACTGATCTACAATAAAACACCAAAGTACCTTGGGGTGATTCTTGATAGAACCCTATCTTTCAAGGAACATATGTCAAAAACAGCGGAAAAACTTAAAAAAAAAATCATCCAGAAGCTCTGCGACACAACATGGGGAGCATCGGCTTCCACCTTGCGATCATCTGTCCTGGGCCTTGTCTTCTCAACCGCAGAATACTGCTCTTCAGTCTGACTTAACAGCCCACATACACACAAAGTAGATGCCCAATTAAACAACACAATGAGAATGATTGCTGGTGTTATCAAATCCACCTCTACGCTATAGCTCCCAGTCCTGAGCCACATTCCACCACCCAGACTATGGCGAATACACTCCCTCACTAGTGAGTACCAAAAGACACTTAGCAACGAGACCCTGCCAATTCATCAAGATATAGATGTTGCCAACGGTAACCGTTTGCGCTCCAGACGACCGCAAATAAAAACAGCACAGATTGCAGTGGAAAATGAGTTCAACTAAACGACCACTTGGACTCGAGAATGGATGGAACAACAAAATAGCAGCTTACCCTGCATCACACAAAAACTACCAGGTTTTGACTTACCACGCAACATATGGACTATTTTGAACCGAATCAGAACCAAACATGGCAGATCCGGTTATATGATGCACAAATGGGGTAAACGACCATCCTCACTTTGTGACTGCCTACAACCACAAACCATCTGTCACATCACACAACAGTGTCCCACAAGAATCACAAGATCCTATCAAGGCAGGTCAGAGGATTTCCTAATGGCGACATACAAAATATATGTAAATACAAAATTTGATACAAAATCTATGTAAATTTAAATGTAAATGTGTCAAGTACCACAAGATAAATAAAAAAATAAATTTAAGAAAAATGAAAAAAGCAGAAGAAAATAGTTTTCTTGTTACCAAATTAAATAAAAATATTTTATATTTTAGCATGAAAATTCAAAATTATAACTGTAAAGTCCATTGGAATTCTCTCATAACGCGTTATATTAATAATGAAACAGTCGAGGTATAATTGTTTGATAATTTATCGATTGGTTGTAAGTTCAAATGTAAAAGGAAAAGCGATGCGATGATTTGAGTTATACATAATAAATAGGGATTATAGTTTGTAATTGTTAACTTGAAGGTGAACTTTTCAAGGAGTTAATTAATTATTTTACTTTCAAACAGGTTTTTGTTGTAAATGATTAATAGAAAAGGAGAAAATACAATTAGCTTTGAAAGTAAGGGTCAATAGAAACGACTACAGACTTTCAAGGCTGGTATTTTGTCAAATTTTTTTTTCCTGATTTATATGCAGTGGTCTGTAATATTCTTGTTACACAAAATTACAATGCAGTAATAGTCTTGTTACACAAAAAAGGCGATATTACTAAATTAGAAAATTATAGACCCATCAGCCTTTTGACACATATGTACAAACTCTTTATGAAAATCTTAACAAAAAGGCTAACACCTAAACTTGATTTCTATCAGCAAAAAGAACAGGCAGGCTTCAGGGCAGTATATGGCACAAATTACCATTTGCATACCATAAAGATCTTAATAGAAAAGTGCATCGAGTACAACATACCACTGGTTCTTGCATTTGTCGATTACGAGAAGGTTTTTGATTTTGTAGAGTTTGAAACAATACTGGAAGCCCTAAATCAAAGCCGAATAGATTACAGGTACACGACACTAATCAAAAACATCTATCAGAACGCTACATCAAGTATACGACTGCACAAAGACACAGAAAAATTCAGCTTAGGTCGAGGAGTTAGACAAGGAGACAATATTTCACCAAAATTGTTCACGGCAGCTCTAGAGTCAATATTTAAGGGTACTCAATGGCAAGATATGGGCATCAATATAGATGGAGAAAGATTAAATCACCTAAGGTTTGCAGATGATGTTGTATTGTTCGCAGATAACTTACATGATACAATTTCTATGATGCATTCGCTTAAAAGTCTGTCTAAAAGAGCAGGATTAAAGATAAACTTTGAGAAAACTAAAATTATAACAAATCTCGTAATGAGTGGAAATATAACTATTGACAATAATACCATACAACAAACAGATACTTACAAATCATGAATTTTCATGAATTTTCTTTACCTATTTCTTTACCTAGATACTTACAAATATCTGGGACACGAAATCGAAATAAGCAGAGACAATCAAACACATGAAATACAGAGGCGAATAGGTCTAACATGGGCAGCATTTGGCAAATTAAGCCATATTCTAAAAAGTTCAATTCCCATGTGCCTCAAGCGAAAGGTTTATAACTTTCAAACTAACTAACAAAACTAACAAAAATCTGCGAATAAACTTAGAGTTACACAACGAGCCATGGAACGTGCAATGCTAAACGTGAGCCTTCGAGACAACATAACAAACCAACAAATCAGGCGAAGATCAGGGGTTCAAGACGTCATCGAAAGAACCACGACGCTTAAGTGGAACTGGGCAGGGCACTTAGCCAGAACACAAGATGGACGGTGGACAAGACGTATTATGGAATGGAGGCCCAGAAATTATAAAAGAAGCCGAGGACGACCACCGACTAGATGGACCGATGACATTAAACGTGTAGCGGGAAACTGGCTACAGCGGCCCAGTGTAGAGAACACTGGAAAGAACTGAGGGAGGCCTATGTCCAGCAGTGGACGCGATTGGCTGATTGATGATGCAGTGGTCTGACATTATATTTGAGTGATGTTTCGTATGCGACTGCAGCAGATATTGCCGGAAAAAATGCGGCAATGTTCAAATTTGTTTTAATGAGTAAGACCCTAAGATATTCTTCTTCTTCTTGATGTGCCTATCCGTTACGAATGTTGGCGATCATCATGGCAATCTTTATCTTATCTACAGCAGCACGGAAAAGCTGCACAGATGTTGTGTTGAACCAGATTCTGAGGTTCTTTAACCAAGATGTTCTTTTTCTTTCTGGACCTCGCTTTTCAAATATTTTTCCTTGCAGGATAGCTTGAAAGAGAGCATATCCAGACACTTTTCTAGTGCCAAGAATACACAGGAAATTGTCATGGACAAGTTTCTACAACACATATTTTCTTAATTAATATTTATATTGTTAAATATTATCAGATAATTAACTTATTGTAATTATATTAATTATTATTGTAATTAATATAATTATTGTAATTATATTAATTATATGGGGTGTAGAGTTGTGTTATAGAGGTAGTACCTTTTATCGGAACGACCACATCGAGCGTCATAGACGGGAGATGGTTCTTGATAACTGGTCCTCATAAGACAACTAACTCTCACTTATGGCTCCACGTGCCACATCCCGGGCAACTGCATTGGTCTGCAGGCTAAACTAAGTGAGGGTAGCCAGATATGGCGACAATTCCGCCGAGCGATTGCCGGTATAAGCAATCCCCCACTTACCTACCAACGGCTTCGGGCGGATGAGTTGGTAAGTGACAGGGCACTCTTTTGTCCTGAGATAGAGAAATCTGTCTCGAAGGCGGATGAATCAAGGAATGGTCAACGGCATAAGGATACAGAAGGCAACGGGAAACCACTGTATTAATGATCTTTAAGATTCCCTAGTATAATCATGATGGCAAATGTCACATCAATCACTCATGTTACTGATCATGGACCTCGGAACCCAAGATCCGGCAGGAGAGGAAAACCCATCGAGCAATAAGACAAAAGAGGGAATCTAATCGTTATAAAAAGGAGACCAAAAAAGTGGCCTCTGATGGCGGACATATCCGGAAATGCAAAGGCGCTAAATTTAAATTTTCTGACACTTATTAAGAATAGCTATAAAATATTTTTCAGACGAGAAAGTTTTAATTAAATATTAACGATAATAGTCTAAAATATGACACAATTGGTAAAAAACTTCAATATAAATTAAATTTCATGTGACAGTTGGGAAAAACAATAACATAACCCAACTAAATTTGATGTCAAACAAGGAGAGAGACTCTCTTTCCTTGTTTAAAGTGGCCTCTAAAGATCGCACTTCCTGTCTAACAATATGTTTGCCCCCACTACCTTTACATTCCCTCTTTTATCTTTTTGCTCGATGGGAAAACCACAGACAGACCATAGGGCCTCTCGGGTCGTGAACCAGCGAAATCCCTGTGTAAGTAATATCAATCACCTTAAGATATTAAGAATAGCGACGTGGAATGTAAGAAGCCTCTTTGCAGCAGGTAAATTAAATAATCTACCCCTTTAAATGGAAAACCTTAAAATTGATGTCCTAGGTATAAGTGATGTACAGTGGCCAGGATCAGGAAAATGCACGAATCACAGTGGAACACTTTATTATTCAGGCACTATCAGTTCAACTCATCGTTACGGTGTCGCTGTCTTGGTATCAAAGAAAATTAGTAACTGTGTAACAAGCTTTACTCCCTTCTCTGATAGAATAATGACACTACAACTTCAGTCAAATAAACAAATTATAAATATTATACAAGTATATGCTCCTACGGCTGATAAAGATGATGATGAAATTGAAAGTTTCTAACAAATTCTAAAATCAATGAAGAAACATCATACTACAGTAGTAATGGGCGATTTTAATGCCAAAATTGGACATGGATGTGTGGACGGTTATGTGGGTGACTATGGATTAGGAGAACGAAACGAACGAGGAGACCGTATGGTACAATTTTGTCAAGCGGAGGAGTTGCTAACACTCTTTTTAAGTTACCTAACAGACGACTGTACACATGGAAATCTCCGAGTGACACCAAAGGTAGAGTAGTCAGAAACCAAATTGACTTTGTCCTTGTTAGTCAAAGATTCCGCAACTCTATACTCTCAGCTAAAACCTACCCAGGAGCAGATATAGGCTCGGATCATAATCCTGTAGTAGTCACATTAAGAATAAAACTAAAGATTATTAAAAAACACATACAGAAACAAATTGACGTGAGAAGACTGAATGAACAACATATAAAAGAGAAAACAATAGTGAACATCAAAGAAAATTTACAAAATATAGAGAAACTGAATAGAAATACTGATAACATAGACCAAAAATGGGAGAATATTAAACATGCCGTAATGTTGGCAGGGAGAGAAAATTTAACACCGAAAGAAAGAAAACATAAAGAATGGATGAATGAGGAAATACTACAGTTGATGCGTGAAAGAAGGGTACACAAAACAAATAATCCGATAAGATACAAAGAAACACATAAACTGATAAAAAAGAAAATAAGAGAAGCTAGAGAAAGATGGCTAAGTGAGCAATGCCATGAGTTGGAACAATTGGAGCGAAAATATGACTTTTTTAATGTACACAAAAAGATTAAAGAAATGACAGGAAGGAGAAGAACAACACAGACAGGACAGATCAAAGATACAGATGGTATAATTATAACAGATTTACAACAAAAAATGAACCGATGGACAGAATACATATCACAACTGTTTGATGACAAAGATAGACAAGAAATCTCAAACGAATATACAGATGATACAGGGCCTGATATAATCAGAGAAGAAATAGAATATGCAATCAAACAAGCAAAAAGTGGTAAGGCCCCCGGTCCTGATGAAATTCCCGTAGAACTGCTCAAACTTATGGACGATGAATCTATTAAAATACTCCTAGATCTATTTAACACAATATATAGAACTGGAATAATACCTAGGGAATGGCTCCGTTCGACCTTTATACTACTGCCAAAAAAGGCAAATACAAAGGAATGCAACGAATATCGTACGATAGCTTTGATGAGTCATGCTCTAAAACTGTTCTTAAAAATAATCCATAATAGGATCTATAGGAAATTAGACGTAGACATCAGTAACACTCAGATGGGATTCAGAAAAGGGCTGGGTACAAGGGAGGCTCTGTTTGCAATGAACGTTCTCTCACAGAGATGCTTAGACATGAACCAAGAAATTTACGCCTGCTTTATTGATTTCGAAAAGGCCTTTGAAAAAGTACAACATGAACCACTAAGACAAGTTCTAATAAAGAAAAATATAGACAGCCGAGATATTCGAATTATATGCAATCTATATTGGAATCAAACAGCAAATGTCAAGGTTGAGGGCAGACTAACAGAAGAAATTCAGATCCGTCGAGGAGTCCGGCAGGGATGTATCTTATCGCCACTTTTATTTAATCTGTATAGTGAAGCTATCTGTGAACAAGCACTCGAGGAAGAAGATCTTGGTCTGATAATAAATGGTGAGACGATCAACAATATAAGGTATGCTGACGATACAGTTCTCCTAACGGGAACGCTAGTAGAACTACAACATCTCGTTCAAAGTCTCAATATATACTGTAACAGTTACGGCTTGAAAATTAATTTGAAAAAAACTAAATTTATGGTAATCACGAAATCAAAGAACATCAGAGCTAATCTTGTAATAGACAATACAACGATTGAGCGTGTGCCCTGTTATAAATATCTAGGTGCTTGGATCACAGACGATACTGATCAAACAAAAGAGATTAGATGTAGAATAGAAATCGCTAGATCAGTCTTTAATAGAATGCGCAAACTCTTTTGCAATCGTGATATCAATATAAAGTTACGAATACGAATGCTGCGGTGTTATGTCTTTTCTACCCTGTTATATGGAGTTGAGGCTTGGACACTAAAACAGTTGACCATAAAAAACATCGAAGCTTTCGAGATGTGGTGCTATAGGCGCATTCTCAGAATATCATGGATGGACCGCGTCACTAACACGCAAGTACTCCAAACTTTAGACAAAAGATGCGAAATTCTAAATGAGATAAAAACTAGAAAGATGGAATACTTGGGGCACATTGTGAGAGGTGAAAAGTACGAACTTTTAAGAAACATCATGCAGGGCAAAATTAAGGGCAAAAGAAGTGTGGGAAGAAGAAAAATATCGTGGCTTCGTAATCTACGTGAATGGTTCGGGTGTAGTTCGATTGAACTTTTCAGGCGCGCTGCTAACAAAGTTGCAGTGGCCATGATGATTTCCAATCTCCGCTAGGAGTGGCACGAGAAGAAGAAGAATTATATTACATATTGTAAATATATTGGACTGCTTAAAAAAAGGTTTTAGAAGATGCAGAATTTTTTATAAATTATAAAACTAAACCAAACATTTTTTCATAAAACTAAAAATAAAAAAGTTTTCCATATTTCCCATTTAATTGAACACCCTTTATGTTGGAGTAATATTTTGCATCATAATTTTGGATTTGTATATAATCCTATTATATACTAATCTTATAAAAAGTTTTTAGACCATACTTAGTAGTGCAATTCTACTGTAATTATTGGTGAATCGTTAGATGTTCCTGGTTTTGACATGACGACAATTTTTGTTCTTTTTACTTGATAAGAAACATTTCTCGTCTGAATAATGTCGGAAACGAACTTTTCAAGCCATTGCCTAGTAAATCTATCACTGAACTTTAGAAACTGAGCATGAGTGCCATCACAGCCAATGATTTTTCCCGTTTTTATTTCAGTAAGAGCTTCCGTAATGTCTTCGCCTTGCTAGGATAAAGCGTTGGAATACTCTGTTTATAGTGGACAAGTAGATTTTAAGTTTTTGAAGTCTTTTTTAACTTTGGGGCGCTCTTGAGATAGATATTATGCTGAACGTCACTTGGTTTGGTATTACTAAATTGGTTGGGTGGTCGGATGGGTTACTGCCTCCCAGTTTTCGAAACAGTGACCAGGTTTGTCTACTCTAGTTTTTAAAATTTAAGTTTTCAACCATCTCAGTTTATTATCTGCGTCTAGAGGTATCAATGCTCTCCTCACATCTTCCAGGAATATACTCTTTGCATTGATGTTGATGTTATTATTACTCTCGTCAATCTCTCGAAGTTTATACTTTTTGGTCTGATCCAACCTAAACATTTATCAAGATTAGATAAAGTAGACCAGTTGTCTTCTCAGTTAAACTTTCATCTGGGGCGTGAAAACGATCTAATAACTGGAATGCTAATGCCGATTTTGATCAGAATGGGGCGACGCTGGCTCCGGGGAAAATCACACATGAACTTAATGGTGATAGAGACTGGCCTTTCTTGTCAGTGGTAAGAAAACAAAGATCAGTGTTATACTCCGTCTTCCATGCTTCAAATCTGAAAGTGCCTCTAACCTTCGCGTCGAAAGGGTGGTGAATAACATGCTATTTTGACCACTCCAAAAGAGATGAGGCATTTTTGACATTATCAGAGTACTTGCACATCTCATGGTGACTGTCAAAATCCCCTACGAAGGTATATGGCTAGGTGTTCGTAGGGTTTAAGAACATGTGTAGGCTGAGTGAGAGCAGAGGGCTTATAATTATTAGCTAATGTGATCTTGCCGATTTTCACAGTTACCTCTCTATTAAAGTAGCTAGTTTTAATTGCTGTTGATATAAGTATTTATCAAATTATTTTGATTTCAATTTTTTATTAATTGTATTTAAATATATACTTCTTCTGTAAAAGGATTATTACACCTTCATAAAACAAGATAAAAAAACACCATTGGCGACTCCCAAACATTGTTGTGTCAATGTAACCAGGATGGATTTACTTACTTATGACAAATAATAAATCAATCGTCTTTTCCCGTATATCTCCTAGTCAATTTTCGCCACCCATTTAATTGCCGCTTAATTGTTGAAATTTGCCATTGATTTTTTAATAATTATTTCAGACGTCCAACGTTTTTCAAATCAAATTTCCTCTACGCTATATAATTACAGAATCTGTTCCAGTGAATTGAAAATTTCCTTCGACTTCCAAATAACCCGTACAAAGGTGTGCCTGACAGTTGAATAGAATTATTTAGAACATCAGTTTGAAAAGTCATGTTTGGGTTCATTTCAGAGAACTTCATACAATCGGATATTTATCTTTCATTAATAAGATAATTTTAATGAAAATATAAATGGGTAGAAGAATAATTGTTGGACGAGACGTGGTAATTAGCTGACGTAGTTCATTCGTACTTTGTTTATTATTATTTTGTTCGATGTAAAAAAAGTCGGAAAGGCAACAACAGATAAACAAAATATTCTGAAAATAACTAGAGAATTTTATAAAGACCTCTATACCAGCCAAAGACCACAAGACAATTTCCCGACACGAGTAAAGACTCTCATAAATCATGGATCGGAATTACTTTTACCCATTACTGTGCCAGAAGTAAGAGCTGCTTTAAAGGAAATGAAGAACCATCGATCGCCTGGTGATGACGGACTCGTTATCGAGGCAATAAAAGCAGGTGGAGAAATTTTATTAAAATCAGTAAGCGAACTGTTTACTAAATGCTTACATGCGGGTACGATTCCAAAAGACTGGAACAATGCAGTAATAGTCTTGTTACACAAAAAAGGCGATATTACTAAATTAGAAAATTATAGACCCATCAGCCTCTTGACACATATGTACAAAACTCTTTATGAAAATCTTAACAAAGAGGCTAACACCAAAACTTGATTTCTATCAGCCCAAAGAACAGGCAGGCTTCAGGGCAGGATATGGCACAAATGACCATTTGCATACCATAAAGATATTAATAGAAAAGTGCATCGAGTACAACATACCACTGGTTCTTGCATTTGTCGATTACGAGAAGGCTTTTGATTCTGTAGAGTTTGAAACAATACTGGAAGCCCTAAATCAAAGCCGAATAGATTACAGGTACATGACACTAATCAAAAACATCTATCAGAACGCTACATCAAGTATACGACTGCACGAAGACACAGAAAAATTCAGCTTAGGTCGAGGAGTTAGACAAGGAGACAATATTTCACCAAAATTGTTCACGGCAGCTCTAGAGTCAATATTTAAGGGTACTCAATGGCAAGATATGGGCATCAATATAGATGGAGAAAGATTAAATCACCTGAGGTTTGCAGATGATGTTGTATTAATCGCAGATAACTTACAAGATACGGTTTCTATGATGCATTCGCTTAAAAGTCTGTCTGAAAGTGCAGGATTAAAGATAAACTTTGAGAAAACTAAAATTTTAACAAATCTCGTAATGAGTGGAAATATAACTATTGACAATAATACCATACAACAAACAGACACTTACAAATATCTGGGACACGAAATCAAAATAAGCAGAGACAATCAAACACATGAAATACAGAGGCGAATAGGTCTAACATGGGCAGCATTTGGCAAATTAAGCCATATTCTAAAAAGTTCAATTCCCATGTGTCTCAAGCGAAAGGTTTATAACCAATGTGTATTACCTGTACAAACTTATGGAGCAGAGACATTAACACTCACGCAAAAATCTGCGAATAAACTTAGAGTTACACAACGAGCCATGGAACGTGCAATGCTGAACGTGAGCTTTCGAGACCACATAACAAACCAACAAATTAGGCGAAGATCAGGAGTTCAAGACGTCATCGAAAGAACCACTACGCTTAAGTGGAACTGGGCAGGGCACTTAGCCAGAACACAAGATGGACGGTGGACAAGACGTATTATTTAATGGAGGCCCAGAAATTATACAAGAAGCCGAGGACGACCACCGACTAGATGGACCGATGACATTAAACGTGTAGCGGGAAACTGGCTACAAGCGGCCCAGTGTAGAGAACACTGGAAAGAACTGAGGGAGGCCTATGTCCAGCAGTGGACGCGATTGGCTGATTGATGATGATGATGATGAAAAAAAGTTTATCTATGAGTTCTATATATATACAGATTGCACCAAAAGTCTCGAAACGCTAATTTCTCTTAAATGGATGGTCCGGATGGATGAAATATAAACATTTGAAATTCGATGAAAACTGTCAGAAAATTTAACATGTTAATTTCTCAAAAAAAGACAAAATTCATGGTTATAAGCAAATTTACTAAGATGTAAATTGGAGCTGGAACGTCAGATAATAGAACAAGTGATGGAGTTTAAATACATAGGCATCACATTATTTAACTACGAAAAGCTTGAAACAGAAATAGAAGATCAAGAAGATCTTCTATTTCTGTTTCTGGAAAGGTTTCTGGAAATATCTGGAAAGAAATTAAAGGTAGAATTTACAAAACAGTCATCAGAACAATGTTGACATACGCGGCAGAAACACTCTCTGAGACGGAGAAGACATAAAAAATGAAAAAGATGATAAGTAGGAAGATCACGAAAACGATGGACCGACAGCTTACTGGAAGCACATTAAAAAATAGACAGATTCATGTCTACATAAAAAGAAGAAGAAGAATAAGAAGAAGAGGGAGGAAAAGAAGAAGAAGAAGACGTTCTCTTCCGTACATAAAAAAATCTGTCACATATCTTGTTTTAATATGGAATTTATTATAGAAATGTTCTTCATATATTGTTTATTGGATTCCTTAAAAATGACTTGAAGATGTTTCTTTTAGAAATTTTAGAACACCATCAAAACGGTTTGGAACTCTAAGAATGTATTTTAGATTTTTAGATCCATGCGGAAGACGTGTATGTTATACTAGCAGTCGGCAAAAAAGTCATTTTTCTTTCCCGTTTATAGATGACATATTGAAGCGGGATAAGTTGGGTTGAACTTCGGGCAGCTCAATTTTGTCCGTGAAACCCGTGAACTGAAGATCTTTTGTTTAACCAATATCTTTGATTTGTATGAGTGAGTTTGGACCTCTTTGACGACTAAGTTAGAAGAACAAGCTAGTTTAGCCGCCTTGTCTGCTTTTTCGTTTACCAATATACCAACATGGGATGGAGTCCAGATCATTGTGATTCGACGAAAAAGAATCAGTACATATGGCGATTGTTCTGCTTTCATTTAATTGAAGTAGGGTGGAATAAAGTCTGTAATTCCTGGAGTATTCGATTTAATTCTGCGGTGTACACTACTGCTTCTAGGCAGTCGTACAAAGCGTATTGTCGTCGTCATTGTGGACATAGCGCAGCCAAAACAGTCTTCATTCTTGGATGCATCGGTGTATAAAATAATATTTCATCAAATAGTGTTGTTTTTAGGATGTTTTAAAAGACTTTTCTAATGATTGAGTTGGTGGTTTCTATTTAATTGAATCTGCAAAATGAGTATTAAATATTGGAAGATTGTGCTGCCACGGAATTATCATAGGGGTACAAATAGTAGTAGTATTTGATATACAGGGTGTTTCAAAGAGGTATTTTATAAATTAAATCACGCATTCCGGGACAAAGATTAATTGATTGAATCCAACTTACGTTAGTACAAAAGTGTACACAAAAAAGTTACAGCCCTTTGAAGTTACAAAATAAAAATTGTTGCTTTGCATTATCTCTTAAACTACATGACATTTTGTAATAAAAATGGACACGTTGCTTTCTTGTTCTGAAAGCATTTTTCATAAAAAAAAAAAACAACAAAATCATAAGCGCACAGAAAAGTTTAAAGGGGGATGTGCAGCCCTAAATCCCCCCAAAATTTTGAGTACGTTCAAATCAAATAAAATTTGTGGAATCATTAGTTTAACACATTATTTTTAAAATTTTTTTGCCTCTTATCACGTTTTTCAAAAAACATTTTTTTTTATTTTTATTGTTACGTGTATTGAAATATTACGTGTAACTAAATTAATGGCTTATATGAATTAACAAGTATCAAAAATGTCTATAACCTATATAAATATGATATTACAGTAAATGTTCAAAATGACCTCCATTTTCTTCAATACACATTCGGTATCCTTTTAATGAGGAAAACCGAATGCGCTGAAAAATCATATTTTTCTGAAAAAATTGACTTGCAGCTTCAATTATTCTAGCCCTCAATTGTTGTTCGTCCGCTATTGTTACAGAATAGACTTTCTCTTTCATAAACTTCTCAAAAGCAAAAGTCCATGGGGTTAAGACCTGGACTTCTGGGTGGCCAAGAAATAGGTGCGTCACGACCTATTCCAATCCTCCAATTCGAATATTGCTGGAATTCATTACTATAATACGCTTGAGCGCCATCTTGTAGAAACCACATATTTTACCTTATTGCAATATTCATTTCTTCCAAATACTTTTGTAAATCCCTTGCCAAGATTTGCAAATAATTATTACCATTTAAATTGTCAGGAAGAAATACTGGGCATATTAGATTGTTATCCACAATTCCAGCCCAAACATTAACTTTGAAGGTCCTTTGGTGATGAGTCGTTTTTTTGGTGTCAGGCAAAAAGTTTTTAAAAAAAATTTGTTAAACTGATGATGATACAAAATTCATTTGATTTTACTCAAAAGTTTGGGGGGATTTAGGGCTGCACAATCCCCTTAAAACTTTTCTGTGCGCTTAGATTTTGTTGTTTTTTTTTTATGAAAAATGCTTTCAGAACAAGAAAGTAACGTGTCCATTTTTATTACAAAATGTCAAGTAGTTTAAGAGATAATTCAAAGCAACAATTTTTATTTTGTATCTTCAAAGGGCTGTAATTTTTTTTATGTACACTTTTGTGCTAAGGTAAGTTGGATTCAATCAATTTATTTTTGTCCCGGGACACGTCATTTAATTTATGACATACCTTTTTGAAACACCGTCTATATCTATTGGCGATGTCAAACGAAAGAGGCGGCACGGTGCGGTAAAAATTTGAACTAGTGCACGTAGGATAACAAAACATTTTGTATTTAGTTATACACACATAACATAGTTATAAACATTTTAAATATTATTAAATAAAGCACAATAAGGTAACAAAATGTTAAAAAGTAAATGTAAACAGTAATGTTCTGTACAGCAATGCAGTAATTATCGATCGGAAGGAATAACTATTCACTTTTTTCCTCGTGACAAAAATCTACAAGATCGTTGGGCACAGGAATGAAAAATTCGGAAATCGATATCAAGTGATATGATCGTGTGTTCACAACATTTTTTATCAACAGATTTTTTTTTTTCAAGTAAATTTGCTGAACAGAATTGCAACATTTAATATATAATGTGCCTACCTAACCTAATCAAATATATACACTAACATAGATCTTAATTAAAATTTCTTAAAGAAACTTTCAAAGAAAGGTGTTATTTCCTCTCAGTGCCTTCTTAAAAGAAACCACGAAAGAAAAATCAATGAGGAACTGGTGAATGCTAGACTAATGCGTAATAAAACACACTCACATTCCTGCCTGGCGGGCTTTACAAGCGCATTTTACCACCCATTCGTCTCTTAACACATCCACAGTGATTTCATGTGGGGCACCATTTAAATTAATCGTTTGCAGATGCAGACACAAACCGACTAATTTGTTATTACATTTGCCACACAACACACCATGGCCAGCCTTTAATAAGGCCTGGCCTTCTTTTAAAGGTCTTTTTGTGTCTCCTACATATTTCAAAATGTGAAGCAGACTAACTTCAATTTCTTTATTTGCCATTGCGTTAACAAAAAAATAAATGGAAGATAATAAATACGGATAATTTTTAGACACAACTAAGTCAAAGCGCCCCCTATAGTTTGTTGACATCGCCAATAGAAGAAGATATTAATAGAAGCTGTCATAGAAGCTCTATGATATTGATTAGATGTATTGCCGATAAATATTGGTTATTTATTGATAACTTGAGATAGAGCCCAAGTAACCCGGCAGAGGAGAAAAACTATTTCTTTTAAAACAAGACAAAATGCTGATTATGTTGTGGTAATCGAAAAATAGAATATACTGTCTAATACGGATAAATAAGTAAGTAAAATTAAACTCTTATGAATAAAATATTTACTGAGTTAATAAACTAAAAAGTTAGAACTAAAAAAACATAGTATTTATATTTAATTCTGAAATTAGTCGTTTGTTGATCTTTTTGCAAGAATCAATTTATTTTTTTTAAGTTTCATTTCCATAGCTAAGCCGATAGTAGATAGTATAGACGAAGTAGATACCATAGACGAATTAGAACAAGTAATGGAAAGACTTTATTCAGTTAGTGAGGAATACGGCCTGAGCCTCAACTTCAAGAAGACAAAGTGGATGCTGATAAGCAAAAAGCAACAACCTGCTCGACAATTACGGATAAGTAACATATTAATTGACTATGTAGAGTCTTATGTGTACCTTGGCACCAACGTAAATGCAAAATGGGAACAGACCATAGAAATTGGAATGATGCTGTTATATTACAGGAAGATCTTAAATCGTTTTATGATTGGTGCACTTTAAACAAAATGTCACTCAATATAAACAAATGTCATAAAATGACATTCTCGAGGCAAAGAAATCCAATTACATTTGTTTACTACATAAATAACTTGCCATTAGCCTCGAAAAATGAAGTATTAGATTTGGAATTTGGTTAGACACCAAACTGTCATTCTCAAGCCACATTAACCAAGTAGCAAACAGAGCGATGAAAGTGCTGGGATTTATCCAACGCACATCTGTGGATCTGTCTTTATTTACATTTAAAAGACTTTATTGTGGTCTCGTTAGGCCCATTCTTGAGTTTGGATCAGTTGTATGGTCCCCATCATACCACTGTTACATTCAACAGATTGAAAGAGTCCAGAATAAATTTTTGAGGGTAGCAGCCTATTAGAGTGGATATAGGAGAGAGGAATACGACTATTAGTGGGTAAGAGATAGTCTTAACTTACCAACTCTTGAGTCAAGGAGGACATTGTTGGATTTATGTTTCTTACACAAAGTTATCAATGCTTTTATAGATTGTCCTCAACTCTTATCGCTTGTTATTCTTAAAGTTCCTAGTAGAAGCAACAGACAATCAGAAATCTTTTCGGTGCCATTTCACCACACTAATTATGGTACCAATGAATCAACTACACGATTGGTCCGGAGTGCTAATAGCTTGCCAAGACAAATAGATATTTTTGACTCCAAATTAGTTTGTTTAAAAAACAACTAAAAAATATCTTACAATAAGTTGGTTATACATCTGTATTATTCTTATATGTTTGTATTATTCTGAGGTGTTTGTTATTTTAATAATTTATTGTTGTTAAGGTGTAACTTTTTAAAACTTGTGATTGTTTATTTTAATAATATATTGTTTTTAAGATGTAACTTTGTAAAAATTGTAAGTAAATGGATGCCGTATATAAATAAATAAATAAATTAAGGCGAGAATAGAACGAGCTAGAGCAGCATTTAGCAATATGAAAAAGCTCCTCATAAGCAAGGATTTGTCTCTTCCCCTAAAACTACGTATAGTTAAATGCTACATTTTTCCGATCTTGCTGTATGGCGTGGAGGCCTGGACGCTGACGGAGACGCTAACGAGAAAACTAGAAGCATTCGAAATGTGGGGTGTACCGACGCATTCTTCGTATATCTGGACCGAACATGTCACCAACATAGAGGTACTCCAAAGAATCGGAAAGGAGAAAGAAATCGTGAATACAATTAAACAAAGAAAGCTTGAATATCTAGGCCACATATTGAGACACGATAAGTACCCGTCTGCTACAATTGATTGTCCAGGGAAAAATAGACAGTAAGCGAGGCCAGGCAGGAGAAGACACTCGTGGCTCCAAAATCTGCGGAAGTGGTTCGGGCTCACATCGGTCGAACTATTCAGAAGCGCCGCAAACAAGATCAAAATTGCCATGTTAATAGCCAACGTTCGCAACGGACAGGGCACTTGAAGAAGAAGAAGCCGATAGTTACCATTTACTATTTCAGGTTGGGAAAGAGTTTATTTAAATAACAAAAACCTCATGCTAGCTCGTACCTTAGTTTTATTTACATAATATAATCAAACAGACATAGACACGATATTTTATATTTTTGCTTATTACTTTACTGTTAAAAACTGAAAATATTGTTTTAGTCTGCTTTTGGCTATATTTAGAAAGAAGAGATTCAGTTCTTGGAAGGCAATAAGTTAGGTTTGGTTCATCGTCTTCACGTCTCACAATCGGATGTTTGTCTAGTCATTAATGAGTCCAATGAGATAATTGTAACGAAAATACAAAATATATTGGAGAATTAGACGAGCCATCTGATAATTAACCAATTAAGCTTCCTCATAATATCGAATTAAAGGCTTTTCAGTTTCTCTAGACGTTCTAAGCGTCACCATTTGAACAGGGTCGAACTTCATGTATACGAAATGTTTTTGCTGAGAGAAGTTTTGACTTCTCGTCGAAAATATTATATTTATTGGTATGGACACCCGCAGAGAATGCCTGAAAATAGATCGCCAAAAAAGATAGCAAAATTGACTTCTCCTACTAAAAGAAAACGAGGTAGGCAAGTACACATTTGCATATATTTGCGTATATTTATGATAAGCTTGACCACTTTATAATGCCTGACTATAAATACTTTATTTTGGCTTTTTAATGCTTTTTATATAGTCCTGTTAAGCTGTCCTGTTATTTATGCGACAAGTGACAAGTCAAAGAGCTATTAGTTATATCAAAAGTTGTTGCTATAAACTATTAGAGACGCTGTTGCTCAACAGAATAGAGACCAAAATTCTAAACTTCACTTCTAAAGAGGAATGTGGTTTTAGGTCAAATAAAAAGTGCCTAAATTAAGTTCCTGAGACCAGCTGGCTACGATATAGTCTGAAAATTACTAGAACGAAGACCTTCTGTATAAACTTATTTAAACGATTTTATGCCGCATCATATTAAAATTAAATAATACCATGCTATAAGATAAATACTTTCGCGTTATACAATGCAAAAGTATGATTCAACAAAGAAAGATACCTAGGTCCCAGTTTATTCAATCTTTTCTTAATATATCAGACTAACAGACTTGTATATCACTCTCGCAACAAATTTAGATATGCTGACGATAGCCCTTTTTGTTCTTCTTCTTCTTCTTAATCTACCTATCCATGAGGATTGTTGGCGATCATCTTGATTAAAATCTTAATGGATGTATTGTATTCATGATTTGTAATGTATTTAATTTCAAATGATTATTCTGGATCTGTCTTAAGGATATTTTTAAATATACAGCTTTCAGGGTGGTAATTGAAAAAATATGTTGGTGATAATTAGTTCAGAAGCTTTTGCAAAACTTTTTTAGCAAGTCTCCACTCTCATTTCTGACTTTAAAACCATGTGCTCCGATCTGACCATGATTATATCTCTAATCGTTCATTATCATCTTCCAGAAACGTTGTAGCGCTACATACAGAGCTTTAGCAATCACAGTACAAACTTTAGCACTAACCCTGCCCACTCCAAAATGATTGATATGCAAGTACTACAGCGATTAAGTTGGCTACTAGTTGTATAAGGTCTACTTCTCTATATTGTCTTCCAATACTCAACCAAAGTCTATGATTGTCAATAGCCAATAATTGTCTTCCACATTACTTCAACCGCTCTGCGCAGATAAAAGACACTCATAAAGAAGTATAATAAAATTATTATTTTTTCCTGAACTGCCTATCCACCAGGATCTACCTCGGCTAGCGACAATCCGACTGCGACCTTAGAAAGATCATCAGCGATGTATTATATAACAAATTTAATAACATTCACGGTGTTTACCTACGTATTTAGTGGCTTTACTCATGTATAATAACAAAGAAAATAAATATACCAACAAACATACATTTGGGAAATGTATCGATAGAAAGGGTTGATAAATACAAATACCTATGAACCTGGATTTCAGACAATAACAATCAAATAACTGAAATAAGAGCTAGGATAGAAATAGCAAGAAATGCGTTTGTAAAAATGAAAACAATTCTCTGCAACAAAGAGCACTGAGATGCTACGAGTTTTCGATACTGCAATATGGACTTGAAAGCTGGACATTGATGCAAGAACACATAAATAAGTTACAGTCCTTTAAAATAAGGTGTTACAGGAGGATGCTTAGAATAGCATGGACACAGAAGAAAACTAACACGGAAGTATTGCGAGAAATGGACAAAGAATGCGAAATAATAAACACAATAAAAATAAGAAAGTTACTATACCTGGGACACGTAATGAGGGGACAGCGATATGAACTGCTAAGGCTGATAATACAGGGAAAGATAAGGGGAGAAAGGAGTATAGGAAGAAGGAGAGTGTCATGGTTGAAGAATTTGAGGGACTGGTTTAAATGCAGTTCTATAGAACTCTTCAGAGCAGCATAAAGTAAAGATATTGATGATATCCAACCTCCGATTGGGAGACGGCACTTAAAGAGAAAGACTCATGTATACCTGGTAACAGTACTGATGATGGACTTGCAGTCCGAAACGTTTTATGATGTATACCTGTGATCATAAAATGTTCTTTTAAAATAAAACTACTTTTTTATAAAGGATTTTTTAAATGAAATTTTGTGGTTTAGAGTATACAGTCGACTTCCTTGTGGACATTTTACTATGTTGTATTACCAAGTTATATAAAATGTTACTTTACCACGTTGTGGGTATCATATGCTTTCACAATTTAATAATTTTATTTTGATATATTTTTGAAAAAAAAAATGGCGAAGCTAACATTGTTAAAACAATTTTTGTGTTTCTGTTAAAAATTCTACCTATTTTTTCGTATAGCGTATTACATTATTTTTGGTTTCCAGCAGTGTTTACATATTTTGAACCAAAAACATTCTTGCATTTCGACTTCCTTGCTTTGTAACTGTGAATACACTTTAGTAATTTTTAGGTCCCTTAATTTAGTTAAAATTGTTCCATTAAATTAAATAAACACTAACATCTTTCTGTTAAACAGCATTGGTTGTTAGGCACTTATCTTCCAAATTTGTTTGCCAACTACTTGCTAACGCTGTTTTCTATTTAACAATATAATAACCCTGCAGTGATTTCTTAGGCTGGCTACAGACGTACATGCTTGCATGACATGCATTCATGAACAGGCTTGCCTGTCATGCATGCATGCAGAGAGCAGGTTCACACAGGTTCATGCATATGCTCTTTTCTTCTCAGTTCACCATGGATCCTGCAGGAGACGATTTTTTATTTTTCACGTTATTTTTTGTGAATTTCAAAAAACAGAAAAGAGAACAACAAAATCGCAAACAACAGTGTAAAAAGTAGCTGCATAAAAGAAATAAATTTATAAACATTTTTCTCCTTAAAGGATTAACAGATGAACTGGCTGATTATCAGAATTTCCTTCGCATAAATGAATCTGAGTACAAGTGTTACATGAATTTGCATTTCCATTGATTCAGAAAAAAACACAGTAAAAAAGGAAGCTGTTTTGGTAGTTTTGAATTTTAATATCGATATTTTTTCAGCATGTTATGAAATATTCATAAAACAAACCCAAATTGAATCATTTTCATTAAGCGAAGCAATTTCGTTGTTTTACACTATTATAGCCCCTATAAGGAATAATTCGTTCAGAAAACAAATCAAAAGAAAATGGTTTTATCAATTTTCGTTAAAACAAAATATAAATGCCTCTTTTTGCAGTAAAGTATAACAACTTATTTTAGGCTCAGAGTTCAAGCGTTACTAGTGTTTGCGTAAAGCTGTATTTTTTTTTTCAATTTATCCGCTGTCGCAGAATCAAAGGCAGAAAATTTAAATACAGCTCTGTCTACTCCGTCTGTAAATAATGAAACGCTACGATTAAAGTGAAACGCCTTTCATTATGATTAATGCAATTCCGCGAATAATTTTGAAATTGAACTTCGAAAGAATGAAAATGAACATTGTACGTATGCTCAGTCGATAGCTGAAATAGAAAATCTGAAAAACTGTGTTGTAAAAGTGTGTGTATTTAAAAAAGATTAAAATAAATGATGATATAATACATAATATGAGAATGGAAAATAAAATAAAATTTGTATTATTATCTAAACTCGGAAGTTGCTTTTAATATTTTCATGTATATATTATATATGTTGTTGTCTGTATAATTACTGATATTGTAAATTAAATTAAACTAGACAAAAAGGATCATGAGAACCCTATATTACTAGAAATAAGCACATAAGAAGAAGATAACAAAACAAGGAAAAGAAAGAAAACGAAGACGTCTAACCTCCAAAGAGGATTGAGTATAGAAATTGAAAACGTTTCTACAATTCACAATTCACAAGAAATAGAGGAAAAAGTCCTAGAAAAAATCATAAAAGAAGCACTAAGGAACAGCACTACTGAAGAAGAATATAAAATCCGCATTGAAAGATTTAGAGCTATTATTCGGGAAATAAAAAAAGACAAGGGAAAAGAACAGAGCCACAAAAAGAGTTAGAAGAAATAGAAATCAGAAAGATACAAATAGGACAAACTGACAGAATCGACTCAAACTCAAACTAATAGAACATAGAAGCCAAAAGTAGTCAATCACGTAAAAGAAATGGATGATAGGGTCCAAAATATGTAAGAATTGTGAAGACTTCAAAAAACTTTAAGAAACAATGGAAAACTCATTTCTCCACTATATCGTTAAAGTATATGTCCTCGTCAAAACGAAGACATGGACTTTAACAAAAAAGTCGCAGAAACAGAACTAGAAACTCCCGAAGAACAAGAACAAGAGATAATAAATCCCATATCATCAAGAAAACTAAGTGAACTGATCAGAAAAAGTTCACCAAAGAAAACACCTGGTCCAAACGAAATCATTAACAAAGCTCTAAAGTATTTTCCTTCAAAAGCAATTGTATATCTGACAAAAATTATAAACGAAATACTAAGATACTGGCTCTTCCCAAACTGATCTTCCCAAACCAATAGAAAAAAGCCATGGTATAATGATACCGAAACCAGGAAGAACCACAGATTTCCATAAAATTACTGGCTAAGCATTAGCTTACTTCCCGCAATAAGTAAGATAGTAGAGCGGATCCAATCAGAGACAGACAATCAACATTCAATGGCGAATTTAACATTCCATCAAACAAGAACTCAGAATTACAGAATACATAGCAAATGCATTCAAGAAAAAGTAATATATAGGAAAAGCCTTTCTAAGTAAAGCCATTGACACAGTGTGGCACAAAGGACTGACATACAAAATTATAGACCATGGATACAGCGGGGCTATGACAAAACTCATCTCCTCGTACCTAAGCAAGGTTCAACTGGAGATTCAGGGTCCAGATAGGACCGGTTCTATCTAAACATGGAGTCTCGGACGCTGGAGTACCACAGAGGGCACTCTTATCACCCTTCCCATATAGCACATATACAGAAGATATTCCAAGAACACCCGGAATACTAATAAGCCTATCAGCCCTTATGCAGACGACACTGCAATCAGGGCAAAACATAGGAACCTGGACATGGGTGTATCCAATCAAAAATAGCAATAAATCCAGAAAAGACCCAAGCTGTTATCTTTAAAAAGAGAAGACATAACCCAGAAGAACAGATAATATTGTAAGTCACACCCATCGATTGGATAATGGAATTAAATGCATAGGAGTTACAATAGGAGGAGTCTAACATTCACATCACACGTTAACGCGACAGTCCATAAAAAAGCAACTTCCAGAACCGCAATACGGAGACTCAAAGCAAGAAAAAGCAAAAAAGCTATAAAAATAAAATTAAGATTGCATGGGGACATACAAGTCACAGCAACAAAAAGCGGATTCAAGCAGCACACAAGAATTGCCTAAGAGAAACTGCAAATGTGCCCAGATACGTTGCTGAACGGTTTCTATTCAGAGACCTAAAACAAATAAGGAAACAGAAGATGATGCAAGATAAAATCAGAATAAAATTCGTGAGTTAAAAGACCACTTAAACTGATTCTTCGAGAGATATCCTTGTACACATGAGAAGCACTTTGCTGATAAGAGAGTCTCTATAGCGCATGAGAATACTATCGGGGGGAAATAAATGCTCTGGAGTATTCAAACGAGGTGGAGTGATGTTTGTACGAGATAATCCTACTCGCTCTAATGAATTATATCACCCTAATGTTATTCTCAAGGGTGTACAAGAGTCTCGGGCTGGATTAACCTAGTGCTTGCTTGCTGGAATTTCCAGCTAAAAACGCAGAAAAATCATTACTGCCCGGATCACCGCAGGCCTTATTCTTTGCCACAACGACGAAACAGATAGGTCTTCTTCTTAGCTACTAGTGCCATTATTTAAAACCAACTGTAAGTGGTTCTATAGTTCTTTTGCGCTAATAAGTTTATGGGTGTATAACTGAATTGCTTTTATATTTAAAACCATATTCATTTTATTTTTTACGACTTTAATCAATTAACTAGCTGGTTCAATACTTCCTACATACACATTCGTATATTTTGGCCTTATGAATAAACTGGCAAGTGTTTTTTAACAGAAAGTTTGACCATTTCTCTTGCGTTTTCTTGACTAAGGAGCTTTACCGTTTGCTTAGGGGTGGCGAAAAGACGTATTTTTCACTAAATATAATGGTGGCCCTGGTAAGATGATCATAATCATTACACATACGCCCGCGTAATCGCAAATCCTATTTCTTTACTTCCTGCGAAGACAACAAGATAGACTTCTAGTAGAGTATTTTTCTTAAATACTGCTGCTAATTTCTTCTATGCCAATATATTATGCCACTTAATGTGTTATTTTTGATAATTAAAATACTATACAATATATTGTTTCGGCTTTAATTAAATTCTTATAACCAGCTACTTTTATATTTCATGCATAAACATCAAGCTAGTAGTAAATATTACTTTATATATTTATACTTCTGTACGATTCAATTTAGTGAAAATAGAAAACTCAATAAATTTTTCGTATTCAATTCATATAGAAATAATTCAAAATAATATTTTTAAATCCGTTTCCTAATAGAACGTAATATTTGCTATTTACAATAATATATTTTCATCCACGTTTCCTAGTTCACCGCAGACGACACAGGCAGACACAACAATAACCAATCATTTTTTGAAAAACCTGTAAAAATCTGCAATACACAAATCTTCCTTCGTACTCATACATCGACTCGAAAAATATTCTTTTTCACAATTTACGGGCCATCAAATGTATATTTATTTCGAATTTTCAATATTTCCTCTCTTTAGTATGCTACCACATATGCGTAACAAGGAATTTTAACATATTAAAATATATTGAAGGGTATTAAATTACTTGACATATCCAAATTCAAAGGTGTTTTTATATCGTTATCTGCATTTAATAGCCTATTTCTTTAATTTAATGCAAATAAAGGTATCTTTCTAAGCTAAATATTAATCAGTTACTTGAGGTTTCAATACCACTTGTCCAATATTAAATCGTCAAAATTCATATCCGAAATTGGACAGTATAATTTTATCACCCAGTAGACCGAATGAATTTATTTGTTATTAAATACACACACGCAGTTAATTAGGTTACATACGGATTTGGTCAATTATCAACAATATAATTTGGACATCAATCAAAAGTGCTGACAAAGTTAAACAATTTACATAAATTAGACACACATATCACGCGAGGCCCGCGAATATATTGTCCCAATTAAAACTTATATAAAACTAATATCTCTTGCCTAGAGAAGCATTCAATCAATATTCACTCAACAAACTTAAGAGTCTTCAGCGATCAACTGCAACAGTCTCTACTCAAAGTAATCCCGGGTCAACACCCATAGTGTACGTCTCATCAATAAACTCTGCTACTATTATTTGATGTTTCCATTACAACTGAACGAACATCTCCACTGAGCCAACGAAGGGGATTTGTTCACCACCGCAATCTATAATTGCTTTATTTTATAAGTAAAATGTACAATGTACTGTAAAATGTAATTTTATTTTGTTGTAATCCGTTATTATTTCGAGTTTGTTTGTTTTCTGTTTCAGGATCAATACTGTCATCATGGTGCATGGTTGATACAGCTAATAAGACCTTATTTTTTTTGGAACGTATGTTTTCAAAGTATATTTTTCTTGGATGAATCCGAATAGAGAAGATTTTATATCTCTGTTAGCCGTTATAAATTCTTGTAGTAGCTCCATCTTATTTTAACGGATTGTACAAACAATAGTTAATCGCATTTAAAGGAAGTTCATGGCCAAAGGTTTACTGGTAAACCAGTTATCCATGGTTACATTTCTGCCCGTTCCTTTTATGGGTTTAACCATTTTTTTAACAACCTCTGCGCTATTCCAATCAGTTTCAAAACAACCAGTTGGTTGTGTTCCACAGTAAATCTCCATATCATAGGTATATGCATATTTGCTATCTACTAACGCAAATATTTTTATACCATATTTGGATGGTTTACTGGGTATGTATTGACGGAATTTGACATTTTCCCTAAAAGCAAGTAATTGCTCGTCAACTGGTAAATATTCTGAAGGTGTAAATTTAAAAAAAAAATTATTTGCAATAAGAAGTCCAAAAATGTCTCGTATGGGAGCAAATTTATCCAACTATCTCCTTTGTTCTCTAGAATTAAAGTCAGTCAGAATTTAAGGTGATGATTCCATCACCTTAAATTTAATCTTTCTTTGTATTAGTTTATTCTTAAACTCATATGTCATATATACGTTTCTGCTTTCATATATACGTTTTATTATTACGTAGAATTAGAAGAGTTTTAGTAATAAAAGAACTGACAGGAACCGTCAGGACCTTATTGAAACATTGTCGTTTTCCATCCGTCCTTCCATCTATCTTTGCAATAATTCTTACTTATAGTACATACATTCTTCCTAATATACGGAAGAATGCTAGTTAATTTAGGTCTTTTCTTTCTTCTCATATTTTTATTTCTTCTCTTTTTGTTGAAAGGTAGTACTAGAAGATTGAAAATGAGTACATATGTCCCTCTTAAAGATAATAAAATATCGTCTGAGGATGAACTAAATAAAACTGCAGTGAATTTGCTTAAAGTGATAACAAAATGGAGCCCTTCTTCTTCTTATTCTACTTCCCTACTTTCAGCCTTTCTTTATCCTATTTTATCCTGTTTGTTTTCAAATATTTGTTTTTCCAATTTCTTATTTTCTTTTATTAACACAACAATTATACAATAAAATTGTAAATAATACGTCCGCCTATGTATTTCATCTCTTTAGGAGGGTATCGGTGAATATATCAACACAAAGCAGTATATAATGTAGAGCTTAGATGGCGCTGGGTGAGTTCCAGATGTGGCGCGTTTCTATCATGTTTGCCCAGTTATCGACAAATATTCGAATTGAACCTGATCAAATAATTAAATGACTTGAATATATTTTTTAAATGCTTCGCATTCGAAAAAAAAAAAAAAAATAAATAAACAGAGGATAAATGAAACGAGGGCGGAAAAGTGATTTGGATTTTACCCGTTTCGTCACCTTTATTGTTTGAACAATAATGAAATCAATCTGAAATTGACTTGTTCATTATTTTTCACGTTAGGCAAGTGAATTTTCGATTTGTTACTGATGGGATTACGTGCATTAGCATTTTTCTGTTTGGTCTGATAAACCGAATTGAACTTGAACGGTCCCTTGGTAATATTTATACGGTTCAAATAGAGCGTCCCTTATCTAATTTGGTAAGATTTATATAAACAATAAGAAATTAAATTTTTCTCATTGTTAGATTATAAAAACGTTTAATATATTCTAGATATTTATAATCTGATACAAAACCTTTGATTTTTTTTTATTAAGCTTAAGTGCCTCAACAACTAAGGAACTTAAGTCATTGTCATGGTACAGTTGATTTATTCTAAGAAATTACACAATAGTTATTAAATTTTATTAAAAGATGAGTGTCAATGAGGAACTATAGCACTTTGGTATATTCACTTAAATAATTTAGAATATCTGCAAGCGATGTCTTCGTTATTTTTTTTTGGGCGTGTCTGGTGTACTGTTGGTAGTTCATTGGCAAGTGTGATGTTAAGCGAGCCAGTGGAGATATTTATAAGAGAAGGGACAAGAGAGGATTTGGACGCCAAATAGGAAATTATTGTTTTAAAATTTTTCTTCAAAGTGAAAAGTGAAAGAATTAGAAATCGATTGGCTATTACAGATACCTTTGTCGTCTATAATAAGATTATGATGATAATGATGGTGATGATGGTAGTGAAAACTAGTCATTTCCCACAGATTTTTATTAAATTAAATTGATTGCCACAAATTTATATTATATATTTGGAAGCATATAAGTAATTACATACAAGTTCGTACGAGAATATTCATTTCTGATTCAGTGACAGTAGGTGGGTTAAGTTTACTGAAAGTTGCACATCACTTTTGATCAGTTTTTCATAAAATGAAAGTACTTTACTTTTTATAAATACAAACAGGATATTACTGGGAAATATTATCGCATAAGCACTTTCCTCATTCTATAATGTTTATTCTTGCCAGGTGAACATGAACATCACCGTGACTATGTTTTTAATATTGTTATAGTTGCTATGAAAACATCTTTAGAGATGTCTTGGATGACTCAGAAGATGGGATTGCTATTAGGCTGCAATATTAAGGATACTTGGAATTACATGTATGAAATAAAAACTATTATTGAAAAGGCCAGAACCTCATTTAACAGCCTTAGGAAGGTTATCTTAGTTATAAATATATTTATTTATAACTTTACAGTTCGATACTATATTATCAACTAAACTTACTCCTAACATCGTTACATATATATATATATATATATATATATATATATATATATATTATATATATATACCAAAGTTACTATATTCTAGAACATTACCACCTCTAATTCTCCTACGTGAAGGATTGTTCACTTGCGTTCGAGAGATCTGTGGATCGTTCTTGATGCCTGAGATGCGCTACTTCGAGATGCAACCGTTACACGTGCCACGCTGAATGCATGTTCGTAACACTGCTCCCCTCTTAGATCTGAACGTCCCGATCAGCATCGCCATATGTAGGCCCAGAATGGCGGAATCTACAGGACTCTCCAGCTCTGCATGAACCCCTCAGAAAGAAATAACAGTCTACTGTCTTTGAAGGACACGATCTCTTCGGATTAGTGCAACACACGCTAATTCTTACACCGGTTTCTCGGAAGATTACTTCAAACATGGTTCTGACAATCTTCCAATCCAGATTCTTGAAGAAGTCCAGATTCTAGATTTGAAGTGCAAGTGGTCTATTGAACTAAAATGTTTTCTGAATCCAGCCTGCTCGATAGGTCGATAGAAATCGAGCTTATGTGTTAGGCATTTGGTTATGATTTTAGTTAGTAATTTATACAGATGTGATAACAAGGATATTGGTCGGTAATTTTCGATGTTTGCTTAGTCTCCTTTCTTGAATAGTAGAATGAGTTCGGAGTTGTAACATTCTTGAAGAATCTTTCCTTTATCAATTACTTTATTAAATAAAATATTTTAATACCTGTTCCATTTTTTCTGCTACCAATTTTCAATATTTTAACTGTAATTTTATCCTCTCCCGGACATTTATTCGTTTTTAGTTGATTTAGGGCCATTCTTATTTCATAGTCGGTTATGTTCGGTATTTCTTCTGAGCCGGTGTTAATTATTGTTCGTTTAGTACGTCGTTGTTGTGGTTGTATATTTACCGAGTATAATTTAGTGTAAAATTTTTCAATGGCCTCGCTTATATTCACTCTAACTAATCTATGGTCACTCCCGGTATAGAATTTGTTTAGTACTGTCACGTCGATTCATATGTTTTTGTTATTGGAGAGTATGTAGTCTATTTTGTTCTTAGTTTTCATCTCTGGGTTGATCCATGTCCATTCACGTTGTTTGAATTTTTTGAAGAAAGTGTTGAGAAAAAAAATTTTCGTTTTCTAAGTAGTTGTATAACATCTCACCCCTTTCGTTCCTGTTGTCCAGCTCAAAGCGACCGATATATAGTGTGTCGCCCTCTTCTTTTGTTCCAATTTTTGACATAAGTGTTCTTCTTCTTCCTACGGTGCCTATCCGTTCCGGATGTTGGCGATCAACATGGCTATCCTAACTTTGCTTGCTGCTATTCTGAATAGTCCGGTTGTCTATGTATTAAACCACTTTCTCAGGTTTTGAAGCCAAGATATTCTTCTTCTCCCTGGTCCTCTCTTTCCAAATACCTTGCCCTGAAGAATGAGTTGCAACAAGCCGTATCTCTGTTCATTCCTCATAACATGGCCAAGATATTCTAGTTTGAGCTCTTTGATGGTGTTAATAATCTCGCATTCCTTGCCTATTCTACGTACGACCTCAACATTAGTCACACGATCCACCCATGAAATTCTTAAGATACGTCTGTAACACCACATTTGAATGCCTCGAGTTTTCTTAATGAAGCTTTGGAAAGTGTCCAGGCCTCTACTCCGTATAATAAGGTAGAAAATACATAGCATCTAATGAGAGAGATTTTGGTAGCAAGTGGTAAATCATGACTTCTGAAAAGAGACTTTATCATTATGAACGCTGATCTCGCTTTTCCTATGCGTTGTTTTATTTCACTGGAGTGATCCCATTGGCTGTTAATGTTGGTACCAAGGTATGTGTAGCTGTCCATTCTGTCAATTGGATGTTGGTTAACCAAAAGCTGTGTATTTAATATTTCGCGCTTACTGACTACCATGACTTTGTTTTCTTCGTATTAAGATCAAGTCCGTGTTCTCTACTTATATGTGATATATGCGACATTATTCTTTGCAAACCGTCCAGACTATCTGCAAAAACTACTGCGTCGTCGGCATATCTAATGTTGTTTAGACGCATTCCGTTGACTAACACGCCTTCTTGTAGTTCTCCCAGCGCTTGCTCGAAGATATATTCAGAGTATATATTAAATAACACCGGGGACAGAATGCATCCTTGCCTCACTTCTCTATCTATGGAGACTGCCTCTGTCAATTGATCATCCACTTTAATATTGACTGTTTGGTTGTAATATAAATTATAGATGATTCTCAAGTCCCTATCATCTAACCCCACTTCTTTCAAGATGTTTATAAGTTTATCATGTTTTACTCTATCAAATGCCTTTTTGTAGTCGATAAAACAAATATACACATCGCAGTTAACATCCCTGCATAAGTGTAATGGTATTTAATCCAAGATCAGAGTGAGCTTTTTCAACAACAGAATGTGGGATAGAAGGGCTGACATTAGACAAGAGTTAATTGCAATACTTTGAGTGGTTTTTTAGAGATTATGTACAGAAAGAATACATAATAAATAAAGACGTCACGGACATACAACAACTTGGGCTGGTCCAGTACTCACCAGCTAAAATAAACAATACCATTACCATTTAAGGATTTAAAGAAATGAATACTGTATTTCATGATTACCGGTTTTTGGTAAACGAGAACTTTATTGTATTGATATTGCTCAGTAAATCTGGTAGATAAAACTGCCTCTTAACGAACATCATTATATTAAATTACTAAAATATTCTCTTTTTTATTTGAAACTTTATATATTTTCTATACAATTAGTTTAATTTTATTTTACTGCATTACGTATAAAATATTTCTCGAAAAAATTCATTTATATCTTGATAAATTTATCTACGTGACACCATCGTCCTTTCGATGATTGGTAGGTATTTTGTGACATAAAAACTCTCTGCTGCTGGTCCCTAAACGGCAGCTGAAGTGAAAGAAGCTTCAATAACTGCTTAGTCAGCGTTTATAGAATATTGTAAGGTATAGTAATCGATCCCAGTGTCACGTCAATGGGGTTAAATGTAAAAGTTTTTATTTTCAAATGGAAAAACTTTTATGTGTGTTCCGTGTAAGAAGAAAAATTCCGTGTAACTGAAAAAAACAGTCGTTTATTATTGAGAAACTTACTAGAAATTTTACTGTTAACATTATAAGTAGTATTTAGTTATTAAATGATAAGGATCCTTTTTCTAATCGTAAGATATATACAATTATTATAGATCTAAGTAATAAAAGTTACCAAAACTGTTAAAGAGTACTCTATTGGGCAACATAAAACTGGAATTTTTCTATTACTTTTTATAAGTTTTTTTTGACAATATTTTTTTTTGGAGCCGGTGTTGCTATTTGCACATGAGATAAACTCTACATGACATAAGAGGCTACCAGAAAGAAGGTATAATGTCTGTGTTCAAGCTAGAACCTGCAGGCTGCTCCCTTTTGCCTATTACGGTATACCAAGAAATAACCAAGAAGACTATAAGTAAACCATATTTAAAGCAAGTGACACAAAACAAAGGAATATAATATATACTAATTGATGGATTAGACCGTTACTTGATGGAAATTCATTTTATGTAACAATAAAACACTGAAAACTTTGTTTTCAAACTTCCACAAAATTTATTTTAACGCTTCTTAAAAATCCTAAACTTAAATGTGGTGACTGCCCAAAAACTTACATCGGTCAAACTGGTAGAAACTTTAATAAACGAATAGCAGAACATAGGACTTTCAATAATAGAAAAACAGATTCGACATCACCTTATAGATCATAATAATTCTTTTAATGGCAAATTTAAAATTCTTCACATTCAAAATAAAGGCCTTAAGCTATCTTTGTTAGAATTTATCGAAATCAACAAATTAAAAAACACAGATATAATTCTGAATGACCAACTTGAGACAAACAGTTCTCCCCTCCTCAACCTATTTCATTAGAGACTATAAAGTGTAAACGCAAGCCAAAAATAGATCACTTGAAAAAGGCAATCAGCCGAAACACCTGTGGTCATAAGATACGAACGATATCAAATTTAATACAAGGTATTTTAGAAAATGACATTAGAATGGCAAAAAAGACGAGTCGCAATGACTTTTACAGCTAATTGCCACATAATATGTCGTTATGTAAAGTAATAATCTACTTGATCTGATACTTAATCTACTTGACTGAACTTGGTGGTCATACAAAGGGTGACTTCGATTCGTCTCCTGCTTCTTTCGTTCTATCACTAACGTGACCTGTCTTCTGATAGCAAGTGGAGCGATTTCAACTATAGGATAGACCATTTCATTTAACGCAACATCGACGTTTTTAGCGTGAGCAGAGTTTTCCCACACTGGTGCTCCAAACTCGGCGGTAGAAAAACATAATCCTAAGGCAGAGGTATGGAGATGATATTATTTCTGGCCCTTACTTTTTTCTTGATATCTTGACAGTGATATCGATAAGACAGAGTTCTATCGAGACCAACGCCGAGGTATTTTGGCGTCTTATTGTGTTCTAGCATCTGACCACACCATTCCAACTCCAGTGTCCTTCGGGCATGCTTGTTTCTAAGGTGTAAAGTACACACCTAGGATTTTATAAGATTCGGTTTCAGATGGTTTTATTCATAGTATAGTGCCAAGTCTTCTAGGGATCTGTAAGTTTTACTTCGACTTTATTGAAGGTTCTTCCCTGAGCTGACACAGCTGTATCAACTGCTTAAATTAACTGTGTTTTGTTTGTTGATTTTTAGGTTGGTCGTTGGTGTAAATGTTGTATAGCAATGGCGCGAGACTTTCCTATGGGAGTTCATTTTTTTGATCCCTCCACCGACTGTTCTTGGACTGGAGCGTTACGTAGAAGCATCTATTCTGAAGAAGATATTTCATTAACCTTGTTAGTCAGAAATCCTTTGTAATTTCGTAGAGTTTTACCAGCAGCGGTTGATAATTCATAAGCGGCAGTCAGGTATATGAACGCTACTTCTGTTATTTCTTTTTGTTCTTCCGACCTTTCTCATCTTCAATATGTTGGGTGAGATTAAGACCTTGACTGCAGCGGCATTTTGTGGATCTAAACCCTGCTTGTTCAGGAATAAATTTAGTGTCCATAGATTCAGCGATACGGTTCAGTACCATTCTTTCGAATGCCTTGAAAAGGTGACACAAAAGGGAGACAGATCTAAAACTCTTTGTATCCGCCGGATACTTTCCTGATCTTAAGAGGGCCACCGCTCTAGCTTTCCTCCAGATTTTGGGGATTTGGAATCCCCATCAGTTTATTATCTTTTATTTGGTCGATCGCACCTCTTATCTCCTCCAGACAAAAGGAGGTACTTAGAATCCTCATTTTCGTCGATATTTTGTTGTACTTCCATTTTGTTCTTCCTTGATGTTGTCTTACCATTTGTCAGGAGACGATGGGCTATCTGATCGGGTGTGACTTTTGTCAGATTGGGTGCAGCGGCGGCAGGATTGTTGACATGATTCCGAATTAATTTCCAACCGTGTCTGCTGTTGTGTTTCTTATCTAGACTCGTGATCAGCTTGCAACACCCGTTCGTTCTATTGGCGGATATCACGTGTAGCACTCTCTCCCCTGTCTGTATTGTTGCTATCGAAATGGGGTCGTCATCATATAGCTGCTTTTATCTTTTAAATAGGGGTTTAGATTCTTCATTTAGCCCCGATATGTATTCGGTTCGGCAACGTCTGGGAATATACTTTTGTGACATTTGTTTTACGATTTGTACAAATTTATAGTATGAATTAGAGCTTGGTTCTAGCTGGGAAACTTCTTGATCAAATGCTTCAGCGAATTTTTCATGTTTTTCCGATTGCCGCTTTCAAAAAGCAAGTTATTGGTCTGTGCTGTGTTTTTGAGAGAGCGCTTCCAACAATTTTTGTCTGGGTTGTAACTTCTGCGCTATCTTCCGCTTTTAAAAGACGCGGGCTTTTTTGTATCATAAATAAATTTGAGGTTCATGTTTTCAGCCCAATTTTCTAGTTCTTCGCCATTGGAGTCTGTTTCTTTATACCCCCACGCGATACTGTGACAGTTGAAGTCACCCAGTATGAATTTTATTTGCTGTGATTGAAATTTATCCGGTTCCTCAAAAACAAAGCGTTTGGCGGTTTGTAGATGGACCTTACCCTACAAGACTTTAGTTTTACTATGAGGATCTCGATGTCATCTCGATATGTTAAAGATGTGAAAACTATATCGGTATCTGATCTGACTAAGATTGCGCTACCACACTGGTCGTGTGGTCTCTAAAGTACAAGTCTCATACCTCAAATCGTTGATCTGCGGCTTGCAGTACTTTGATGGGTTTCTGGAACCAGTAGGATATCGACACCTTGTTATCTGCACATATTAGACAGTAGATCTTCTTTATTTGCTGACAGTCCTTTAATATTAATTAAATTTGCCATCAAAAATGGCCCTGACAAAGACCGCTTTGGTTGCATTTGCATCTGTGTTGGTATTTTTCAGTAATTAATACCTATAGTTCGACATTTTTAACTTATTTGACGTTTATTTATAATAAAATCAACGTTTCTTACCTGCCTCATAGTAGATAAAAGCAGGTAAATTTTTTTCTTCGAGCCGATATGTCACACATTAGTTTAAAATGATTTTTAAATTAAAAGTGCCGCTACTGACCGATGAAGAAAAAGCAATCTCTTAAAGAGTCAATCACTCATCTCTTCCGCGATTCCCTTTTTGCCATATCGAGGTGGAGGCCAATAATAAGAGGAATATGATATGTTTGCAGAAAACCCAGATTGACCGATAACGATAGATAATATTATCCGTAATTCAACAAAGGGTGACGGGTTGTGGGCGGTAAAGACCCTTAAGGTTATTAAACTTGATGTAAGGTGTTATGTATTGAATATCTAGATTATATTACAAATATTCACAGATAAAACATTTTAATAATAATTAACTTTGTTAAATTATTTTTGCACAGAGATCATCTTTTTATAATATATAACTAATTTTGTATTTTTATAATGAATACATATTGCTCTAGTGAAATTTACATTTCACTATTAAGATATTTCAACCTAAGATATTTTAGCACCGCATCCTCTTTGGAACCTAATTATTTCTGTCCTGGACTTGGCTTCTTTTTCTGTAGGTATGTAAGTACTTGTTTTTGCCTTCGTACCTACTTTTCCTGATTGGGTGTCTTCGGCAACTATCTGGCTAGACCCTGATCAGATGGTCGATCAGTTGCTGTTAGCTTGCTTAATTTTTCTGTTTGATTTTGATTTCACGTTCTGTATCGAACCGTTGTTTTCTTATTTTTATTTTTCTCTATCCTAGCATCTCTTTAGCTGAATATAAAATGGATTCTTTTATATTTTTTCATATTTTCTCTGTGTTGTTTGCTTTTGTAAGAATTTTCCTTAGGGTAGTCTTATATATTGTGTTCTTAGTTCCTGTACTCTGAACTTCTCCAGGTTTCATCTTATTTTGTTTTGTCTTATTCTTTCTGTTTTCATTACCTTTATTTTTGTTTCTCCTGTTACTAGAAAATAGTTTGTGTCCTTGTTTCCTTTTGTATATTCTTTATTATATTTCATTGTTAATTTACATATTATCATCCCCTTTGTTAACCATACTGTTATTGACATATTGGGTTCGGTAAATTGGACCGGAGCCCTGCTCTCGTGTTGCGTATATACACAAAACAGCAGACATTGGACAGCAGGCTACTGACTGGACACTGTAAATTCAATATGCACTTGAGTCATATTAGCTTCACGCAAGAGAATACTTGTCGGTTCTGTCTAGCGGAAGAGTAAATTGATCTGTACGTCTACCGTCACTGTGAAGGCCTCACAAAGCTGAAGTCGAAGAGAGGAAACCAAAAGCATCAGTATATATGAAAGGCTACCTCTTAACGCTGTGGAGCCTTATTAACCTTCATCGGACTGACCGGGGTGTCTATTTTAAACCCAGGTCAAAATTTTTGACTGCTACTTTATAGATCTTTCTTCCATCTATCTGTAGTTTATATATTGTTTTCATAAAAAATTATGCCTAGAAGAACATTTAACGGTTTGATAAAATTTAAACTTTAATTTTATAAGGCCGGGGTCTTAAATTTAACAAAATAATAAAAATATATTGAGTTCCAGTGTCAGTTGGTTTGTTGCCGTATTTGTGGATAGTATGAAAAATTCTAAACATGAGTTACGTTTCATTTATGTCTAGCCGAAAACAGCTGAGTGAAGATGAACTTTAACGTTTACTTTAAAGTAATGATCCTGAGCTTAATATCAATACGGATACAGTAAGTGATTTAGAAGATGAAGACAATATAACAAAGGTAGAAAAACAAAATGACCTTGTTATTGATCAAAGCATACGGCAAAATGAACCAACAGTTACTGACTACGAAGGCACACCGGTATAGGTTTATAAAGATGGAACTGAGTGGTCAAGGTTGTCAAAAAACACAAAAGTAAAACGCGCAAAGGCCAATATTCGTAGACATACTCTAGGACTTTCAAATTACAGTGATGATATATCAGGTATCAAAACCGCTTTCCTTCTATGTTTTTCAGACGACATTCTAAATATAATTATCATGGAAACTAATCGGAAGTCTCAAGCGTATTGCGGTAAATGTAATAGTGAAAATCAAAATAAAACTAAAGTGTATGTTTGCGTTGATTCTGTAGAGATTCAAGCTTATATTGGAGTATTGCTTATACTTGGAGCTTTTCATGGATAGAAAGAGGCGATCCATATGCGTGGTTGACGATACTGCTTACTGCTGTCCTATAATACCAGCTGCTATGTTTAGAGAAAGGTTCAGACAAATAACTTCATTTATACGTTTTGACACATCCAATGAGAAAAAAAAAAAGAATATACGTGGTTAACCGCCATTATTTTGGCCTGTGCCCTCAAGTAAGAGCGAGAAGTATGTCAATAGCAACAAAGTGCAAACTTTATAAAACAATAGTACGCCCAGTGCTCACATACGGTTTGGAAACATGGGCAATGACGACCCGAGATGAAGAGTTACTACGAGTCTTTGAAAGAAAACTATTGAGGACCATATATGGCGGAGTATGCGAACAGGGTCTGTGGAGAAGCAATCCGTACACAATTGCTGAAAATCTGATTTTTCCAGCAGCTGTTGAAATGGTACATATAATGGGTGGGGAAAGAGAGGCTGCAAAATTAAATACAATACCTCTGTCAAATAATACTATCCAAAGAAGAATTAGTGATATGGCAGAAGATATATAAGCGCAAGTTATGGAAAATCTTAATAAATGCACGTATTTCTCTCTTCAAATGGACGAATCCACAGATATATCTAACTGTGCCCAATTCATTACGTTTGTAAGATATGATACAAATAGTGGCATTCAAGAAGATATTTTATTTTGTTCCCCATTGGAGACCAATACCACTGGAAAATGTTTACTCGGCACTTTTGTGAAACGTACAAGTAAATATGATATTGACTGGGGTAAATGTATTGCTATATGCACAGATGGTGCTAAAGCTATGACAGGACATAAATCTGGTCTTGTCGTCAAATTACAAGAAATAATGCTTAATGCCAAATGGAGACATTGTTTTTTACATCGAGAAACTCTTGCGTCCAAAGCTTTACCTCCTGAAATGGACTGTGTTATAAAAACCATCATTAAAGTTGTAAATTCCATTAAAGGAAAAGCTATGCAGACCCGTATTTTTAGAAAAATTTGCGAAGACATGGGTGCTTTATTTGAAAATCTTCTCTATCACACCGAAGTAAGGTGGCTTTCAAGGGACAACGTCTTAAAAAGAGTATTTTACTTAAGAGCAGAACTTTTAATTTATTTGAAAGATGAGAAGTCCCCATATGAAAATCAATTTTCCGATCCTATTTGGCTTTTGAAACTAGGTTTCCTTGCTGATATTTTCGAGCAATTAAATATTTTAAACAGTAATTTACAAGCGACATTATTATAATTACAGCCACAGATATAATTAAGGCGTTTCTAACAAAAATCGATTTATGGACGACCTCACTTGGCAAAAAACAATTCGATTCATTCCAGTGCCTTCAGGAAATTATGGAAAATGTATCCAATTACAGTGCTACAAATTTTGAACAAGTTTTTGCTGACATGCATGTTACTTTGTTTAATTTAAAACAACAGCTCTGTGATTATTTCCCCGCAGAAATTCAAAACAGTTACGACAGTTGCAGATGGATACTAAATCCGTTTTTAGCCGATTCCTTTGAAACAGCATGTTGAAATACCAATAAACATGAAAGAAAAACTTATTGAAATATCAAGTGATGGAATGTTGAAGCTCCAATTTTTTTCCCAGAAATCGGACTAATTTTGGACCGGATAGATGCAGGAATACCCCCAGTTGGCGAATGAAGCTGTAAATGTTTGGTTCCATTTGTAACATCATATTTGTGTGAGTTAAGTTTCTCGTCTATGACTGCCATTAAAACAAGAGTTAGAAATCGTCTCGTACTTGAAAATGATATAATTGTTGTGTGTGTCTCAAATACACAGCCTAGATTCGAAAGATTAGTTTCACAGAAACAGGCGCATAGCTCTCATTAAGATTATAATATTTGACTTTGTTTTACTCTTTTATTTTTACGGAATTCAATATTTAGTTTTATATTTCGTCTGATAATTAATTGTTAATTTCTATTTACGGCGTTGTTAAAATAAAAATACATGATCTAACAAAGTGGTGCTTTTGTCTTATTTTGGAAATGTTCGGCGACCCCCCCTAGTACCTCATGGCGACCCCCCAGTGGGTCGCGACCCCCACTTTGGGAAACACTGCTATAAAATAATGTGTAACTGGTACAGTGTTTTTTGGTATAAGCATAGTTCACCCATTTAAGAATGGGGTCCGTTCAGATCCCGGCCCGTCTTTTGTGTAATATTTTGAGACCCGTCCGATGAAGGTTAAGAGAGTAGTATTAAATGAGGAGGTTTAACTGAAAAAGGGAAGCAAATAGATCTGTAACGCTCACAGTATGTCAGACAGAGAGCAGCTCCATTTTCTAATATGTAATATGTAGTTGTATATCATGCTTCAGTTTTTTCTTTGTACTCTTTACATGGGTTAAATTTGCAGCAGTGTTTTATTGTCTACACATCATATACAATATGTTTGATATATTTTAATGAAGAGTCTGCTAGTTAGCTATTATAGTAGTTAACAGTGTATGATACTAAACCTCTATTTACTCTTATTTTGAATTAAGTGAAAAAAAATCAAGCAACCTCGAAGTAGTACATCTGGTAAAAACTACTGACCATAATAATAAATATCATGCATTTTTTTTATTAAATAAAGTCAATACGGGCCTGATTTTAAAAAGGTGACGCTTAGAACTTTCTACGTTTATAAAATGTTCTGTTTTATTATTTTGATTATTTAGTTCATTAACCGTGCAAAATAATGTTGTAACATTGTCTCCTCTTTTCACTGCTATGTGGAATTTAATTTCAGGAAGTAGTTTCAATTACTCAGAAAATAAAAACCTTATTTTCTACCTTTCCATAAAACCACCTACTCAATATGGTTCCGGAATAACATCTTTGGAAATTATTAGGCGTTATTTTCTTAAGTACCCCATCAAAATATAATAGATTTCCTGAGATAATGAGATAGGCCGTTCATAGACTTGAACTGAACCGAAGTGAAATGGCTTCGGATGGCTCATAAAAATGTATCACAAAGTAAACTTCTGGATGCTGTGATTTTATTATAAAGAAATTATTTGAAGGTAACGCACGTATGTATTATTTGATTTGTGATATTATGTATCTAAATCTCTTTCTTTTATTTACTTTTTTTATTTGGAATAAGCCACAATTTTACTTTAAAGTAAGTTTATATTGTCGTTTCGATTTCCACTCCAGAAATCGATTTCAAAATAAAAAATATAAAAAATTAAACTAATTTTAAAGTAGATATCTTTAAAATAATATTTTCAATATTTTAGATGCGTTGCGTAATTACAGTCACATAACATTGCTCCCTTCTTTTAGGCTCTTGGCACCAAACAGGACCTAAATGGACCAGGTCGGTCCACTTTATAAGGGCAGAGACTCTCTAGGTGGACGACCTTCGGCATACTTTGTGATCTTAGTTGCACCCTATATACAAGGCCAGTTATCTTCTTAGTAACCAGGTACGGTTTCTTCCAGGCTACTTTAATTTAAGACTAAGACCTTTTGGTTGGTTAATAGAGTTGACTGCATCGTCTCCCTTAAAGCTAACAAGGGTGAGTTTCTGATCGAATCTAATCTTCATCCGGCCACTAAAGAGTGAATTCGTGGTCCTCAACCAGTCAATTTTTTAATATGCTGACATACTCAGGGAGTCAGGGAGTGTCTCTTGCCCCGCGTCTCCGTCTAGTACATTGTCATGTAGGAGATCGATGGAAGAAAGCTTCATCTCTTAACCAGTCAATAACATTGCTGGAGTGTAACCAGCTGCTTTATATTGAAAGCTTCGGCAGGCTAGCAGAAACAGAGGCACCAGGTAGTGGTCCGGTGATATATTTTTACCATACCGTCGGACTAAGGTAAAAGCGGTGTGGTTCAGCTAAGCCATCATGGTCTTCCAGACTTCCTATTCGAAGATCCATGCTGATCAGAATGAAGCAAAAGTGAAACCCCATGTCTAGAAATTACATTCTCAAGTAGAGCCTCACCAACTGTGATTGCTTCTTGGTTAGTGCAACTACTTCTGACCTTTTGGAAAAATAGTTCATCTTCTTCTTCTTCGCGTACCATATCAGAATTATCCGACGTTGGCCATCACCATTGCGAAGGCTTCGCGATCTTCTGCAATATGGAATTATAATTGTCCTGCATTTGGTATCTAAGTCCATTCACGAATGTATTTTAACCAAGAAACATGTTTTCTTCCTAATAGCAAGGTTCAGCAAGGTCCTTTCTAATAAAATAGTCCGTATGCACCATCAAATACCTTGATACATACACAACAACAAAATTTCATGATGTTGTCACTGGAAATGGTCCCAGAAAGTCAACAGCAACCCGTTCCCATGGAGTCCCAGTGACTGTTGGAGTTTTCCCTTAAGTCTTGTTTTTTGTCCCTTCTTGGATGTACACAGGTCACATCGTTTACGCCAGTCTTCCACATATTGTTGATAATTAACCCACTTTAGTCCTATTTATCCCAAAATGTCCCCCGGAGCGGCTATCACGCAGTTCTGCAAGTACGTCTATTACACATGACTTTAAGAGAACAACTTGGAACTCCAATGCGATTCTCAAATTTACGAAGGATGGCATTATCTAGTAGACATTAGGAGTTTCTTCTTCTTCTTCAAGTTCTGCTTCTATCGGAGATTGGAAATCATTCTGGCAATTATAGTTCTGCTGGTTACGCGCCTAAATAGTTCAATTGAACTGCATCCAAACCATTCACGGAGATTGCGTAGCCACGAGATTTTACGTCTTCATACGCTTCTTCTACCTTTGATTTTACCCTGCATTATATTCCTTAGTAGTTCGTATTTTTCACCTCTCATAATGTGCCCCAAGTATTCCAATTTCTTGATTTTTGTGGAATTTAAAACTTTGCATTATTTTCCTAGTTGTTAGAGAACTTGTTCGTTTGTTTTGCGATCCATCTATGATGTTTTCAAAATATGTCGGTAACACCACATTTCGAATGCTTTTAGGTTTTCAATGTTGGATTTTTTAAGTCTCCAAGCTTCAACCCCATACAAAAATGTTGAGAAAACATAACATCGAAGCATTCTTATCCGGAGCGACATATTGATATCGCCGTGCAATTTCAATGCAGCATCTTATTTCTTTTGTCTAATCCGTATTTTCTGTGATCCATGCTTCAAGATATTTGTACGAAAATAGTTGTTCAATTTCTGTATTATCTATGTTTGTTTATTTTTTTTTTGAGCTGATTTTAGCTGATGTTTTGTGCTTTTGCAAATACCATAAACTTGGTTTTCTTCAAATTTATTTTTAGTCCATAATCGTTGCAATATATATTTAGTTGTTCAGCAAGATGTTGCAGTTCTTCTAGTGTTCCTACGGACGGTGTGGTCAGCATTTCTTATGTTATTAAGAGGCTCACCGTTTATTATAAGGTCCTCACTGACTTCGGCAGGCGCTAATTATGAGATGGCTTCACTGTATAAATTGAATAATAAGTGTGATAAAATATACCCTTGGCGGACCCCACGGCGAATCTAGATATCCTCGGTCAGTTCATTTTCAACTTTCACTTTTGCTGTTTGCTTCCAATAGAGGTTACATATGATTCTAATGTCTTTACTGTTTATGTCTTCTTTAAGCCGATTATGCTGTACTCTGTCAAATATGTTCTCAAAAGAAATGAAACAGGCATATACTTCCTGATTTATATCTAAGCATTTCTGTGAAAGAACACTTACTGCAAACCGTGCATCTCGTGTTCCCAGTTCTTTCCTTAATCTCATTTGTGTATTACTTAGCCTTCATCTAATTTCTTATGTATTCTATTGTAAATTACTTTTAAAAGCAATTTCAAGACATGACGCATTAAGGCTATGGTGCGATGTTCGTTGCACTCCTTTGCATTGGCCTTTTTTGGGAAGCAGTATGAATGTTGATTGAAGCCATTCTTTAGGTTTTATACCTATTCTATACAAGGAGTCCCACTAAAAGCAATAGTCCTTTATTGTTTACCGATATTTGGCAATTTCTTGCCACTATGGCCTTGCTTCATTGTCCAGCCACTCACGGACTATTTTTAGATCTAAATATTTCGTCTGTTGACCCTGGAGACTTTCTTTGGCTAGAGTTTCTTTCTTACTTTCGTCCTCTATGATTTGTAACTGTAGAATCTGGCCCTTTTATTTTTTCTTGGCATTCGTAGAATCGGTAGTTTCTCTATTTGTATGGTCATCTCGAGAAAAGAATTTCCGAAGAAGGTAGTTGGAATATCCATGGCATCTTTACGCGCGGTGGCCAATTTCAAAATCATAGGTTTCTATTTTCTTCAAACAACGCAAGGCAGAATGGTCGGATCTTATCAAGAATTTTCTGCCATAGAGGAATGCATGGTAGTGTTCTACTGCTTTAACGACCGCCAATAACTCCTTTCTGGTAACACAGTAGTTTATTGCCGGTTTTCTCATAATTTTGCTGAAGTGTTCCATCACATGTTCCTCATCCTCCTGCACTTAGGAAAGTACCGCTCCGATGCCATTTTGAGAAGCATCTTTATCAAGCACAAAAATACCCTGCTCTTTCGAATATACCAAGATTGGAGGCGTTGTCAATTTATGCTTTAGTTTGATGAAGGCAAGCTGGCAGTCTGGTTTCCAGTTAAATGGCAGCTTCTTTTCGGTCAGGTTATGGAGAGGTTTAGCAATATTTCCAAAATCTTTCACGAAGTGATGATAATAACTGCAAAGACCAAGGAAGCTTTGAAAATCGTGATTTTTTCTTGGTGTAAACAAAGTATACCGGAAACACATTGTTTTGGTTACTTAGATTCATGATACTGAAGCAAAGTAATCCCGAAACACGTTCTTGTACCTACTTTGCTCTGAGGTAAAGTAACCTTAAAATATGTCTGAATTTTCCAATTTATTAGCATTTGAGTAAATGTTTATGGATACCGATAATTAAAATATTCATGAACAAAATCAATATATAAGAAAGTAATTTTACGTTTTAATTCAGACATGCCCAGAAACTATATTAGAAAGCCTGGATCAAGGTGTGTTTAACTGCAATAAAAGCAGGAGAAATTTCACACTAAAAAGCGGAGAAGATCAATAAGAACAATTTTAAATGCACTTAAAGGAAGATACCTAAGAAAACCTGGAAAACAGTTTTCAGAAATCCAAAATAGTTTGCAGAAATATGCAAAATAACAACAAAAATGCTTTAAAAATTAAATGATCCTCAATTCATAATAAACAACTTTTTCTAGTGCGAATCAGTAATAGTGTAATAATTGGAAAGTATCATTTTTATTAGATTACCGACAATTTAAAAAGAGCAAACGTCGTAGCGTAATTTTTACCAGCCTACTTGATTCACTGCGTACATATCTTCTGGCGATTTTCCCCACAAGAAACAAAACCTTTTTGCGTTACCTTTCGTAAAAAAAATTCGTGTAAGACCTTGCCAGTGTCGCAAAGTCCATCTGTCACGTCACGCCTTATTTAACGGCTTTTCCTTCGTTAGTAAAAGATGCCGAAAAGAGTCGATGAAAAAAATCCGTCGGAATATTCGTCTTTATTACTTTAATTACGTTCCTTAATTTTAAGCTGGATCATTATTTTGTGGATTCGGTACTTCTTTTTTGTGCCAAGGGCGTAGCTTCTACTAAATTACTGCTTAATAGTAGCTTTTTGTTATTAAAGACTTTAAGTTAAACCAAGGGGCAATTAATAAGAATAAAGAGTGGTAATATTTGATGACTAAGGCCAATAAATAAGAGTTGTTTTAAAGGTAGTAGTGGTATTATGGTAGTTTAGTTACCGTTTTACATGAAATGGTTTCAACGACATATACGATGTGAATTAACATTGTCAATATAGTTTGTTTATAATTCTTCTTTTTTTCCAATTTTTTGGCCTTGGTTTGGAATTTATAGCCACGTAATTACATATAAATATTAATATTCATTCATACAGTGTTGTATATTGAGGACACTTTTTACACACAATAAAGTGCATCTAAGTACACACAAAGGAAATATTCATTCATACAATAAATTTTTTGTTCACACGCCTTTAATTAATTTTTTTCCAGGAATATCATGATTAATTTAAAACATTTTTCCATTTGTAAAGAATATAATATCAGAATGTAATCTAGATCAGCACCGATTTGAAGAAACTCCGATTTTGTCTAGATCGGAAAACATTTAATCTTAGCATAGTCGACATTACATTTCTATTAAGTGGAACATCTTTGAAAAATTGGTTCATATCTACTGTTGGTTGTAATGTAAACAAAGGGCATAGCCGTATGAGAATATCAAAATTATCCCAGCGGAAACTTGACCATGATATAGACCTGACCACTTGGTCTTCTTCTTAGAGTGCCCTCTCCCTACGGAGGTTGGCAATCATAATGGCTATTTTTATTTTTGAACTTGTTGGTCTAAACAAATCAATTGATCTGCATTAATACCAATCACGTAGATTCTTCAACCATGAGTTCTGCCTTTGGCCAACAGATCTCCTTCCTTGAATCTTTCCCGGTATTATTCCCGGTTTGTATAGTGCTGATTAGATCTGTTTCTTCGCCAACCCTCTTCAGTACTTCTTTATTTGGAATTCTATCAGTCCATGATATTTTTAATACTCGATATAACCAGCTCCATATAATAATATTGAAAATATATAACAGCGAATGGTACGTAGTCTGATATTCTCATCTCAGCACTATTTATACTTAAGCTTTAGGTAAGACATTGTAGATCTTCTATTCTCGTTACTATGATCACAGTGTCATCTGCGAATTTTAGTGATTTGATATTATTAAGCGCATTTTGGAAAATTTCTTCAGAATATAAAGTAAACAAAAGTAATGATAAAACACATCTCTGTCTAACTCCTCTACAGATCTTCGATTCTTCTGAGTATTGCCCATTAATTTGGATTTTAGTACTTTGATTCCAATATAATGTTTGCACTATATTTATGATTTTACTGTCAATGTACTTGTTTATAGGTATTGGTATTAGTTTTTCATGTCTTACTTTATCGAAAGCTTTGCCGTAGTCAACAAAGCACAAGTGTAGATCAACGTTTACATCCCGACATCGCTGAATCAATATATGGCAAATAGTCCTTCTCGAGTACTCATTCCATTTCGGAACCCGAACTGCGTCTTGCTAATATCCTCCTCTAGCCTTTTGTATCTTCTCTTATGTATTACTTTCAGCAGTACTTTTAAAGTATGACTCATGATGCTCAGTGTTCGACAATCAGAGCACTCTTTTGCTGCTTGTTTTTTAGGGTTGGTTATAAATGCTGACTTCGGCCTTTCTTGTGGTATTATTCCCATATCGTCCAGCGTTGAATGAATCTGCCAATACTTCCAAGTAGTTCCAAATCTTCTTCCACTAGTTTTAAGAGTTCTATTAGTATTTCATCTAATCCAGCTGCCTTATTGTCTTTAGAGTTTTTGATGGCATATATGATTTCATCTATCGTGATCTTCTGTCTCTCTAAAGGATTTAATTCTTATATTTTCTGCATTTCACCTCTTTCATCTTGGAAAAGTTATCTAACGTACTTCTCCCATCGTCTTAATTTCTCTGGTAAATCTATTATTGGTGCTATTTTGTTATTTTTTATGTGTCCTTGCTGTCTATTTCGACCCATTCCAGTTACTTCTCTTATTTTTTGTGCATATTTCTCATATCATATTTTGTTTCTAGTTCTTTTATCTCTTTACATTGTTTCATCAAATAGATTTCCTTAGCTGTTTTGATTTTTTCCTTAATTATTCGTTGTATTTCTTTATACTTCTGTAGATCTTTTCCATTATATTTTCTTCTTTCTTCCATCTGTAATAGTATTTCTTCTGTCATCCACTCTTTTTTAGCATCTGACTTATGTTGTATCAAAGTTTCTTGAGCTGGTTTCAGTAATGTGTTTTTTTTATTATACCAATTTTTATTAACATCCATAATTTGTTTGTTGTTAATTAGTGTTTGTTGCATATTAACATTTACATTATTTTTTAATTCCATTAAATTCAATCCTTTTTAATTATTTTTAATTTTATTTTCACGTCAGCAACCAACGGATTGTCGTCTGAGTTAACATCTGCTCCAGGATATGTTTTAACTGAGGTTATAGAGTTTTTATATTTGCTATTAACGAGGATAAAGTCTATCTGATTTCTGACAATGTGGTTTTCTGTATGTGAAGGAGACGTCCATATATATGATCTTCTTTTAGAAAGCTAAAACCAAGTATTATATTATTATATTATATTATATTATATTATAATTATCTTATATTTTTCTTGGCAGAATTCTATGAGCATTTTTCCTCTCTCGTTTCTAGTTCCTAATCCAAACTGTCCAACCATATTTTCAGCTGTACCTACTCCAGTTTTTGCATTAAAGTCTCCTAAAATGTAAGTTATATCTCTAGATTTTGCTAACTTGATAGTATTGTGCAATTCTGAATAACATTTTTCGATCTCATCTTCGGTCGTATCAGCTGCGAGAGCATAGACTTTGCTCATATTAATATTAAAGTTTCGTGCTTGAATTTTTAGCATTATTATTCTTTCTGAGATTTGAATCACACCTAGCACTAATTTTTCTAATAGTGTTGCTTATGACGAAAGCTACTCCGTATCGATGATCAATTTTGTCTCCTCCAGTGTAATAAATATTGTGGTTGTTTATTGATATCTCTCCATTTTCATGTAGTTTGTCAGGCTGATACATACTTCTTACATTCCAGGTAGCTATTTTTTATCTAAGTGGGTTGAGTATTTTTTTGTGGAATTTTGTGCAAGGGTTTCGCATGTTGACGACCGAGGAGGCCTTGCGTTCTGATGGTTGTCCTCCCCTGGCAGATTTTGGTCACCAATTACCATAATAATGCATCTTGCGCAAATAGTGCTAGCCATTATAATTTATACTAGAGATGTCTTCAATGACCTTTAATGCAGTGGTTTCTCATTGCCGTCTGCATTCTAATGCCGTTGACCACTTTCTTGGTTCTTCTGCCTTCGAGAACAATTTCTCAGTCTCAAGACAACAGAGTGTCCTTCCAGTTAGTAGCTCATCCGTCCTAAGCCATTGGCCAGTAAATGGTGGATTGCTTATCACGACACTTGGAATAAACCATGATTTGGAATTTTTTTTTTTTTTTCAAAAAATAATACACATTTCATAAATATATCTCTTGAATAAATATAAATAACTTTTAAAGGATTAAATAATACAGAACATCACTTTCATTTGACAAACAATTACATTACACCTATTTTCTACGTCATTTAATAAAATCTATCTCCTCAAAAAACTTCCCCGTTGATTGTCAAATAATTACAATAGTAAAAACTGAAGATCTCCATTCAGCAATACAGGATAGTTTGAACTATGTTCTCCCAACCATTAATTAATAGTGTACCGGCATGTAAGTAATATTTTGTTTATTTACTAATTTATTACAACTCAATAGACTATTTTTATACCAATTTGTGGGTCTTACTTTGCTTAAAACAGTTTATTCATTTTTTAAAAAAACCACAGACATTTAATATTGGCATAATTACTGTAATTTATATCATTTATCTTTTGTTTATCTTTATAAGACAACACCCTAATATGGGTTTTATTATTTTAGCATTTCATTAACTTTGTATCGAGACCTGAAGATGCTTTGCATATTGTAAAAAGCGAAACCGGTCGTCTGATAGTTAAATTAAATTGATTGTGAGTAAGTCTTATTTATTATTTCTTTTACCTATTTGAAATGGACTCACACAAGCAACATATTCATGATTTTTACATTGGAATTTCTATGCCCAGAATAGCGAGGAACAGATCTAATGGTTAAATATGAGCTAACGTAAAACATTTGCTCTACTGGTGGTTTTTTTTGTATTGCTGATATGATCTGAAGCTCGAGTTTAAATCGGTTTACAACAGACGAATATTGAGCGAAATGTCACAGGTTTTTGGACTCCTTTTTGCACCCAAATCCTTACTATTCTATTGTCTCATATGTGGTATTTGGTTGTAATGAAATTAAGATAACAATTATTTTTAAATTTCTATCAACATTGTTTGTACGTTTTAATCGTCCGTTCATTCAAAAATAGCGACCGTGGTAGCGTGTTTTGTTGATTGTATTACCGGCCAGTTGACAATAAATTTCGATCTAATTAAAAGTTAACCAAGCTCTCGGTGCAGAACGCAGACAACACTACACAGGATAGGACTTTTTCGAAAATATTTCGTACTTAGAACAATTCACCGTATCGATTTCGGGTGAATGGACGGTATCTTTTCTTTTCCTCTTATTCTTTTACACGGGCCTAGTCTACTCGTTTTGTTACCCTTTTTGTGATTTTACGATATATACTCAGGTGCAAAAAAACGCAACGGAGAAAATTTTGGTCAAATTCGTAGTATTTCAATTTTTTTATTTGTAGTCCTATTTTGATGATTTTTTAGCACACTGTGTAAAAATTTATAAATTTTAATTCAGTATAGTGAGTTTTTTAATAAAATTTTGTATTTGACTTAATATACGGGGTAATCGAAAGGTAATTTTTTATGTCCTTTTCCATCATACTGATAGCACATTATGTATGCAAATCCTCAACAGGACAAAAAACCATAGGTGTCACATATATGGCATATATAGGTGTTATATATGCCACACGATTATTGTTAATTATACACGAGTGGTTAACGAGAGAATTCAATGTTTCACGAAATAAATTAATGTAAACAGTAATTTAAAGGTGATTATTGTTTTCTATACAAGTTATCGCCTGACATAAAAAGAATACCTTCTTTGAACGATTACCTGGAATTACTGATAAGGCTTTACTTATGATAGTTTAAGTAGTTTTTATGTCACATTACAGCTTATGCCAGTAATATAAATTAGATATGGTTTGCATCTTCCATTTAGTTTGTAGATGTACATTGTTCATGTCTTACCTACCTACGTTTTTGGTGTCGATATTTTGTTATTTGCATTTAAAAATGACGTCGACAACAGGTTTTATCCCGGTTAAGTGTAGTTTTAAAGGTGCCTTCAGTCTAAGAGCAAAAAATATAATATTAAATGTACACGATGCACTTGTGCATCAAGCAGGTGTACACAAGCTTGTACTTGTACATCAGGGGTTGGAGAAGCAACAATTTATAGATTCCTAATCCAAGTCTATAGTCTCCCAAAAAGAGTGGAGGGAGTAAACCCTTGGAAATTGAAGAAATACATAATAACATGATAAGACGCAGCGTCCACTCATTTTTAACAAAGAATTTCGAACATTGGACCAAATCCAAACATTAATTAGAGAAAACGAAGAGTTATCAATCATAAGCAACAAGAAATTATGAGGACTATTGAGCGAGTTGGGATTTCGTTGGCAAACGAATAGAAGAAAATCCGTTTTAGTTGAAAAAGATTACATTGTATGTTCGAGACGAGATTATCTAAGAACTATTAAAAAGTACCGAGAAGAAGGTAAAACAATTTTTTATTTGGACGAGACTTGACTAAAAGAAGGTCATACTGTACCATATCTATGGGTTGATACAAATGTGAAAAGTTCCCGTCAGGTATTCATCGAAGGTGTATCTACTGGAATAAACAATATTCCCGTTGAAAAAGGACGCAGACTCATAATAACCCATATTGGAAACGAATACGGTTTTATCAATGGTGGATTATTAAGTTTTGCCTCAAAATCAACCAAAGATTACCACGAGGAAATGACTGCTGACGTTTTTGAAGAATATTTTGAGCAAATGTTGGATTTAATTGCAATAAATTCTGTCATAGTCATGGATAATCATAGTTACCATTCAAGACTAGCAGAAAAATTGCCAACAACGGCAAGGAAAAAAGGAGAGATAATCGAATGGTTGGATAAACACACAATTGAGTACAAGGAGAATTCGCCAAAAAAGGAATTATTACCTATATTAAGCATCCTTGCTGGATGTTTTTGCCATTTCTTCGCCAGGACTTCGCGACCTCTAATACTTCTACCAAGCATCTCCTAAAAGTACTCTATTGGTTTCAGATCTGCCGAACACGCTGGCCAGTTTATTTTAATAATACCAACTTTTTCTAAATATTGCGTTACACACATTGCAGAGTGGGGTCGCAGATTATCTTGCATTAATATAAAATAATCGCAAATATATTGAGAAAAGGGTACTACGTGATTCGCTAAAATTTTAGACAGTATAATACTAACAATAATAATAATGATAGACTTAAGTCCATTGGTCAATGTCAGACAATATTCGATTGAGTTTGTTTAGTTTAGGTGACCTTTTTGTATCTGACTTACAACTACCTGTCAAAATTATTAGGCACTGGAAATTTATATGAACTATTAACAAATTTCAGTTCAGAACATAAGTTCCCTGGGATCAATGGTATTATATCAGACCCCCTAAATAAAGAACTGCATGTAATTATACGGCATTCAAGTTTGACATGGAGATACATTCCTCTAATGTGAAAAACGTAAGAACTACTTGCATACTGAAGATGGAAACCAAATATTATAGTTAGACGGGTTAGCACATCATTCTTTCTAGTCTTCTTCTTTGTCAACAATTTTCCATCCACTCCTTAATCTAGGTCTCTCCCAATTGCTTCCCTCTTTCTCTATCGTGCGCCAATCTAATCCATTGTTTGCCTGCCACTGCTTTTATGTCATCTACCCATCTTTTTTGAGGTCTTCCCATGATTCTTGTTGTCGTCCTTGGTCTCCATTCTAGAATTCTCCGTGTCCACCTGTTGTCATTATATCGGGCTACGTGGCCTGCCCAGCACCATTTCATTTTTGTAATTTCTTCCACAATATCCCTAATCTTCGTTCTACGTCTTATCTCGGTGTTTCTAATCTTGTCTTTCAGTAATATTCCAAGCATGATTCGTTCCATTGCTCTTTGCGTTGTTTCTAATTTTAGGCAGATTTTTTGGTAAGGGCCACTGTCTCCAAGCCGTAGGTACAAACTGGTAGTATGCATGTGTTATACACCTTTTTCTTTAAGTTTACAGGAATAGAGATGTTGTTGTGTTCTTCTTTTAATTTCAGCATCTTGATTTGGTTTTCCTAGTTTGATAATATGACCTAGATATACATAATAACTATTTCCCTAATTAAAGTATTTAAAGTTTATTGAAAAACCTATGTCATATAAGTTATTGGATCAAGTACACAGCCTACTATCTTGCCACTTGTCAAGGAAGACAACAATGGGAAAAGTTTTTAGTGTATCTGATTTAAAAACTTTATAACCCCAGCAGTTTCGACCCTGTATATTGCTACAGCACCGTTTTGCAGTCCAGTAGAGTTAGTAACTCCGACGGTATTTATAAATACCACCAACGACCGTTGAACGAATTTGTGTTTTTTAATATCGCAAGCGCATTGGGTGACCGGAAAACTGGAAAACCGCTATTAGTGTCTGGAGACCAAGCCATTGGCGGGACGAAATTACTATTACTTGTTCGGAATGATAACAATTACTTACCTAATTGCTTTTCTGTTAAATGGAGAAGAGAACTCGGCGTTTATTTTTGACAAATTCGAGGGAATTAAGCGATTTATTTTAATGACTTTGAAATAATACCTCTCTTTATTGAATTCCCCAAAAAGTTAATTTGATTTCATAGAATAATAATGGCAATGAATAGAATTTGTAAAAGCCAAACAAAATTATTATCAGTGTCCATATAGCACATGCTTAATTTTAATTTTTGGTTTATCAAAAATAGTTGTAGATTTGCCATCTTTTTCCAAGTTTCTTTAAAATCGATTTGAAACAGGTATTGAAGTTTTAGAAGATCTATAAGCTACAGAAACACATGCTTTTATAATACTTATTGATCTTAAAAAGCATATAATAGAGATCTGTGAGAGATTATGTGGTGGACACTAAATAAGAAACGGTGAAGATTGTGCGAGACATTTGAAAAGACTGATAAATTTCATGTGTAAGTAAAATTGCAGCTGCACTGTAAGATAAGCATTATCATTAATATCTTCGTTTTGGCGGGGTCGATTTTTAGACCCAATAGATCTTCAGTAAAAATCTAAAAGCTGGCTACAAGATGTTAGAAGCCTACAGGGAGCAGATGTGGGATCATACCACATGCTAGTCCAAGACAAAATAAAAATGAATCTAGCTAGAATAAATAACTGGCAAGTAGATAACAGAAGAAGAGACAATGACAAAGCTGTTAAACAAGAAAAAAACAAGAATCGAATTCACAGCAAGACTGAAAATAAACTGAAGAGCAGCGCCCCAAAATAAGGAAGAAATATGGAAAACTTTTAAGGATAATGTAAAAAATTGCAAAAAAATAAGATGAGGAAAGAGTAAACAAAAATGGATAACTCGAGACACATTACAACTAATAGAAGAAAGAATATCAAAGAAAAAATGTTACAAAAGGAAGCAACCGAAAAGGAAAAACTGTTTACATACGTAAATGATAGGCTAAAAATGTTAGAAAGATCTGCGAAAAAAAAAAAAAACAACCTTAGAACACCACCATACGAGACATTTGAAAAGACTGATAAATTTCATGTGTAAGTAAAATTGCAGCTGCACTGTAAGATAAGCATTATCATTAATATCTTCGTTTTGGCGGGGTCGATTTTTAGACCCAATAGATCTTCAGTAAAAATCTAAAAGCTGGCTACAAGATGTTAGAAGCCTACAGGGAGCAGATGTGGAATCATACCACATGCTAGTCCAAGACAAAATAAAAATGAATCTAGCTAGAATAAAAAACTGGCAAGTAGATAACAGAAGAAGAGACAATGACAAAGCTGTTAAACAAGAAAAAACAAGAATCGAATTCACAGCAAGACATACGAAAGACAAAAAAACACTAAAAAGTAATAATTAAATCAGAGATCAACAAGAAAATATAATTAAAACCAAACATGAAATACTACAAAGATGCAAAGAACATTTCGAAGAAATATATTCCAAACACGAGGCAACACCAGATATATACGAAGAAATGAAATACAGGAGTTAAACGTTAGCACATTCAATTTCCACTTCGGAAATCGTTCTCAAAATAAATTTCATTTTCTTATTTTGAGAACGATTTTAGAAATGGAAATTGAAACGTCAATAAACTAATTTTACCCTTTAATTGTAGCTTATTCTCATTTCAATAGTAGTTATAGTTTATTCGTCTTCCGGGTTTGGACCGTGTCATTTGTGAGTGACCCAAAAGTGGGTTCATCTCGACGTTTCGCTGCAATTGTATGTAGCTTCTTCAGGAGAACAAAGTAAAAGAAAAAGAAAAAGAAAAAGAAGACAGGATTCACTCCCCGCCTCTCGACGCGTTAGTGTTCTGAGCTGTTGGACGTGAATCCCTGTCCTGGCATTTGGTTTTCACCTCTGGCTGCGTTGAGTAGTTGAGTTACTGTGAGCAAATGCCCATCTTGGTAGTTAGTATTCGCCTCTGGTTGCGTTGAGTAACTGAGTTACCGTTGCTAACTACCCATCTTCCTGTCTTCTTTTTCTTTGTTCTCCTGAAGAAGCTACATACAATTGTAGCGAAACGTCGAGATGAACCCACTTTTGGGTGACTCACAAATGACACGGTCCAAACCCGGAAGACGAATAAACTATAATTCTGACTCTGGCCGTGGAAGCCTACGATTTCAATCAATAGTAGTTACTTTAAAATGGCACAAGAAAATAGCTTCAGAAGAATATTCACACTGATTCTTTCAATTTGCTGTTACTTCTTAGAGATCATCATATATTTTCTTAATGGTTAGTAAAAGTTCATATCTTTGACTCACTTCTGTGATTCTCTGCAATAATTTCTGAAAAGCTTCCTAACTGTCGCGAATACCACCCTATGATCCACGTATCTGATGTTATTGATACATTCTTCGTTAATTCGAATTTCGGCTTTAACATCGTCCACTTGTTCTTGACAGATTTTCTCAGAGTATATGTTAAACAGTAAGGGTGATAGTATACATATCTGTTGGATCGCACCTTTGATTTTGATACCATCAGATTCCTTGGCCTCTTGGTACGGATAGACGATGTTTGATTCCAATAAAGATTGCTTAATAATTCTTAGACTACAGGTATTTCTTCCAATATTTGGTAATATCTCCATCAGCTTGTCCTGTTTTACTTTATCGATCGCTTTATGGTTATCAATAAAGCATGCAATATAACGGTCTGAGTCTGAAGGTGCATGTTTCGCCACTTTAAAGTCTCATAATTGTAACAGTGGTATATCTGTACTACATACTATAGTAGACTGTCCTAAATACATTAACGATAGATACAAATACTCAATATCTGACATTATATTATGATAATTGATGGATTCGACCATTACTTGATGGAAATTCATTTTATGTAATAATAAAACAATGAAAACTTTGTTTTCAAACTTCCACAAAAATTATTTTAACTCTTATCACTACAGCTGTCATTCAGAATTATACCTGTGTTTTTTAATTTGTTGATTTCCATAGATTCTAACAAGGATAGCTTAAGGCCTTTTTTTGAATGTGAAGAATTTTAAATTCGTCGTTAAAAGAATGATTGTGATCTAGTAGGTGAAGTGCATATGTAGAATCTGTTTTTCTATTATTGAAAGCCCTTTTATGTTCTGCTATTCGTTTGTTAAAGTTTCTACTAGTTTGACCGATGTAAGTTTTAGGGCAGTCGCCACATTTAAGTTTGTACACACCACTGTGTAAGTGTTTTTTATTTTGGCTCTTGTTGTTTTTGATATATTTGCCTAGGTTGTTATTTTTTCGGAAAGCTGGTGTTATTCCTTTCTTTTTTATGTGTTTGGCTATTTTTGTTGTAATTTTGCCTGTATATGTAATCTAACAGAAGGTACTGGGTTTTTTCTCTGGTGGTGGAAATACCAATTTCAGGACTTTCTTGTTGAATCAATGTTAAATCAAAAACTACACAAGAAAACCCTGAAATTAGTATTTCCACCACCAGAGAAAAAACCCAGTACCTTTTGTTCAATTACAGATGTTGTTTTGTGGTAATTTTACCTGCAAACAACAAATTGCATTACAACAAAAATAGCCAAACACATAAAAAAGAAAGGAATTTCTTTTTTATGTGTTTGGCTATTTTGGGAACACCAGCTTTATGAACAAATAACAACAACAATCAGCCGAAACAGCTGTAGTGATAAGAGTTAAAATAATTTGTGGAAGTTTGAAAACAAAGTTTTTAGTGTTTTATTGTTACATTATATTATGACTTTTAGGACCTTATTGCTTCTTTTTCTTTTTCTTCTTCTTCTTCTTCTTCCTTCTTTTATGTAGGCTGTAAAACCTAAAAACTGTGTCTTCTTCAATATTAGCCTAATAAATTATTTAAATTATCACATTATCTTTTTCTTGGTCTGCTAATACAATTTCCGTTTTGTCACTCATCCAATTATGTCTTCTATATCGCATGCTCTTCTTATCTTTTTGCTTCTCTCCATGTCCAACAAACTTTTCTCTGATGTTCGTCCGAGTATTTCATCTCTGTTGTTTCTAGTAGTCGTACTAGTCGTCTTGTTTTAGATGTGTCAGGTCTTGTCTCCGCCGTGTATGTTAATATAGGTATATTTACTGCTTTATAGGTTCTTGTTTTTGTGTCTTGTCTTAGGTGTTTGTTCTTCCAGATTGTGTCATTAGGAGATCTCGCCGCTTTACTTGCTTTTAAGCTTTGTTGTCGTACTTCTTCTTCAACATCTCTAGTTATATATATTCCCAAATATCTAAACCTTGCTTGCTGCTTTATTATTTTCCTATCAATTTCAATTTTACATCGTAGTAGGTATTTAGATGTTGTCATACTTTTGGATTTTTCTGCTGATAATATCATATTGTATTTCTTGGATGTTGTATTGGAGATATGTGATAATCTTTGAAGCTTGTCTTCTGTCTTGGCGATTAATGCGGCGTCGTCTGCATAACATAATATTTGGATTTCTTTATTCCCCATTCCCCATTTGGACCTTATTGCTATTTTGAAAACTTATGTTACTATCTAAATGACATTAATATCTCTAACTAATCATAAATTAATTTTATGTTTCTTCGATCATAAAACTTTAAATTTTGAGAAACATACAACTGAAATTGTAATTTATTTTGTTATCTTATATTGGAATTATCATATATTTATATTGTCCTCCCGCTAATAACACTCAGTGATTGATGCTATCAATAAAAAAGAACCTGCACAATAAATAGATTAACTTTCTTATAAACCTGTATTTTCTGAACTAAAAAAATATTCTATTGATCCCGAAGTTTCTTATTCACTAATGTGACCAAACATATAAAAGAAGAAAAAACAGCACTTTTCTACGGCTATTAACGCCCTCATTTAACTAATACCGAACATTCAAAAAGTAATCAGAAACACAAAGTAACATTATTCGTTTGTTCATTAGATGTTATGGCACTCTAATCTAGCAGAAATTGTAATTAATATTTATTTTAGGGGCAACCGAAAAACGAACCTTGAGAGTATAAAAGTAAAAATAGATTTGAGTTTATGTTTGCACTTCTTCGTATTATCGGTCGGGTGTGTATCCGAGTATATACAGTGACCAAAAAGAATTAAATAATAAGAAATTGAAAACATGGGAAGGCTAAGACGAGAAAATTTTGTCATAAACTAAAAAATGCGAGTTAAGTACAGTGACTACACAAGGAAAAGGTTTCACAAGTATGCAAAAAACCAATTCAAAAATGGAAAATCATCATCAAGTCCGAAAACATTAAAGTAGAATAAATTTAAAAAAGTGTTACAAATTTTAATACAAATTTTAACATAAAGTAAGTTAAAACGGGACCACTGTAATCAACATTAGAAACTATGAAGGTAATGAAATAGAGCAATTTAATTAAAATGTGTAAATACAATTAAATACGAATATAGAAATTTAATAAAATTGAAGGTTGGCCAGCAGGCTATGAAAGAGAATGACCAATCGACAGTCAAGAAATGATTTGGTCAATTTGCATGTCGTACAGAGACAGTTAAATGAAAATAAATGTTGAAAGTAGATTTTGAAATTGATAAATTAATGAAAATATGAATAATTAAATTGAATTGAATGATCATCATCTTTGGCTCGACAATCCTCTGTGGATCTTGGCCTGCTCTAAGATTCTGTCATTCTGTTCGGTTTCTGGCAACATGTTGCCATCTTCTGATTTTTAATTCCGTAAGTCGGTTTCAACTACATATAACCACCTAATTCGCGGTCGGCCATTGCTTCTTCTTTCTACAGGTGTTCCTGTGGTTAGCTTTTTAGCAATCGTATTTTCTGGCATTCGTATTATGTGTCCAGCCCATCTAAGTGGCTGTTTTAATGAACGTTATGACATCTTTCTCATCAAAAAGCTGATACAATTCAAAATTATATCTTTTGCACCACTGCTCTTGGTCGTTTATAGCTCCAAATATTTTGCGGAATATTTTACGCTCAAATATTCCCAAAAGTCTTTCATCTTTCTGCGTTAGAGTCCATGTTTCCGTTCCATATGTGAGGACCGGCCTCAGCAATGTTTTGTGTATAATAATTTTAGTACTTCTTTGAACGTTTCTTGAGTGGAAATGCTTTTGGAGTCCCTAGTATGCCCTATTTGTAAGATTTATTCGTCTTTTGATTTTTTGGCTTATTTTATTGGTAGCAGTCAGTAGCAGAAAACAATCATACGACCCGTTGTGATGTATGGAAGCGAAACGTGGACGATAACAAAGGCAAATGAAGAGAGACTACGTGTTTGGGAAAGAAAAATCCTAAGGAAGATCTTTGGTCCGGTGCTTGATGAAGCATCAGGACAATATAGGATAGGAACTAATAAAGAGCTTGAAGAACTTTACCCAGACGCCAACATCATAAAAGAAATAAAGTCCAGAAGACTCCAATGGGTAGGACACCTCAGAAGACATTCTGACGAACGAACAGTAAGACTGGTGTGGGAGGAAGTCCCAACTGGAAGGAGACCACGCGGACGCCCTCGTCTCCGGTGGCGAGATAATATAGCAGGAGACCTAAGCACTATGGGCGTGGAGAATTGGATGGAGGTTGCTCAAGACAGAAAACAGTGGAGGCATGTTGTCGAGTCGGCTAAAACCCACGAAGGGTTGTAACGCCACGGAGTAAGTAAGTAAGTCAATAGCGACCCAAGGTATGTGAAGTTGTCAACACGTCCAATGGTATGACTTCCAAAGACTGTTTCTCGTTCCTCATTTGCTATCGGATCCTTTGTAATTAACATGTACTTGGTTTTGTCTTCGTTGATGACTAGACCGACCTCTTTCGCCGGTGTTTCCAATTATAGGAGATATTGCTCAACATCTCGCTTGCTACGCCCTATTATGTCAATGTCATCAGCATATGCTAGGACTTGTATCGATCTATTGTAAATAGTACCGCCATCCCTAATTCGTAAATCTCGGACTGCCTTTTCTAAGGCAATATTAAATAGAAGGCAAGCCAGAGCATCCCCTTGTTTGAGTCCATCCTTTATCTCAAAGGATCTAGAATTATCTCCCTGTATTCTAACAGTGGCTTCTAAGTTAGACATTGTCATTCTCGTTAGTCGGATAAGTTTCTCTGGTATACCAAACTCATGCATTGATTGGTATAGCACTGTTCTCTTGACACTGTCGTATGCGGCCTTGAAGTCGACGAATAGGTGATGGGTTTCAATATTAAATTCTAATATTTTCTCGAAAATCTGTCTTATTGAATGAATCTGGTCAATGGTTGAATCACTTTCCATATTTAATAAATAATAATTTTTATTTCAATTCGATCAATTTATTAATACATGAGAATACGTATATTTAGAGCGTTAAAAGGTATACCTTTGGTTTTTTTATTTTAAAGTTTTTCTAAAAAATGTCTACGATATAGAAAAAAATATGAAGTTTTATTTTGGTATAAATGAATAAATTTATTTATGACAAAATTAATGCATTTTGGGTTTTTGACATTCTCATAAATTTCGTTATCTTACTAATTTCGTTACTACTGTACCGTACTCTTTTCTATTCTCCGCTATTCTGGTCACCATGCTCTGAAGATCTTCAATATTTTCAGCTGAGATCACAGTGTCGTTCGCATATCTAATGTTGTTAATGGGAACTCCATTTACCTTTATTCCAGCTGTTCACCCTCAAGAATTTTTTTCAGGATCTCTTCAGACGTTAACCACTCTTTGGGTATATCTTTCTATCTATCTATAGCCCAAAATCTATTCATGTGTTGAATATAGGAGCCTCCCATTTGTCTCCAATTGTCTCCATCTTTTGTTTGTCTTTTCCACATTGGACCTGCGCTTTTCTCAATGTCATCTTTCCATCTCATTTGTGGTCGACCTCTTGACCTTTTTGTAGTATATGGTCCCCAGCGGCCAATTTCTTTATTCCATCTTCCATCCTGATATCGTTCATTATACCCAGCTCATTTCCTTTTTTTTTTTCAATGCATGTTCGACAGCGTCTGTTGTTTCGGTTTTGCATCTTATCCACTCATTCCTCTTTTTATCTCTCAACGATATTTCCAACATTTGTCTCTCCATAGCTCTTTGAGTTGTCTTTATTTTATCTAAGTTGCTCTTGGTACACGTCCACGTCTGGGCACCATATGTTAGAAGAGGTAGGACGCATGCATTAAATATCTTCGTTCTTAATTTTAAAGGTATTTTTGGGCTTTTGATAGTATATGAGAGTTTTCCGAATGCAACCCACCCCATTCTTATTCTTCTGGTTATTTCTTTATTCTGGTTACTTTTGTCTGCTCTGATAGCTTATCCTAAGTAAATATATTCTTGGACGTGTTCTATATCTGTTCCACCTATGGTAATTACTGATCTGTCTTCTGTACGAACAGACAGTTCGTTAATGTCTGTGTCACGTTTTACGTTTTGAATCTTGACAAAGGCAAGGGTTTCCTGCCGAAACGTTGATTGATTGCAATGGAAAATAAAATCTAGTTCCACATGTAACATATTTGTATTGAACCTAAACCCAAGAAACATTAATTTTATATTATATATATATATATATATATATATATATATATATATATATATATATATATATATATATATATATATATTGTGGATTAACATTCTGTACTGTGAATTAGTAAGCAATCTCCTGAAAACTTTTTTAAAAATTATACATAAAAGTATATATAAAATGTGTGAAGAACACATGACAAACACACAATTCGGCTTCAGGGATGCATTGGCTACTCGAGAGACACTTTTTGCAATACAAGTTCTCTTTCAAAGATGTAAGACGTGAATTGTGATATATATGTGTGTTTTGTTGATTACCAGAAAGCGTTAGATAGAAGAAAACATGACGAACTGATAAAAATATTTAATGTAATTGGTCTAGACAGCAGAGATCGCCGTATAATAAACACTTATCTATTACGAACAAACTGTTAGAGTTGGGGATCAGTTAACAGACGACATAAAGATGCATATTGTCCCCATTATTGTTCAATACATATTCATAGCACACTTTGTACCAAGCGCTAACGGACATAGACGAGGGAATACTTATAAACGGGGAACGATTGAGCAACATAAGATACGCTGATAATACTGTCATTTTTGCAGACAGTCTTGAAGTTCTGCAGACACTTGTTTCCAGGGTGGTAGAAGTAAGTAGCAAGTTCGGGCTTGATTTTAACATTAAAACAACCAAATACATGGTTATAAGCAAAAATAGGATACCACTTAGTCAATTACTAGTTAACCAACAACCTATAACACAAATCATCAACTTTTGTTATCTGAGTGCCAAATTAAATGAACAGTGGGACCAATCGAGGGAAATTAAGATAAGGATCGAGAAGACAAGATCAGCTTTCATCAAAATGAAAAAAATCTTTAACAGTTACGATATAAAATTAGAAATAAAAGTTCGTTTACTAAAATTCTACGTATTATCCGTTCTTTTATATGACGTGGAGTCATGGACCTTAACTGAAGTATCACTGAAGAGACTCAAAGCATTTGAGATGTGGTGCTATAGACGCATGTTGCGGATTTCCTGGATAGACAGAGTTACCAACGGAGAAGAATAGGTAAATAGTGGGTAAATGGGTACCTAAATAAATGGGTAAAGAAGGATATGACCTACTTCGGACCATACTTCAAGGTAAAGTGCATGGGAAGAGAGGTCCAGGACGAAGAAGAATATCCTGGCTGCATAACCTGCGAAAATGGTTTAACTTAACCACTACCTGACTTTTCAGAGCAGCAGTCAACAAAGTCAGAATAGCCATCTTAGTGTCCAACATCCGTAACGGATAGGCACCATAAGGAGAAGAAGACCTATGTGATAGAGAGGAGAAGTCAATTACTATAACTAAAGTTATCATACAACTTTTTCTGTAAAAATCAAAATGCCACACCTCTCACATCCAAATGTAATCTTTTTTTTCACAGATCAACCCTGGTCTATTTAAATTGAAATTAAAAAAAACAATACCTGAATAATATAAAATTTTATTTATAAATAAAACATATTTTCTATTGTGAATTATTGCGATAGCATATAAGTGTTTAAAAAAATACTGCATATTTTCAATTCTCATAATGTGTTCAGATATTCGGGGTTTAAGGTCAAAATTTGTGTTCTCTATCAAAATTTTGTTGGATAAACATATTTCATAGGTCTGTTTGGCGTGTATACGAAACACGTTAGATTTGATATATTATTTGGCATGGAAGTTGGCTTGACAGCCCGGAATAAATCATATCTCACCTGCGATTAACTTGGAGAGTATTTGAATGCCACTTTCGCGAATATTAATATGTTGCTGGATAGGTGAGAGCTCTGTAATTCTAGTTTTAGGAGTTTCATTCGTCTAATGTATGCAAAGCTGGAACTATAGTGATAGTGTGCCGCATGCTTGGCGTTGTATTTCAAACCAGTTGCGCCTCTAAGTACGATTTCTAGATCGACATAATTAGGACATTGCTATTTATGTCTATGTGGGCAAACAATAAGATCTTATTACAAATTGGGTATAGTGCAAACCTTTTTTATCAACTTCCGCCTAATTACAAGCATTATTTGTATAATTCTAAACTTACCTTAAATCATTTTTTAATCAGATTGGATGTGTTAAAGAAGAGAATAAAAAAATATTTGTGCATAATAGGTTATAAAAAAAGTATCATCTTTATATCACATATAATAATTCTGTCGTAAGGGTTGCTTATATTCCGGTTGCATAATTAGCAGCACTTCTAAAAATCTTAAAAAATTTGTTTTTTAAATAAATATATATTTTGAAATATACTAGTTCGAATGGACACCTAGCAGTTACCTTCGCAGCCTCAAAGAACATGATCGTAGGAATCACATGTTTTCTACACAACAAAATACATTTGGGGACTTGGACCTCGCCTGATGGATTAACGAACAACCAAATTGATCATGTGATCATAGATAATAGACACTTCTCCAACCTTATAGATGTCCGTATCTATCGAGGCACCAATATTGATTCAGATCATTTTCTAGTTGGCACAAGAATTCGTACTAGAATCTCAAATGCGAAGAAGGAGGGAAGTACCAAAACAAGGCGCCTTAATATTGAACTTCTTAAAAATCCGCAAACGGTAGAAAGGTTTCAAAACTATATCGAAACTAAATACATAACAAAGAGAATCTAACAATAAGTGAACAATGTGAAATTTGTAAAAATTATATAAAAGACGCAGCAAATAACATTCTAGGGCCTCAAAGACCACCACCACACAATGAGTGGTTCGATGCTGAGACAAGAAGAAAGAACAATGCATATAAACTGATGCAGCAAAGAAGAACCCGGGAAAAGCGAACTTATGAAAATAGAATATTGGAAGATTTTAAGGCATAAAAAAAGGAAAATTAAACAAGAAAATTCTATCAAAATCTAAATAATGCAAGAAAAGAATTTAAGCCAAGGATCGGACTATGTAAGGATAAGGAGGGGCATATACTCAATACAAAAGAAGAAGAATTGAAAAGGTGGGTGGAACACTATAAAGAACTACTTACTATCGAAGTAAAAGATCCAAATTAACCCCCATCAGGAGCAAGCAACAATACACCATTGGAACCTTCAACAATTCAAGAAGTACGGGATGCAATAAAACACCTAAAAAATAATAAATCTCCAGGAAGTGATGATAAACCCGCGGAACTTATTAAATGTGGAGGTGCTACTCTGACTTATCATATATACATATATGAAGAGAGCCTGGAGTTAGGAACAAATCCCGGAAGACTGATGTGTTGGAATAATTTGCCGCTACACAAAAAAGGTGATCAATTGAAATGTAGAAACTTTGTATGTTGGCTTAAAGTGGAAGTTACATTTAGGAAGTGAAATACATATTAATATTAGCCTCTCTTTTGGTAATTAACCAGTCTCGTAAATGTTGTTGAATAGCTTCTTAAGAGATGTGATTTGGTGTGCCTCTAATAGCTTTAAAATTTCACCATGCTCCTTATCAGATCCTGGTGATTTCCCATCTTTAATTTGTTAAATGACCATAGTTACTTCTTCGTTTGTTATTTCTGGGTCGTAGGGATTGTAAATTTCAGTCGCACTTCGTGCTGCATCTCCGAATAATTATTGCATATATTCTTATCATCTTAATCGTAATCTATCTTTAATGGTAGTGAAAATTTGGCCTTAAATGTCTACAACTATGCCTGTATTGCGTTGTTTTCTGATATTCTGTACCTATTTGATTTTTTTGAGCATATGGAAATCGTCATGTTTCTGTTGTAGGGTTTTAACTTCCATACATTTCTCCGTCAGCCATACTTCTTTTGCTCTTTTGATCTCCTTTAGTATAGTCTTATGCAACTTTTTGTATTCGTTGTCATTTCTACCCTTTAATTTTCTTCGCTCTTCCGTCATCAGCAATATTTTGTCTGTCATTTTGTTTTTAATTTTTTCTGTGTGTTCCTCGGTACGGAATCTGTTTCCTGGCGCTAATTCCTAAAACTCTTCATCGTCTTACTTCGCTGATTCCTATAACGCCTCATTTTATATTTTCAGTTTCTTTTTCCAGTTCTACAAGTTTGCATTGATTTGATATCGAGTGGTATATGTCGCTATATGAAGCGTTGTTATTTTGTTTATGTAGTGGTTTAGACTCTGCAGATTCTGAGCACCCTCTGCCTTGTTGGCTTGTATATTATGTATATCACTGTATATCACAAGGTTACTGCACATGTCTTGATATTTCACGTCACGGTAATTATTATTTGAGACCCATACTAAAACATGATACTGAGCCAGAAGAAGTATTCTATTCAAAAAGTGCACAAACTCTAGTATTTACGAGCTAATAGCTCAACTATATTAAGTATTGGTCGAAATTTCTATCTAGTTTTTAATTTTCATTTTTTCCTTAATCGTCGCTCGTCACATTCCTATTAAAAACACTTCTTATATTATAATATTCTAAAAGAAATCATTAATTTAAATTACCCTATTAAAGTTTTATATAAAGTTCTATTTTTTGGCAATAAAAACCAAATTTAACTTTTCACTGCATTCTGTTTTAGATTTTAATTAGTAGCCCGAGTTAGGTAAATATCTTACGACATGCTGAGAAATTTTGTTAAGATAAAATAGAATGGGAGTCTAAACTGCGAAATGAGCCATTTTATGGTCTAATCTAACCACTAATATAACAAACTTCTACCATAAATCGTCTACACACGTTTATGTCTGCACGTGATTTAGGAGCATTTGTCGCAGCGACTATTCCTTAATCAAACAGAACCTACCAAATGATATATTCCACTTCCGAAATAACTTTTAAAATTCGTTTGTTTGTAATCGAAAAGTATATTTAGTTTAAACATTTTATATTGTATTGATTTAATCTCCCAGATACTGAGTTTATGATACACAAAACATTTAATCATGACAATTTTCCTAATAAATAAATCTGTATATTTACTTTGTCTTTCCATGCTTTTCACAAAATTCAAATCGATTTTCGAAAATACATGTCGGTCGACCACTATAGTGTTAGTACTCAGCCAACAATTTTTTTTTTAAATTTCAGATAAAATCAATTATAAAAAGATTATTACACCAAAAAGCTAAGGATAAAATCAAACTGATGTGGCGTTGATCTTTCACCGGACTGGCTCAAGTGGGGTTTAAATTGGCATTCTTCCTCAGAAAGAAAGACTTATGGTACTTCATTACAAACTTTAAATTACTTACAATAATTGAGATAGGTAGGAAGATAGCAGCTTTAAAGGAAATGAAGAACCATCGATCGCCTGATGATGATGGACTCGTTATCGAGGCAATAAAAGCAGGTGGAGAAATTTTACTAAAATCAGTAAGCGAACTGTTCACTAAATGCTTACATGCGGGTACGATTCCAAAAGACTGGAACAATGCAGTAATAGTCTTGTTACACAAAAAAGGCGATATTACTAAATTAGAAAATTATAGACCCATCAGCCTCTTGACACATATGTACAAACTCTTTATGAAAGTCTTAACAAAGAGGCTAACACCTAAACTTGATTTCTATCAGCCCAAAGAACAGGCAGGCTTCAGGGCAGGATATGGCACAAATGACCATTTGCATACCATAAAGATCTTAATAGAAAAGTGCATCGAGTACAACATACCACTGGTTCTTGCATTTGTCGATTACGAGAAGGCTTTTGATTATGTAGAGTTTGAAACAATAGGAAGCCCTAAATCAAAGCCGAATAGATTACAGGTACACGACACTAATCAAAAACATCTATCAGAACGCTACATCAAGTATACGACTGCACGAAGACACAGAAAAATTCAGCTTAGGTCGAGGAGTTAGACAAGGAGACAATATTTCACCAAAATTGTTCACGGCAGTTCTAGAGTCAATATTTAAGGGTACTCAATGGCAAGATATGGGCATCAATATAGATGGAGAAAGATTAAATCACCTAAGGTTTGCAGATGATGTTGTATTAATCGCAGATAACTTACAAGATACAGTTTCTATGATGCATTCGCTTAAAAGTCTGTCTGAAAGAGCAGGATTAAAGATAAACTTTGAGAAAACTAAAATTATAACAAATCTCGTAATGAGTGGAAATATAACTATTGACAATAATACCATACAACAAACAGATACTTACAAATATCTGGGACACGAAATCAAAATAAGCAGAAACAATCAAACACATGAAATACAGAGGCGAATAGGTCTAACAAGGGCAGCATTTGGCAAATTAAGCCATATTCTAAAAAGTTCAATTCCCATGTGTCTCAAGCGAAAGGTTTATAACCAATGTGTTTTACCTGTACAAACTTATGGAGCAGAGACTTTAACACTCACGCAAAAATCTGCGAATAAACTTAGAGTTACACAACGATCTATGGAACGTGCAATGTTGAACGTGAGCCTTCGAGACCACATAACAAACCAACAAATCAGGCGAAGATCAGGAGTTCAAGACGTCATCGAAAGAACCACGACGCTTAAGTGGAACTGGGCAGGGCACTTAGCCAGAGCACAAGATGGACGGTGGTCAAGACGTATTATGGAATGGAGGCCCAGAAATTATAAAAGAAGCCGAGGACGACGACCGACTAGATGGACCGATGACATTAAACGTGTAGCGGGAAACTGCCTACAGGCGGCCCAGTGTAGAGAACACTGGAAAGAACTGAGGGAGGCCTATGTCCAGCAGTGGACGCGATTGGCTGATTGATGATTGAGATAGGTCGTAGTTGCAATCGGGCCCCGGTAAGGGCGCACTGCCCTACTGGACCGATCAGCACGACCCAACTCGTGGGAATAAAGGTGAGAAGAATGAAGGAGAAAGTAGAATAGGGAGAGTAAAAGAAGGAGATAAAACTCGAGAGAAGAAAAGCTGGAGGAGAGAAGTGAAAAAAATTGGAGCTAAAAAACGCAAGCAGAAGTAGCTTGAAGGATAGGGAAGGATGAGAAAAAGAGAAAATCAAGAGAGAGGACCAAACAAAGGGAGAAGAAAAAGAGAAAGAGAAAGGATAAAACAGGCAGAACGACGGAAAAAATAAAAGGAGGAAGTAGATTCTAAGGAAAGAAAATTAAAGAAAGGAAGAAGAAGAAGTAAGTAGCTCGGACAGCGGAAGCAGCTTTGATGATGAATGAAAAAGCGGAGGCCAAGAAAAAGAAAACAAACCAACAGGACATAAACGGGAAACTCATGAGGAAGGTGGCAAATACAAGGCTATCTATAAAGAGGGAGGTCTATGTCCTGAGAAATCGGATGCTCGATTATTTCGAGGCAGTAGAGGAAAATGAGGAAGAAGAGGCACCAAGGAAGTTTGTGTGCATGACATCCAGAGGCGTGAAGATCAACATGGCACCCTCAAAAGTTAGGATAATGGCGACAATGGGGGTTCAAGTGAACCTAGAGAACCCAGAAGGCAATTAAAAAAAGGTTAGACGCTATCGCGAATAAGACGACAACATGCAAGGACAAGCAACCAGTAAACGAGGACCATAGTAAAAGAAGAAGACATCTCGGAAATAACAGGAGACAAGACAGTCTTTGTCACCAAGGCCATGGAAAAGGCCAAAGCTATGTTTCCGCAGCTACCAGGTGCTCCAGCGAAGGTGGACGAGGAGAGCGGCTTGGAAACTATGAGAGTCACGATGTCTGCTCATAAAGATGGAACGTGGTTCCACAAGAAGTATCGATTCAAACTTCAAAATAAAAAGGAAGAACCTGTGTCGGTAAAGTTCCTGAAAACGTGCAGGAAACTGGTACAGAAGATAAAGAAGATAAGAATGATACGAGTGGACAAAACAAGTCTGTTGCAAGTGGAGTGAGCCTACAGGACTGTGTCTGCGGCAGCCTTGTGGACCATCACTGGATGTGTTCCGTTTCATGTTTTGGCGGTGAAAAGAAAAAAGCTCTATGAGAGAAGAGGCCCAAACTTTATTATGGCCAAGAGAAGACAGGAAAGGGAAAGGTCAATTAAAAGATGGCAAGAAGAATGGAACAAACGGAGGATGCGGAAACTCCGAAATGGTTTAAGCTAATATTCCTGCAAGTGGTTTCCAAGTGGAATGGTATTGAGTTTGCTAATCACTATTATTAAAGGTAATTTTATATTTTATACTGATGTTATAATAATTTTCCTTTATATCAAAATTCAGATCATCGCTACACATAACAGTTATTTCTTTTATGTAGACATGACTCTATTCATTTTCAATGTGCCTTCAATAAGTTGTAGTTTCATAGTTTTTGTGATCTTTCTACTGATCGTCTTTCTTTCTTCCGCTTCTTGTAGTCTTTACAACTTTATTTGTTGTCATTCGTCTTATGTGATCATTTCATTGTATTCTTTTATTATTTACCCAGTCTTCATGTTCTCCTCCTTTCATCTAAGTCGTATATCCGTACTTCTAGCTCTGTCCAATAGTGCTTTACCATTAATTTTTCAAAGTGTTTTTCTCAATGCTGTTTCCTCTCACTTTTCTCTTTCTCAGAAAACGTCCTTTTTATCCTCTCTGTGTCCGGTCGTTTTTCTGTCGCATATATCATTATTGGTCTGTTTTGTAAATTCTGCTTTTATTTCTTTCCCAAAACTTTTATTTCTCCATATTGTTTTAATTAGGCAGCCTGCGGCTGTTTGCTCTATTTATTTGATCTTCCACTTGAGTTTGGAGCTTTCCGTAGCTGGATAATGTGATGCCTAAATGTTTAAACTCCATCATTTGTTCTAGTATCTGATCTTTTAAGTCCAATTAACGTCTTAGTAAATTTGCTATTACAATATTGCATTGTTTGGGAAATACATGTTAAATTTTCTGGCGGTTATATTAAACTGGTGCAGCTTACGTTGCAAATCATCTTTAGTTTGAAAGAGTCTTGCGTCGTCTCTGTCGTTGTTTTAAGTTGTATCCATTTGGAATTCTTTTATATTACCTATTCATTTCTTATTACCTAATCCGGTTATATAATAGGGGAATCTCCTTGTCTTATCCCATTGCCAGCTTCAATAAGGACAGTTAGTTCTACTTCTACTTTTACTTTTATTGTGTCGTTTTGGTAGATATTTTTGACTTGTTTCTCTCGCTTTCTTATTCTTAGAGGTATCTCTTTTGCATACAATAAGTGGATATAATTCTTTAATTTGACCTCGTCACATGCCTTCTTATGATTTACGAAACATAGGTATGCCAATTTGTGATGTGATGATATGTATGCAATGATTTCTCTTGCATTTGAATCATTGTAAATATAGCCCTAGTGCAGGATCTTCCCGACCTAAAACCTTGTTGTTTTTCTTCTAATGTTATCATTTCATTCAGTTTATTTGTTATCAATTTGGTTCTTAATTTCAGTGTAGTATTTAATAAATTAATTCCTCTGTGATTTTCCGGGTCCGATCTGTCTCCCTGTTTTAAGAGAGGTATTGGGATGCTTGATCTCCATTCCTGAGTAAATCTGTTTTGTTTTATTTAATTTTGGATTAGTTTTAGGTAGTTGTTTGGTCAGATCTGGTCCTCCCTACTTGAGTTCGTTCGGCATTCTATCCTCTCCTGGTGATTTTCTGTTTTTTTAACTATCCGTTTAAGGACATCCTCATTACATGTTCCCGTTGAATCCTTGTCTAAGCCCCTTCTCTACTCTGAATTGGCGTGAAAACTTCTGATCTTGTCGTACTGTTGCCATATTGAGTTGGTACAGATTTTTAATAAGGGTTACCAGGTGTGTCGGCAATTATTTCCATTAAAATGAACCAAAGGTTTATCTATCGGATGAGTTCTGGTAGTCAACAAAGCATCACAGGTATTTTAAATTATATCGACTTTTCAATTAATTGTCTCAAAATCAGGATTTCTCACGTGTGCCTTCTTTGTTCAAAACTCGGTTGTTCCTTCGTTATTTGATAATGTTTTTATTAATATGTAACATGATTTTACTAGCATGTAGTGATAATGTACGATAATTTTCAAAGAGCCGCCAAATAGTAGATCTGTTTTTATTTAGTGAAACTTCAATTGAGGTACACAAATAAAATGGATAATATGTCATCTCTTAGTATTGTGTTATTTCTTGAAGGTTTAGTTTTTTCTAATAATTTAATTGCATTTTTTATTTCAGAGAACAAGACAACAGATGTTCTAGGGTAGTGGAAGGGCCATAGATTTTCTGCTGAAATGCAAAAATTTTTTTTCTATATAAATCGCTACAATAGTTTCGCCACATTATTAATTCTTCTTCTTCTTAATGTGCCTATCCGTTACAAATGTTGGCGATCATCATGGCAATCTTTATCTTATCTGCAGCAGCGCGCAAAAGTCGCACATATGTTGTATTTAACCAGATTCTAAAGTTCTTCAACCAAGATGTATTTTTTCTTCCTGGACCTCGCTTTCCAAATATTTTTCCTTGCAGGATGGCTTGAAGGAGAGCATGTCTGTATTCATTTCGCATAATATGTCCTAAGAATTGTAACTTTCGAGATTTGATGGTGGTCAGTACCTCTCGGTTCTTATTCATTCTTCTGAGGACCTCCTCATTTGTGACTCGGTCAATCCACGGGATCTTAAGTATTCTCCGAGATAGACACATCTCGAATGCTTCCAGTTTTCTGCACACATTTTCGTTCAAGGTCCACGATTCAACACCATAACAAAGGACAGAGAAGAGGTAGCATCGCAGCATTCTTACTTTTGTATAAAGAGGGAGGTTGTTACTCTTGAAGAAGGCCCCCATCCGATTAAAGGTGCATCGAGCTTTTGCGATGCGTACTCTTATCTTTAGGTTGTTTGTCCATTCTTCATTTATTATGGTTCCGAGGTAGTTATAGTACGTCACTCTTTCTACAGGAGATTGGTAGACATAGAGTTGATCTTTTGTTATTCTTCTCTTGCTAATTGTCATAATCCATGTCTTCTTAACGTTTATAATGAGTCCATATTGTTGACTGTAATACGTGATTTTGTTCATAAGAACTTGTAGGTCTTCTAAGTTGTCCGCAAATACTATGGTGTCATCTGCATATCTCATGTTGTTTAGCCGGTAACCACTTAGTAGAACCTTTTTCAGTTTTGTGCAAAGCTTCAATAAATATTTTTTCAGAGTACAGATTGAAGATTAGATGAGAAAAAATACAGCCTTGCTTCACTCCAGCCATGATTTTCACATAGTCAGTATGTTCACCTTCAACTCTGGGATTTGCTGTCTGATTTCATTAAAGATTTCTAATTATTTTAAGATCTTGGTTTTTAATTCCTGCTTCTTTTAGTATTAGCATCATCTTGGCGTGCTGTACTCGATCAAACGCTTTCTCGTAATCAACCAGACATGCGTATACGTCGTAGTTGACGTCTCTGTATCTCTGGAATAAGACTTGTACTGAGAACAAAGCTTCTCTAGTACCAACAGCATTTGTGAACCCGAACTGGTTGGGAATAATTTGATTTTCACAAAACCTTGTAGATTCTCATGAATTATCTTTAGGAACAATTTAAGGAGATGACTCATGAGGCTTATAGTACGGTAATATTTGCATTTTTCGGCTCCTGGTTTTTTGGAAGTGCAATAAACTTAGATTTCAGCCATTCTGTTGGTATTTCTTCAGAGTTGTATATGTTGTTGAATATCTTTGCGATTATTGCTATTGATTCATTGTCCATTAGTGTGATTAGTTCTGCTTGTATATTATCAGGGCCTGCCGCTTTGCCATCCTTTAACTGTGCTATTGCGGAATAAACATTCTGCTGTAATATTCTTGGTCCATCGTTTACCTCTTCTTCTAGCTCAAAGTTGTTATCTCTTTGGTCTTCAAATAGTTTTTCTAGATATTCTTTCCACGTTCTTATTTTACTCTGTTTGTCCAAGTTGGTGTTTCCGTCAGAATCAGATATATTTCCCTTCTGCTTTCGCCTTAGTCCTCCTGTGAGTTCTTTAACTTTTCTATGTACATTGTGACCATCGTACATTGACTGCAGAATCTCAATTTCCCTGCATCTTTCCCTTGCTTCTTTTTCTTTCGCTTCTCTCGTCCATTAGTTTCAGGATCTCATCTGTCATCCATGATTTTTTCTTCAATAATCTATCTGTCTTTAAGTGTTTATCCTTTACATTTTGCACTTTTTCTGTAATTTGTTTAATCGTTTGTTCTTCATTCGATTTGTCTCTAATTGCAGTCACTTGCTTCTTTAACGTGGCTTGGACTCTCATCTTCATATCAAGGTCTTTTAGCATGCGTAGGTCGTATGATTGTGCTTTTCTCTTTTCTGCACTGTTTTGAGTTTGACTCGAAATACTCCCACCAGTGGAACGTGGTCTGTCTCTAAGGGAGAGCGCCCACCAAAGTGGCGTGGCAGTGGCAAGTAGCAAGTAGCACGCGTCTAGCATAATGTAACCAATCCTAACGAATGATTAGAATGAATGACGTTACTGTCATTTTGGTGTAAACTGAATCATTCGTTTTCATTGGTTACATTATGCTAGACGCGTGCTACTTGCTACTTGTCACTGCCACGCCACTTTGGTGGGCGCTCTCCCTAAGTCTGCTCCAGGATAAGTCTTGACAGATGTAAAGCTGTTTCGGAATATTTTATTTACTAAAGTGTAGTATATTTGATTCCTAATAATTCTCGCGGGTCTATCTCGGGGGGATTTCCACATGTACAGCTTGCGAGATGGTAATTGCAAACATGTGTTGGTGACAACTAGTTCTGAGTCTTCTGCGAATTTTTCTAGGAGGTCGCCTCTCTCATTTCTGACTCTAAGTCCATGTGCTACAATGTACTGTGTTTTATCTCCAGCTCATCTCCCATAATGATAAGAACTTCCTATCGAGGAATTGTCTGTATGATACTATTGATGTTGTGATAGAACTCAATTGCTTCTTTCTCTTCTTTGTCTGCAGTGGGAGCATAGAATTGGATGATGTTTATATTAATAGGGTTGGCTTCTACTTATACTAACATCACTCTCTCTGATATTGGTGTAAAGTTAGTAACGCATTTGTCAACCGTGGGTGATACGATTATTCCGACTCCATATTCATGTAATCCATCACTTTTTCCCAAGTAATATACCTTGTGATCTTCTATTTGTATTTCTTCAGAATATAGCCATCTCATTTCTGCTATTTCCATGATTTTAATATGCATTTTCTTTATCTCCTGTATTGCATTATGGATTTTGCCTGCTTTGCATAAAGTTTTGACATTCCATGTGCAGATCTTGATATTCTTTCTACACTTTAATTTATTATCTTTTGGTAAACTCAAAACTGTCCTCCCCGGAGATCCGGTCGGAGGACTTACTTCGGAATTTATTTTAGTATTGAGCATCGCCATGATTTATCGACTAGGGCGTTATTATTAATATTCTACCTAACTTACGGACAAGGGAATAATATCCTTATTATTTCTTTTTGTTCGTGTTTTAAATTAATTAAAAAATATATTTTGTGTATTAATAAAGCATTGTGTATTGATAAAACCCTTTTTAATCGGAAGTAAGTGTTAGGTGTAACCAACGTTGACCACAAGTGACACAGTCATAATTGGCGCTGGGTCGTTCCTAAATTTCGTGGCGACTTGAAAGATTTATCGCCGCATCCTGGAAAAGCGGGACGACAATTAATCGCCGCAAAGCATGTACACGGACATTGTATACACATATACGCATCAGAGAATCGGTCCGAAACCCACCTTTGATTCCCTCGCTGATATATTAGGAGACAAAAGGCCATAATCTGGCACACGGACGTCCGTAGGTGCACACAACCGGTCCAATTAATTATCTATAGTAACGCTGTTTATAATCTCAGTAACCAATCCTATTACAAGCGTATTCATCATTGATAATTACGTATATACACGGCCAATTATTGTGTTTGCATTGGATCCCGGACTACGAGCCACAGATACTGTTCTAGTGTGCCGGCTCAATGGCTGTTGCTAAGAAATTAAAACGTCACTTAATTAAATTAGCTGTAACCGAACTAGAAGGTTTGTTCTTCTAGTACAATGAGTAAAAGGAGTCATAGCATTGTGGTACAAAAGAGAAATTTCCTAGGAATAAACTCATAAGAATTGAAACATTACATAATAAAAAGCACGTGGTATTCGTGTGTATCAAGGTATTAAAAAAATGTTTATTAAAAGCTTAAAACTTTATTTTAAAGAAGATCTTTTCGGAAATAAATCATTCCATCATCAGTTTACTAAAAGACAGAGTAAAAAACCAATATTAAAAAACACGTAAGTTGAAATTTAAATGTATAAAAAGAACACGTTCGTTATTTACTACTTACATAAAAAGTTGCTATAGTCCATTTCCATCATATTAATAGCACATTATGTATGCAAATCCCTAAACTGTTGATACGGGTGACTCAATGAAAAATAGATATTCGTCAACAAGTTTACAGAAGTATATAGGAAAACAATTTTAAATTGAGTATGACCAGACTAGTAGTTTTGAGGGTTACTAGTCCCTAAATAAAGTTGCCAGTGTCGAAGTGATGGAAATTAACAGGTACTAATGAATTTGCAAGAAATATAAGATGTTTATTTTATTGGTTATATATAAAATAATTTGTGGCCGTAACAGGGGCCGATTTGTAAAAAAAATGAATATTATTTTAATCAAATTATTTCAGATTCACTGCTTTCTTCAGAATCTAAGGAATCTTCAACTCCAATGTTAATTATTACCGGTTCCAGCATTGCATCAGTTACATTATCCAAATTCCACATTTTATTTTCTTCCTTGTGAGCATGACTAACAGCATTTTTCCAATTTTCTGGAGTTACTTTTGATACGGAATGTTCTAATAATTGTTGTATAATATTTTCTATCGGATTCAGATCACACTGGTATGGGAGTAAACATAAAATAATTACATCACGGTTTAATGCCGTTTCATCAATTATATATTTTTTATAAGCTGCTTTATGTTGCCTTACAATAGGTAATAATTCCTTTTTTGTCGAATTCTCCTTGTACTCAATTGCGTGTTTATCCAACCATTCGATTATCTCTGCTTTTTTCCATGCCGTTGTTGGCAATTTTTCTGCTAGTCTTGAATGGAATTTTTTGGAATTAAATCCAAAATTTGCTCAAAATATTCTTCAAAAATGTCAGCAGTCATTTACTCGTGATAATTTTTGGTTGATTTTGAGAAAAAACTTAATAATCCACCATTGACAAAACCGTATTCGTTTCCAATATAGGTTATTATGAGTCTGCGTTCTTTTCCAGCGGGAATATTGTTTATTCCAGTAGATAAACCTTCGATAAATGCCTGGCCGGAACTTTTCACATTTGTATCAACCCATAGATATGGTACAGTATGACCTTCATTTAGCCAAGTCTCGTCCAAATAAAAAATTGTTTTGCCTTCTTCTCGGTACTTTTTAATAGTTCTTAGATAATCCCGTCTCCAACATACAATGTAATCTTTTTCAATTAAAACGGATTTTCTTCTATTCTTTTGCCAACGAAATCCCATCTCTCTCAATAGTCCCCATCATTTCTTGTTGCTTATGATTGGTAACTCTTCGTTTTCTCTAATTAATGTTTGGATTTTGTCCAATATTGGAAATTCTTTGTTAAAAAAAAAAAATGAGTGAACGCTGCGTCTTATCATGTTTTTATGTATTTCTTCAATTTCCAAGGGTTTACTTCCTCCACTCTTCTTGGGAGATGAAACAGTTCCTCCTTTTCTTTCTTTTAGGAATCTAAATTGTTGCTTCTCCAACCCCTGTCATATTTGAACACATGTTAACGATTTCACGAACATTACTTAAAGGGCGTTGATGTACAAGTGCATCGTGTACATTTAATATTATATTTTTCTGTCCTAGACTTTAAAATTTAACACCTTTAAAACTACACTTAACCGGGATAAAACCTGTTGTCGACGTTATTTTTAAATGAAAATAACAAAATATCGACACCAAAAACGTAGGTAGGTAAGACATGAACAAAGTACATCTTCAAACTAAATAGAAGATGCAAACAATTTCTAATTTATATTATTGGCATAACCTGTAATGTGGCATAAAAACTACATAAACTATCATTAGTGAAGCCTTATCAGTATTTCCAGGTAATCGTTCAAAAAAGGTATTCTTTTTGTGTCAGGCGAATAGAAATCAATAATCACCTTTAAATTACTGTTTACATTAATTTATTTCGTGAAACATTGAATTCTCTCAGTAATCAGCCGTGTATAATTAACAATAATCGTGTGGTATATATACCGATGCTTTTTACGCACAAAAAAGGTATAGTGAGATTAGTGGACACTTATTTTACAAAAGATTTTTTAAAATATAATGAATTGTTAACGGCATCTTAAAATATTAATTTTTTTTATTTATTTCACAACAAGTATAGGGTGACGCCTATGGTTTTTTGACCTGTTGAGGATTTGCATACATATTGTGCTATCAATATCATGGAAAAGGACTATAAAAACATTATTTGGCCACAGAAAAAACTAGAAGGACAGGATGTTTTTAGTGAAGAATTATGTTTAATGTTTAGTAGGATCAGTAGCAATTTTTCGTATGTTAACAAGGAGGGAGAATGTCAAACAATGAGTGACTGTAAATTAATTACTTAAAATGTAAATTAAATTTGGTATACCAGGTTAAGACAAAATTTTAGTTAGGTAATTGAAAATTAAATAATTATCAAAAGTTAAAAAGGGGATGTTACTACCTAATAATTTCATTATATGAAGTAAGTAGAGATAAAAGTTAATTTGAAAATTATGGAAGATGAATCAAGGAAAAAGAAGTAGGAGATATGAACGTGAAGATGTAAACTGGGGATTACTAAAAATAACTGTGATAAGGAAATGTTAGATGTAAAGTGAGTATTTATAAGAAAACCTGTGTGATTAGTTAGGGTGGAAATTATTTGAAAGGATGGGAAATTGAGTATTAGTATAAGGATGTTAGTGTATTAATCATGACGTCATACGTCGAATGTCACGTCCTGCGTCAAATGTCACGAGACATTTCACGTTCTGTGTCGAATGTCACATAGCTGTCACGTCCTGCGTCAAATTTCACGACATTTCACGTTCTGTGTTGAATGTCACATAACTGTCACGTCCTGCGTCAAATGTCACGTCCTACGCATCGAGCAAAAAGACAAAAGAGGGAATGTAAAGGTAGTGGGGGCAAAAATATTGTTAGACAGAAAGTGCGATTTTTAGATGCCACTTTAAACAAGGAAAGAGAGTCTCTCTCCTTGTTTGACATCAAATTTATTTGGGTTATGTTATTGTTTGTCCCAAATGTCACATGAAATCTTATTTTATATTGAAGTTTTTTAACAATTGTGTCGCATTTTAGAATATTACCGTTAATAATTAAATAAAACTTTATAGTCTAAGACACATTCTGAAAAATATTATATACCTACTATTAATAAGTGTCGGAAAATTTAAATTTGGCTCATTCGCATTTCCGGATATGTCCGCCATCAGAGGCCACTTTATTGGTCTTCTTTTAATAAGGATTAGATTCCCTCTTTTGTCTTTTTGCTCGATAGTCCTAGGTCAACGTTCTCGTAGCCACTGTACGGAAAAGAAAAAGAAGAATGATCAAGCGATGACATGGCTTCTGTGTGTGTGTGTGTGCTGTGTGTGTGTGTGTGTGTGTGTGTGTGTGTGTGTGTGTGTGTGTGTGTGTGTCACCAACGCTTTGACACCTGATACGTCAAAATCAGACCAATAGCAACGAAGATACGTTTTAACGTCCATTTGGCAACGACGCCATCTTTGTTTTTTGTCTCCCCGCCTTCTCACCGTTCCAACGAGCCCTCGTATGCCCCGATAGGACTAATAGAAACAAAGATATGACGTAATGACCTTTTGGCATACTCCGATGCGCACGGCACATACTGCGTTCAACCCCATTTTTTATCTCCTTTTTAACGAGCCCTCGTACGTCATCCTACGTTAAGCCGTTTGGCATTTGCAACCGGGGGTTGGGATTTTAGGGGTTGCAATTTAGGGGTGCGCTCAGATATAGGTAGTATATCTACTTCACTTTACTTATTTTTGTCTTTCGTACGTCTGAACGTGTATACCTAGACTCTTTTTTGATGTCCTCATATGTAATATAGGGGCCTTAGCATGTGCAGAACGCAACATTCTTACCTCTTACTTTGGTGTACTTGGTGTTTTCTAATCATTTTAAAAACAAGCGATTAGTGAGTTATAGTCCGAAGAAATATTTGCACCTGGATGTATCTTCACCGATGTAATTGGTATTAGGCTATACCTCTTTAATTATAATATAATTCCTTTAGTTTTTTTTTTCTGTTATTTTCGTCTTATGCAGATCGACATGTCAAGCAAATACACCTGTAGATAAGAGTTTTTTTTGTTTTCTCTATTTCAACTACTATTAAATAGATTCTTAGAAAATAAATACCAACGGAAACCTAAACCGGAATAACTTTTATAACTTATTTGTCAAAAAAGAAATGAAACGACAAGTTGTTAGCATTGCTTTTAGTTTAAAAGTTGGTTTATACAGTCAAAAAATATAAAGCTTAAAACATAAAGTTTAAGTAAATCCGTAAATGTCTGTTTATCTTTTTCCTTAATGATTTAAAGTTGTAATGCAACTCGAACAAATTAGTAGCTTTTGTATTTTTAAAGAAAATCTAAACTGTAATGTCGATTATCTAGTTTTTTTTTTTTTAATTTTGAAATAATTTAAATACACAGCGAGGTAATTTTATTTTAAATTCATTGAATAAAATCACGATTATTTCGCTATTTATAAATAATTAAAGGAATGGAGAAGGGCACGAAAAACATAAATAATATAGTTGTATAATACAAGTCGCGTAAAACTCTGAAGTTAGTCAGCATTAGACTAAATAGATCGAAGAACTTCTTTTGTATGTACCGCCCCCTCTCGAAAGGTTGGCAAGCATCATAACAATTCGAATCTTCGATGCCGCTGCTCTGAACAGTTTTATAGATCTGCGGTTGAACCATATTCTTAGACTGTTTAGCCATGAAACGAATCTTTTACATAGAACTTCTTCGTCCTTGTCTTTTCCCCTGCATGATCACCTGCTGCAGTCCGTATCGCTCCATTTTCATAACATAGAACTACTAACAGAAGTTTCTGTGTGTTTATTTCTGTCTCATAAAAACAAATCCTTCTTATAATAATTTACTGTTGAATATATTGCCAATCAAGAAGAGGATAATTATAATGCATATAGACATACCTATACAGTACAGAGACAGTGATACTAGGAGTATATGCCTATATCAAATAGAACTAACCAAGAAGAACGTGGAGATAATTATAACAGGAGACTTTAACGGCAGAACCGGAGGAAATAAAACGATAAAGTAGTGGGGAGAGGAAAAAAGCAAAAAATAAAGTCATGAATGTGTTGCTTGTGTGAGTCCATTTCAAATAGGTGAAAGAAATAATGGACGGCTATGCTGACAAATGTGGCAGTCCTTGAGAGAGCAAATGCTGCTCGCGAGCTGCTTTATAACATTAAATGTAGAAAGATGGCCTATTTTGGGCACGTGGTAAGGGGAGACCGATATAATATTCTTCAACTTATTATGATGGGTAAAATCGAAGGACGCAGAGGAAATGGTAGAAAGCAGGCCTCTTGGTTGAAGAATATCAGAGAGTGGACAGGTATAAAGAAAGCCGAGCAACTCTTTAGAATAGCTCGAGACAGAGACAGTTTCGCCATGTTAATCGCCAACGTCAAGGGGACTTGATAGGGCACGTTAAGAAGAAGAAAGAGATAATAAATAAGACTTACTATTAAACTGATTGTGAGTAAGTCTTATTTATTATTTCTTTTATCTATTCAAATAATAAAGATAAACATTTGACATTTGTGGACCTGGGAAAGGCGTATGACTCTGTACCACGGTCGGAACTATGGGAGGCAATGTTCAAATTAGAAATACAGAAAAGAAGGTAAAAATTATTACAAGGTTCATTTTATGGTCTGCAGAAATCTCCTGGGGTGAGTACTTCCATTGTAACCTATATTTTATAATTCTGACTGTATTTTGCCACGTTGTCAATTTTATGCATGTAGGAATTTTACAAAAACTAATTTAAATAATAATTCTATTTCAATTTATCCTGTATTTTAAATATTAGTAACCTCATTACTTCCAAAGCCACGTTTTCAATTTTATGCATGTAGGAATCTTACAAAACCTAACTAATTTTAATAATTCTAATTAATTCTATTTTACTTTTGTGGTTTAAATTGTGGTTTTGTAAAAGAATTGGCAAGGAAATTAACCCTCTTTGATACCCCCTCTCTGATATAGGGTGTGTTATATTTTAGTTTATCTATTAATTTATGGAATAATTTCAATAATTAATGGAATTTATGGAATAATGTAGAACTAAATAACTGCAGCTTTCTTTAAGGCCTACCCACATACTCTGGAGGCAACAACAAGATCTACCCACATACTCTGGAGGCTACAACAAGACCTAGCCATATAATCTTGGGGCAACATCTTAACAGAAGCAAGCAACCCATCGATGCCATAAGTATCAGTTTTAAATTTGTTTATTATAAAGCTTTATAGGGGGTTATTTTTGCGAACTAAATATTATTTTGATTTATATTAAATAAATATGATTACTTAATTCATTGTTTTATTTATTTTCAACTGAATTTTCTTTGTTTAATTTATAGTTTAAGACTGATTCACACTTGAGAGATTGAGCAAGGTAAAGCATAGACGATGGGATTTAATGGGACAAATCCCATACCCATTAAGAGAGGAGTGAGACAAGGAGACGTAATATCGCCAAAGCTTTTCAACCTAGCCCTAGAAGACGTCTTCAAAACTACAAATTGGTCAACCTATGGCATTAACGTTAATGGCAAGAAGTTAGACCACCTCAGATTCGCTGACGACATAGTGATTATAGCGAGCACATTCGAGGAACTGCAAATTATGTTGGGGGAACTAGCAGCCAGCTCCCAATACGTCGGCCTAAAAATGAATATGAAAAAAACAAAAATAATGACAGACACAGAAGACCCCAGATATATATAACTATAAACGGCAGTAAGATAGAACAAATCCAGGAATATATCTACCTAGGCAAAATCCTGAGACTTGACAAAGAGAACCAAAGTGCAGAAATTACTAGAAGAGCAAGACCTCCTCCCTATCATGATATATGGATGTCAAACCTGGACCCTAACCAAGGCAAACATGAATAGACTAGCCACAACAGAAAGAACAATGGAAAGAGCAACGTTAGGTATACGACTGTCAGATAAAAAGAGGAACGACTGGGTAAGATCCAAAACAAAAGTCGAGGACATAACAATAAAAATTGCAAAACTTAAATGGAGCTTCGCGGGCCTCACTGCTAGACAGAAAGACCAACGTTGGAATACTTCAATACAACTTTGAAGAGCTTACTAAAGTAAACGACCAAGAGGAAGACCACAGATGAGATGGGTTGATGACATTAGAAGAATAGCCGGAACAAATTGGAAATATGTTGCTCAGGATAGAGACCGATGGAAGGAGTTGGGAGAGGCCTATGTCCAAACATGGACGACAGAAGGCTAAGAAGACGAAGAAGAAAGCATAGACGATAAGCTCCCATAGTTGATTGAGGTAGTCTTAGGGCCAATTGTAATCAAATATTTAATTACAATTAAAAATTGCTTATTATTATTATTGATTTGTAAAGAAAAACATGAAATTAACGTCAGAATTAGTTTAATTGAATAAAATAAATCAGTCAACACAACCACGAAATGCGACGTATTTGATTTTAATTAACTGTTCAATTACAATTAAGTTTTGATTAACTTTCGAACAATTGGCCCTGGTCGTTACATTTTTTTCTGATTATGAGTCTAATCCTGATTTATTGAGCTAACAGTAAATTACAACAAATGGATAAAAACAAAAAGTGACCTACTTCTATATTTTTATACTTGGTCAATTAGTTATTTTATTTATTTTATTTACAGTTTTTATATCTGAAAAGAATTTCATTTAGTTTTTCTACTAGATTAACATAATTTTAGTTAATTGTAAATGAAAAGTCAAAAATTAAATACGTACAAATTTTAGCACAGTTTATTAATGTACAAAAGCGTTCCACAGCTGACCTCTGGGACGAATATCAATTTCCAGAATTCTGGATTCGTTTAGTAACAACATGCATAACGCGCATCACTACATCGTTTTTGTTTTTCAGTTCGACTATCATCGAGTTTGTATTTTATGTTTAACCATTCTATTTGCGTTATCATGGCAGAAACCGCTCTTGTTTTGATGTATGGCCGAGACCCACAATGCCATCCATATTTGTTTAAATTTTGACGGACGCTTGTCTCTGACAGCACTAACCGTGGCCAATATTTACGAAAATCGTTTCTGTTTGTGAAATATTGATGCTTTTGCGAGGGCACGGTCTTTTATCAGAAACAATGGAAATTAACTTTTACTTTTCGAAACATATCGTCCTGTGTTAATGAAACAAGAAATTAAGCTAAAATTTGTGGAATGAAGCTCATATTTTTTTAATTACCGAGGTGTTACTCAAGTAGATTTAAACAGTATTGTTTTGTTTACTACAAATTTGGTATTGGCGTTTTTGTTTAGTATTCTTCCTCCTGTATTATCTTAATACAGATTAATACATAAAGAAATAAAGAAGGAGAGTAGAAAACACTAACACTAATATAAGGAAATTAAAAATAACAAGAGTCAAAATAAAAAAACACTTAAATAGTGGTGTGTAAAAACTTCAATGTGGCGACTGTCCAAAAACTTACATCGGTCAAACTGGTAGAAACTTTGATAAACGAATAGCAGAACATAAAAGGGCTTTCAAGAATAGAAAAACAGATTCGACATACGCAATTCACCTTCTAGATCATAATCATTCTTTAAATGACAAATTTAAAATTCTTCACATTCAAAATAAAGGCCTTAAGCTATCTTTGTTAGAATCTATGGAAATCAACAAATTAAAAAACACAGATATAATGTAACATTTTTTTTATTATTAATATATCAAATTATTTTTAATTCCTTTTACCCCCGTGCGATACGCCGATGATTAGGAATCCCCGTGTTTACGATAGGAAATAATATTCTAGACACCAAGCTGAAATGGAATTCCCTAATTAAGAAAGGTTTTTAATCCTTCCGTCTTAATACTCTGTATGAAAAGAACAAATGCTTTCCGGTATGGTAAGGCCCGTATCTTTTGACAATAATATAATCCTAAGGATTTTAATATTCTCAGGTCCAATTGTTAATACCGATTATTTTACCTCAAACTTTCCAATAGTCGTTAGGCCTTACCTTCTGAGAAACACATACAACTGTCCTATCATTCTTGAGTGGGGGAATATTTTCTTCTTCCTTTTTCAGGGACAGTTGGTGAAATTTTGAGTGGAACCAATTTACTTTTTGGTGGGCCGTTGTTGAGTTAAGGCCAATATCTCGTGTTACGCTTTGCTCACTTTATTTCTTATCGTATCGTCTTTGTGAATTATTTTCTAAGTGTGTATACACTTCATATTTGAGTTTTCTTTCCTTAGACTATATTAAATTATATAGTTCTACACTACCTTTAATGGTTATTAAATTCAGTGTTTAGTACCAGAAAAGTACTAAATTCAGTGAATTAAGCTGCCTTCGTCAAGATCTACTGTAAGTAATCTTTATCTACAATTATCTGGGCGAGTAATATGGTATGGTATCATATCACCTGCCATTATCTGGACGTATCATCTATATCTTCACCTGTAGATTGCCGATTTTTGAATGTAATTGAACCATTCAATAAATTTCTATAAATAATACCTATGAACATACAAGTCTCAATTTTTTATTAAATAATAGTGCGAGATAGTTAATTGACTTAACCAAGTGCGGTTTGGTTTATGTTTTCATTCCTGTAACCTTTTTGTTTTTTTTTTGTAAATTTAGAGTTAAGTAATTTTTGCTATCTTTTGTATTTCCTATAATTTTTGTTCATTATTTTTCCTATGATATCTCGAGATACGCCAAACTATATTTGTATATTGCATTTAGCAGAATCATAATTTTGTGTTTAATATATTGTTATTGTTTTATGCATGTATTTTATTTGTCGGCTCCTAACAAGTCCCTGATAAAATAATAGCTCTGAACAATTACTATCTTTAAATATTAGTATGCTTTTGACCAGTAGAAAGATCAGGCTGATTAAGTTTCGTAGGTAAGTAAGTGTAATACCTAATATATTTATTATTTGTTTATATATTGCGTTGACCAGATTTATTTGATAATTTACTGTTGGTATCTTTCCTTGGGTTTGATCTCTGAACCTAAATATCTTTTCTTATCTCTTTTCTTTTCTAAGGTTTTCTTAATTTTCTTCTTAACCCCAAAAAATTGAGTGGCGCCCTGTTTCTATCTTCTCTTATCTTTGGTAATTTTACCCATCTATCTTTTTGTTTATTTCTGTATCTTTTTTAATATCTCTCTTATCCTATCTTTACCTATTTCTTCCGTTGGATCCATTCCCGGTTCCAAAAGCTAGTTTCGAACCCACGACTCGCTCTCCACCAACCATCTGGCTGCCGTCAGCAGTGTCTCCATTGGTTATCTTTCTAGCACCACCCAAAAAAGATTTCCGAGGTTACAATAATTCTGAATAACCAACTTGAGACAAACAGTTCTCCCCTCCTCAACCTATTTCATTGGAGACTATAAATTTGTAAACCCAAGCCAAAAATAGATCACTTGAGAAAGGCAATCAGCCGAAACCGTTGTAGTGATAAGATTTAATATAAATTTTGTGGAAGTTTGAAAACAAAGTTTTCAGTGTTTTATTGTTACATAAAATGAATTTCCATCAAGTAACGGTCGAATCCATCAATTATTTAAAAATATAATATTTTTTTCATCTCTACAGCATTAAAGTATTTTGCGGTAAGGAGATTATAAAACTAGAGTCTAAGACCTTCAATTTGCAATTAGATAAAAGTTTCAAGCACCTATAAAGCCAAAAATATGGCATTTTAAACATTTTTACAAATTATTTAATTAGTTAATTAGTTGTTATTAATACAGGGTATTAATTTACAGTCATTAATAAAAATCGGATAAAATTTACGTTTAACTTAAAAAATAAATCTGTCTCAAGTCTCAAACTACTTTACCAGAATTTAGCCGTAAACTGCAGGAGCCTAGATGTACATATAAAAGCATCAGAACTGTGTTCACCAAATAAAACGTAAACACAGCTTGAAACATTACCACTTCATGTGACCAAATTTGGTACACGCAGTTTCTGGTAAACGTCAATTGTGTACCAGAAATGGTACACACAATAGCTAAAGTGGAGAAAAAATTTGAGATATATAATTACGTTAATTTTAGATTTAACTATGTTTCTATAAATATCTTGTAGTATCAATAATTCTAACACTAAATGAATAATTGCAAAAGTGCAAAAATTGCAAAAATAATTCTATTCTACATCAGTGATCAATTATAAGCATGAGGTAAGAGGGAGGGTCTCTGTAAGGTGAAATGTAAACAATGTCCTGCTTTAACGGTATTGTATAACCAAGTAAAGAATAAATATTTTAAATTACATATTTAATTACCAGAACTACCAGACGCCGCGCTATATCTTAAAGCAGAATTATCAAAACCTACAGATCTGAGCATTAACCTTAGAGTTCGTATGACATCTTGCTACATCTTTCCTGTCCTTGACCGTGCTTTCCAGCCTTTGAGATGTGGGTATACAGACGACTACTGAAAATAAGCTGGGTCGACAGAGTTAGAAATGAGGAGGTCCTTAGACGGCTGAGCCAAACAACACAACTGGTCAATATAATAAAGAAACGCAAGCTGGAATACTTCTGTCATATTATGAGACACCCTGAAAAATATGATCTTTTACATCTGATCATTCAGGGAAGGGCAATCGTAGTCCTGGTAGACGAAGAACATCATGTCTGAAAAATCTAAGGCAATGGTATGGAAAATCAACTACATCGTTATTTAGAGCTGCTGTCAATAAAGTCACGATAGCGAATATGGTAGCCAACATGATATCCAACGATCGATAACGGTCATGGAACTAGAAGAAGAAGAAGACAGATCTGAGCGTTCTACTATATTTTTTACTGCAACTATATTATTAACGGGATTAAAAAAAATTTTACTGAAAAAGGTAAATTCAACAGCAAAATACTGTCAGTGCCATTTAAAACGTCTTTTGTTGTTAAAAGGCATATTATAAGGAGAATATTCAAAATTCTAGTAATATAAGTAAAAAGTAGTAATCGGTGCGTTAATTTTTTGAAGCGGTGTAGTTTGTTTGACATAGATATTCTTGTGTAAATCAATAATTGTATATAGCAAAATTCTCGGACACTGTTATGTTAATGCGGGCTTTTGGGTAGTTTTCCAATATTGAGTTGATTAGACGATTAACGGTTAATTAGGTTACACAGTTGTGTGTCTGTATCCCAGGACAAGCGATAGTAATTATGTTTGAATAAATTATGAATAAATATTCATCATGAGCATTTGTCTTATTATTATGCGTGATCGACAATAAAACTTTTTTAATAATGCCATTAAAATTATTTATTATTAATCATCGTTTTGTTGCAAAAAGGAAACATAAACGGTGAAGTGGGCGAGGAAGGGTGCGATAGCACAGTTGGAGAAAAAGGAAAAACCAATCAAAGAGGCAACATAATGTTAAACTCTATCAAAAAGAGTTGTTCAAGGTACATCACAAAACTCAACTGCAAATGCAGATTTATCCAAAACAAATTAGACTGACCACTTAGAAATCAAATTAACTACATTTTAATATCAGAAAATACAGAAATGGAATTCTAGCGTTAAAACTTAGCCAAACTTATCAGTGCACACAAATGTACAAGGAATAAAGTTAATTACTATTTAACTGGGAATAAGCCACGATTAAAGATAAAAATACGTTTATTGACGTTTCAATTTCAATATTGATGTTTGTATTTTGAGAACGATTTCCGAAGTGGAAATTGAAACGTCAATAAACGTATTTTATCTTTAATTGTGGCTTATTCCCAGTTAAGTAGTAATTAATTTAAAATGCCAAGAAAATAGCTTCAGAATAAAGTTAACCTGTTATGTTTCTAAAATTAGCTGTTTCTAAAACAGCTGTATCGGTAAGGATCTGAATCCTGAATTAGAAATCAAAGCCGATATTAATATGGTCACACAGATTATTCAAATCTCGTGTTTCTCGTGTATCTCTTTGTTTAAGTCCAAGTACTGTAAAACAGTTTACCTATCTTGGAACAATAGTAAACGAACAATAGGATCACTCACAAGAAGTAAAATGTAGAATAGAGAGCCCTAGGAGTGAATTCAACAATATGGCCAAACTCTTAAAAGCCACAACTTTAATCTGGAGATAAAAGCTTGATAATATTATACTTCGGAGTTGAATCCTGGACACTTACTGAAGCGATGGAGAAAAAACTTAAATGCTTCCAGATGTGGCTATACATAAGAATCCTAAAGATATGATGGACGGACAAGATTAGACTGTAGCTAGTGATGTAACGAATATTCGCATTCGCATTCGCGAATATTCGCATATTTTTGCATATTCGCATTTGCATTCGCATTCGCAAAATGTGTGCGAATGTTTTGCGAATATTACACAGCTTGCATTTAGCTCGTTCAGTATCGAAAAGTGGTGAAACATAAGTTCATATTTCACTATAATTTGATTTACTCATAGTAATAAATCGCTAATCACACTTTAACTAAAAATTCACTTGTATTTGTGCACGAGCAGAGCAGGGCAAGTAGAGTGACTTGTGTCCCGTGAAATTTTTATTAGAACTATAACCAGAGAACTTAGTTTTCTGCTATAACTTTCTCTCTATAACAAGTCAAATTTGATTATAACAAGAGAAAATAAGATAGAAAAACGTGCTTTCTACGTTTTTGGCCCGGACGTGACTATAAATAAATACCTTTTTAAACGACGCCTCAATAAACTTAACCGCCTACAATAAACTTCTTTACAATAGATACAACTGTTTCACATCTTTACTTTAGCAAATATGATAGAATGATACTGGACAATTTAAACCAGTTAAAAATGACAGACTTTTTCCAATTGCCTACACACCTCGCGCAAATGAGACTGCCGGCAGTGCCGGAAACAATTAAAATTGCCAAATTAAAAAAAAACTGAATATTCGCATTCGCATTCGCATTCGCGAATGTCGGTGGCATATATTCGCATTCGCATTCGCATTCGCGAATGTTTAAAAAATGACATTTGTTACATCACTAGACTGTACTACGAAAAATTGGGAAATAAAGAGAAGTGATGTATACGATTAAACGGAGAAAGTTAGAATATCGGCACTAACTACAGATTACTGAAAATAATCCTTCAAGGCAAAGTATTCGGAAAGCGAAGAATTGGGAGAAGAAGAATATTATGGTTAAAAACTCTAAGGAAATGGTTCTCCACAACAACAGCTAATCTATTTAAAACATCAGTTAATAAAATAATTATAGCCAGAATGATCGACAATATTCGAAATGAATAGGCACCAAAAGAAGAAGAAGCTCTTTTCTGAATCCCAACTTTGTCGGGCTAATATCAAGTTCCAACTTTTTGTAAATACGGATATGACTGATTTTTAGAAACACCTTGACCAAATGACTCTGAATTAAATAGTATGTTTATATGAGATTAAGTTACAATTGGTTTTATTATTATTATTTTATTATCAATTACACATTTCGGCGAAAATCAAAGAACAGTTTGATATTTTAAATATTCTGTTACTGGTAGTGCCATCTTTTTCCGTACGACGATATTTTATGGTAAGCTTTGGAATATAATGTTGTATTTCTCAGTCCTGAAAAGCTCGCGTGTAATGTGACTATGCTGCAATAGATGGCAATCACTTCGAACCGATGGTTTTATAAAATTTAATAATTATGTACATTATACTTTATACTTAATAATGGACAATGTTATTAGTTATTATTAATATAAATATTTAATATTGTTTTAATTATTACTTACAATATTATTTTTAATATACATAACATTAATATTTTAAGAGTATTCCTGGAGACTACTGGTCATAATAAGACTCTTTTATGAGGCATTATAGGGGAACTAGCAATTGTTAAAGATATATTGATAAAGACATAGAAATCAGAAGCCAAACGAAACCAAAATATCAGAGAGAATACGAATAAGTAAAATGATAAATGTTAAAAGACGTGAAAGAAGGTTCATTCAGGGTAAAAATAGTACCTAAAAGTACACAGTATATTTTATTAAAGTACCTGCTTTAAAAATAAATAATAGTAGGTATATTGTGCAACAAGTGCAGAAAGGTAATAATTTTTTCCGAAAAATTTTGAAAAATGGAACTGGAAACTGAAGATTACTTCCTATACAAAAAAGATTTTAAAAAATACCATTTTTATATTGCTTAAAAACTGTTACGGATACTTAATGGATAAGGTATTATAATATTTTGGATAAACGAAGGATGCAAATTTAAACCTGAAATCCACACGATCATGAGAAGTTTCATACTCGCATACAAATCTTATAGAACTGTGCATGTGCCTGGCAAGAAATCTATAATACTATTGTATATTAGTTGTTTAGTGATTAAACTTGAGAAGTCGCTGGTTTAAATTATATTGAATAAATAATTATAACGAAAAAAATGTGATATTGTTGATACATAAAATTGGTGAAAATAGCAATTATAAATTGTAAAAGTAGAAATAAATTAGAAATAAACTGGTTTACTCATTATCAATGTTTTATACAAGAATAGACTCACCCTTTGGTTCTATTGATGAATTCGTACCAAGCTGTAGAGTTGGTCACTGGGCATGAGGAGTTGGTCGTGATACCGACGTTAGCGTCGCCGTCCCGAGGCTTAGCACGAGAACCGTCTGGAACTTGATGCGTGTCGATCGATCGTTGTCTGACGAAGAAGTGGCAAAAAAGTGTGCGTCTTGAGATCGCTACCAGGGCAATACCGCCCTCTGGTCCTTGGATGGTCAACAGATGCAAGTGCCATAAATCAACCACTTGGTATAATCTTTGTTGGAATGCTGTTGAAACTTAGGACGTTCAAAAACGATGTGATCAAGATCACCCAGTTTACCGCGATGTTTGCAATTATCGTCTTTAATCACATTTACTTTAATTAAATGACTTAGGTAACACGAATGTCCAAAGCGTAGTCGATTTAAGGTTGTTATATAATGCTGATACGGTTGCTGATCTGGTTGTTTTCACTTTATGTGGGTTTTATTGGGTTGTTCTGTAAAGCAGTTCACAAAGGTAAAAATGACTTTTTAATCCAGTATTTATGAGTGAGATCTGATTCGTTAAGCTGACTTATACAGGAAAATAATTTTGAGTGGACTTTGAGTACCCATTTCTCGTTTAATAAATTTCTTTTAATCCCAAGAGGAGGCTCAGAAGCTTAAACATTTAGTGGTTATATAAGGGTAGATCTCATAGCACCTAAACAAACACTCAAGGCAGAATTTTGAAAAAGATTTCTTAGAATATTTCTAAACGCAGAATCATAAAGAATAGTACCGTAATCTATTAAAGATATTAAAGCTCTATAAAACAATAAAGATGTTTCAACATCACAACCTCTCCACAATCTAGTTGTCATTCTAAGGAAATTATTATTTTAGTTGCATCTATTTAACATTATATTGTATGTGTTGTTTCTAAGTTAATTTTTTATCCATAATAAGGCCCAAATATTTAACATGATTTTTTAATGTATAATATTGATTATAAAGAAATATAGTTTGGTTTAGAGGAAGATTGTATCGTGTAAAGATATATACTGGTGATTTGGCAATTAATAGATTCAAGCCGTTCTCTAAGAACCATGGGAAGTCATTTTATTATGGGAAATCAAGTTTTATCGTCATTTTATCTTGTCTTAAAATAAAAGTGAAATTTTCTGCATTGAGACATTATGTCGTCTAATGGTTTACAAAAAATTCATAATACTGAAGAAATTTTTTGATAGAAGTAAACATTTGAATATTTTAGAAGACTCTCTTTTACCGATTATTGAAGAACATTTTGATATCAGTGTAAGATTTTGTCTTTTAACAGGATGGCGCAAGATGCCATACCTCGAAGAGTTTGGGTTAGATGGAAGGCTACTGTGTACCGCTTTTAAAATGGGATTCTAAAATTCCTGACCCGTCCATTATAGAACTATAGAAAGTTTGGGGCGCGAGGTAAAAAAATCACTTCGTAAATATCCCGCCAAACCAATATCTGAATTGCAACAAAGAAATATGAGATATTGTAACACCAAAATGTTAGTTAAAATAATGCCTTAAAGTATTTGGGAGGTCATGAAGAATAGTAGTCTATCTATCTATCTAATTAGCCTTCTTCGGTCCATCTTTGGACATAGGCCTCCCCAATCCTTTTCCATTCTTCTCTATCTGTCGCTACAGTCATCTATCTAGAGCCCACGTGCTTCTTGATATCATCTGCCCATCTCATTTGGGGCCTTCCTCTGCTTCGTTTATATTCCCACGGTCTCCAACTTATAAGAATTTTGTTCCATCGGTCTTCTTTTTGTCTTATATTGTATCCGGCAAATCTCCATTTCAATTTTGCAACTTCTTGTCTAACATCCCTCACTTTTGTTTTCTCTCTTATCCACTCGTTTCTCTTCTTAACCATTAGTCTTATGTGCAACATTTGTCTTTCCATTGCTCTTTGGGTTTTTATAATTTTGTCCATGTTTGCTTTTGTAAATGTCTACGTTTGGGAACCATAAGTAAGAACAGGGAGTACGCATTGATTATATACTTTGGTCTTAAGATGCTGCGGATATCTTTTGTTTTTAAGAATGTAGCTTAGTTTGCCAAATGCCGCCCATGCCAGTCTAACTCGTCTCTTGATCTCTGCTGTTTGGTTCTCTTTGTTAAGTTTTATAGTTTGACCAAGATATATATATATATAATCCTTAACTTGTTCTATTTCATCTTGTCCGATTCTCATTGTGATGTCTTCATCTGTATTTGTTATAGTTTTGGTCTTGCTGTAATTCATATTAAAGCCTATCTTTCCAGCTTCTACGTCCAGTTCTTTCATCATTTCAAATAATTCTTCTTTTTTATCAATTATCAGTACGATGTCATCAGCATACCTTAGATGGTTCAAGCGTTGTCCACAAATTTTTATACATTTTTTTCCCATTCTAATCATTTAAAAGTATCTTCAAGAGCCTGATTAAAAAGTTTCGGTGATATTGTATCACCCTGTCTTACGCCTCTACTTATTTTTAATGATTTTGTTCCTTCATATACTTTAATTTTTGTTTTGGCTTCCTTATTGCTTCCTTATTGGCATCCTATTGGTTATTAGTTCCGTATATCTGTGGTCAATTCGGCTGTTAATCAAAGAACTTTTCACTGCCCAATGTTCGACACTGTCGACAGCCTTTTCGAAATCTATGAACGCCATATATAGAGGAATGTGGTATTCATTTGCTCGTTCTATAAGTATTTTCATACTTAGTAAATGGTCACTTGTGCTGAATCCCTTTCTAAAACCAGCTTGTTCTTTCGACTGGTATCCATCGAATTTTGTCGTCAATCTATTGGTTAAAATTTTTGTTAGTAGTTTATACATTACATTGAGGAGTGTTATAGGACGGTAGTTTTTTATATCTGCTTTATCCCCTTTCTTGTGTAGGATAATGGTTACTGATTCCTTCCAGTTGTTTGGGATTCTTTTTTCTTTTAATATCCTGTTAAAAAGGGAATGTAGAGTATTAATTACCACTTTTCCACCATATTTCAGCATCTCTGCAGTTATTCCATCTTTCCCAGGCGATTTGTTGTTTTTCATTTCTTTCAATGCCTTCTTTATTTTTGATTTGCTTATTTCGGGCTGCAGCTCTGAGTTGACATTTTTTATTTTGACCTTAAGTTATTTTTTAATTTCTTCTGGGGGTTCCTTTTTTGTTTTATATAATTCTGAGTAGAAATGGTAAATCATATTTATAATTTCATCTTTAACGTTTGTTTCTATTCCATTTACATCTTTTATTTTGTTTATTTCAAACTTACCTAATTTCGGCCTTAAGCATTTCATATTTTTGTTGTTTTGTATTACTTCTTCTATTTTTATTTCTTGTTTTTTTCTCTTATTTTCTTTTTTATCATTCTGCTTATTGTTTTATTAATTTCTACATATTCTATAGATTTCCTTTTGCCTTCTTCGTTCAGCTTCCTTCTTTTATCCATAAGCTTCTTTGTTTCTGTTGATATATAGTTGTTCTTTTTTAGATCCTTTTTTTGCTATTTCTTTTCCTGATGTAATCATTGTTGCTGTAAGTATGTTGTCTATTTCGTCTATATCTTTATCGCCACTGTCTAATCTTTAGGTAAGTTGTTCTTTTAATAGGTCTTTGTATATCTCTTTATATTGACCTAGTTTGTTTCTATCTACTAGATTCCAGTTTCTACTTATTTTTCTTTTCATCTCGTAGTTACCGTCAATACTAATTTTTGCTCTGACCATACTGTGATCGCTACCTGTTGTGAATCTGTTAAGAACTGTTACATCTTTAATGATATATCGTTCCGTGGATAGTATGAAGTCGATCTCATTTTTTGTGGATCCATTAGGGCTGATCCATGTCCACTTTCGTTGGGGCTTCTTTTTGTAAAAGGAGTTCATTGCGTATAGATGCTTTTCTTCTAGGTAGTTCATCAGAAGAATAGTAGTAGTGTTAGCAAATAGTAAACTTCTAAATTTTAGTTCTCAAATCAATTAATCAAATCAATCTGAGTATTTAAAATAAGTTACACTATAAATCTTACATATAAATCAGTTTTTCTGATAATTGAAATCTAGTGTTAATTCTAATAAACAGTTATAAAAATAACAATTATAAAAACGATTGATTTTTGTTTTCATAATGTTGCAACTAAAATACCGTTAAAAATATTTTAAGCATGCCGTATTTACAAATCTACATCCATTCCATTTACTACGCCAAACCGTCTGGCCCTTTCTATTAAGAGCAACATCTTCATCAGAATTTAATTAGAAAGACAATATACATAAACACTTCGACAATGTGTCTCTAACAAAACGAGATCTTGGTGACGTAGGCATGCGTGAAGTTGACCTGTTTTTGTGTTTCTTTTGAAATGAATTCAACTAGTGTTTTGGAAAGAGGAGTAAGATAATAAACGTTGAATATCTCGGTTATAAGATAATGAAAAGACTTGTGTTTGTTTGTATTATAGCAAATATTTTTTGCTTTACGAAAGGAAATCAAATAAGCGAACATTGGCAAAAAATGGAAAAAGTCAAAGAACTGTAAGTATTTTTTTCGTTAATGGAGTAATCACAATTGTATTTTATTAGATTAAACCTTGCAAACATCTTAAAGCCAATCTATATAAAAAAAAAACTGGCGATAATATCTATTGACGTGAATATCTACAAAATTGAGATCTAGGTTTTTATTTCTTTGATAATATTACATTTTCTATTTTCATATTTTAACATTTATTTGAGATTACATGACACAGCATTCAATAAACTCCTTATTTAGCTTTTTCTGTTGTCTGTTTTTAATTATTTTAACCAGAATATATGTTAAAAACTGTTTGAACAATTAATTTTATAATTTGAAATTATTCCTGATGAAGAATAATTAATTTTTCTCTCTTCTCACTCTATTCTCTAAATAAGAATAAACTCTTATTTTCTGTATAAATTATTCTTCTCATTTTATTTGTATTTCGTTTTAAATAAATTAATTATAGTCCTAAGGCTTCTTTTAAATATAATGATTTTGCTTTATTTTAACAATAATAAAAAGTGAAAAAATCATTATTTGTCTATATAACATTTCTTATACATTTTAGAGAAAAATGGTTGAAAAAAGTTGTAGATTTAAAAAAGATTCTAAGTTAAATAATATATATTAAACTGGAGGATAGAACTTTCCAAACACCGTTTTTTTTTAATAAAACTTGAAGCAGAATGAACAAATTGAAATGCACTGGAAAAATTTGCAATATTTCGCCTTCCTTAGCACGCAAAAAATTAGTTCTTTAAACCTGGCGTAGCTCGAGAAAATAATAAGAACTGCTTTACTTTCACCTCCCGGAAAAATTGGAAAATCCTAGAAAAATAAATAGATTAATTTGTGCCATAAAAACTTATTAATTTTTTAAATTATTAATTAAGGTTTTTACTTTGCAAGAAGAATTAATAATTATTATTATATATTAATATAAATATTATAAATCAATTAACACAATTTAAATATTTCTTAGGGAATAATAGTGAATTTAAAATTTTTTATTTAAAAAATTAACCAATTGATTTTTCCGGGATTTTCCCATTTTCCAGAAGGTGAAATTAGCACCATTTTTTATCGAGCAAGCGCCATTTAAAAAAACAAACTTCTGTGTGCTATAAAAACCGAAATATTGCAATTTTTTAAACACACTTTAATTTGAAGTTTCATTTTTACAAAAACACGTGATATTTTACGAGCACGATTATTTTAACAGGTGATACCTTTGCACTCTATACAAAACAATGGAAACGTGATTTAAAAAAATTGAAATTTGTGCTGTTAAAGTGTAAGGTAAAAAGTAAACCTTTTTTCATAAAATATTTATTTATTTAATTAACAAACCAAAAATTAAAATCAAACAAAATTCAATTAAAGTAGTAGCTTAATTTATTAAATAATGCTCAAAATCTCTCAAATGGTTTCTTAAATGTTGCTGTAGATATTCCAAATAACTCTAAACTATTGCTGTGCTCATTGGCAGTTCGTAAAATTCTTGTAATGGGTTCATTTTGGCCATAATTCGTAGTGTGAAATGGAATGTTGAAAATCTCAGTGTTACGAGTTCTTCTAGTATTACATTAGCCGGAGAATGGCTTATAGAGAGCCATTCTCCGGCTTCTCTATATAAAATGTAGCTTCTCCATTTCTTAAATTTTAAAGTGTTTATTTGTCTTTGTTTAGTGTATTTGTTATCTCTAAATTTACATTTATAACATGTGACGTCCTCTCGTAGGAGTCACTATCCGGTAGCTTTTGGACAGTCAGAGACAGAGTTCAAAATAAAAATAAAACTTTATTGTCTTCCTTAAATTAAATTGACAAAAATCTTATGTACATATTTACAATTTAGTTTAGTCTTCTCAGTACCTGGCCTATTTATTCAAATTAAGTTTGACCTTGTCGTATGAAATTAGTGTTATCGGCAATCAAGTGTGTTTTCGGAATTTTACGTGAACGATGTGTCGATTTAATAACAGCGGACGATAGGTACAAAGGAAAGAAAGAAACTCAACACGTCCCTCAAGTGATTCGGGTTAATAGGACACTCCTCGACAGTCTCAACACGACTGCTTCGGAGTACGGGTAGTGGAGAGCTCAACACGCTCTCCGGATAACGGCGGTATGGAACGGAAACAACTTGTGAACTCAACACGTCCACAAGCCGGGGTAGGGGAGAAGAGAACCTTCAGTCAACACCTGACGATTCTGCCTCTATGAGGAAATAATGCGGTTTATATAGCAAAGATTTGCCCTTTCTACTGTCGATACACTCCTACTTCATGGGTTGGTTCGCGCGCACGCTGGTTTAACGGTGATGGCTTGGACTCATCGTTACACCCCCTCTTCCTGGAAAAAAAAATTTTGGAACAAAATTTTTTTATTTTTATTCCTTGCCAGGTACTTGGTTACCCTAAAAAACAATTTACAATACATCGAAATAAAAAATGTCCGCCCTAAAAAAAAATAAATATCGTCTTCTTAAAAAAAAAACGTCTTCCCCTCTCTTAAAAAACGTCTTCCTTCGTGGGGCTTCAATTATTGGTTTTTATCCTCAGCACCTGGTTCGGGAGTCTCAGTCTGTATTTTTTTCCTTTATGCTGCGGCGGAATTAGTGAGAGCAGCGGGATTGACACTGGAATTGACTGGACTTTCTGAATTTTTGTGATGCCCATGGCTGGTTCATCGAAAAGGTTTTTAAATTTGGAAATAGCCTTTATCAGGGGCTCGCAGCCTTTGCCCGGGGTGTTAGGTTTTGGTGTGTTCCCCAATGGTGATATTAACTCTGGAACGGTGTATGGTGGCGGCGTAACTGTGCCGTCCATTTCTATGTCACTGTAATATATTTCTAACGTGTCTGACATTATACTTGAAGGTTACTGGTAAACTGTATTAAAATATACTGTCACTACTTGGTGTTGACTGTAAGTGCTTGGACTGATTAAGGAGTAGGGAAATCGGTAAATGCGGGTTTTAGGTCTTTGATATGAGCTGTTATTGTACGGTTTTTATCGTCGTGTTTTAATTTGAATATTACATTAGAACACACTTTTGTTATAGTATATGGGCCTGAAAATTTCGGTGCTAATTTGGCGTTAAAATTTTTGGCGGCATTTGAGAGTTGGTATTCCCTTTTCATGACTTTGTCGTTTATTGTCGGTTTCCACTCTCTTCGTCGTAAGTTGTAGTAATGGCTTTGAGTTGTAAAAGCTTTTGCCAGGTTTGTACGTACTAGTTCGAATGTTTCTTGTAGTTTATGCCATTTTATGTTTTGATCGGTATGTTGTGTGTCGTTTGGGGTTTTTACGACTTTACTTGGAATTTCTAGTTCGTGTCCAAAGTTCAGGAAGGCTGGGGAGAAACCCGTTGAATCGTGTTTAGCTGTATTATATGCGAATAGTAGTTCTGGAAGGCTCGTGTCCCATTTCTTATGGTTATTATCGCAGAACTGAGCTATCATTGTTTTGATTACTCTGTTTGTTCTTTCTACTGGATTATTCTGGGGTGAATATGGCGGAATGTTTCTTTTAGAAATCTGGAATTCATCTAGCAACTTTCGTACTTCCCTGTTATCGTATGTTCTTGCGTTGTCTGATATTAGCTCTTTGGGTGATCCGAATCTCATAATGATTTTATCTTTTAAGTTTTGACAGACTGATTTTGCCGTTGCTGTTCTGATCGGTATGGCTTCGACCCATTTTGAAAAGGTGTCCTGGAATGTCATTATATATTTGTTTCCTTTGCTGGATGTTGGAAGGGGTCCTATGATGTCGGTTGAAACGGTGTGCCATGGATGTGGGGGAATTTGTGTAGATTGCATGCGGCCTGGAGTTAAGCTTTGTTGCGGCTTAAATTGCTGACAATTCTTGCAGTTCCTGACGAACTTTGCGGCGTCTTTAAACATCCCTGGCCAGTAGTATTTTCTAGCTAGGCGGGTTATTGTTTTAGCTATTCCTAGATGTCCTGCGGTCGGTTGCTCGTGGTTTTCTGCCAGGAGTTGTTGTCTCTTGTGGTTTGGGATGCATAGTTTCCAGGGGTTGGATACCTCTGTCTCTTTTAAATCGTATTTGTCCCAGAAGTGTCGATAGAGAAGTCCATCTTTGATAGAGTAGTCTGGAAATAGTTGCGGATTTGTCTGGATTTTATTTAAAGCTTTATTGTACCATTCGTCGGGTTCTACATCTTCTACGTTTATTAAGCAAACCAGATCTACTGGTTCTCTAGAGAGCGCGTCGGCCAGGACGTTCTGGGAGCCCTTTCTGTAAATGACATCGAAGTCAAATTGTTGCAGCAGCATTGCCCATCTAGCTATTCTACCTGTAGGGTTTTCCATTGTTTGTAAGTATCGTAGACTTTGATGGTCTGTGATAATTGAAAATGGGTATCCTTCGATGTAGGGTTTCATCTTTTCTACCCCGAAGATGATCGCTAGTAGTTCTTTTTCTGTCACGCTGTAATTTTTTTCGGCCTTTGTTAGGTTTCGACTTGCGTAAGCGATGACTTGTTCCTGTCCTTCGTCGTTTGTTTGTACTAAAGCTACTCCTAAACCGTGGTTCGAAGCGTCCGATTGTAAAAAAAATCTTTTCTGGAAGTCCGGGCAGATCAGTATTGGAGCTTGTGTCAGTAGTACTTTTATTTTGTTGAATGCTTCCTCTTGCTCTCTGTCCCAAGTCCAATGTTGTTTTTTCTTTAGTAGCTTTGTTAAAGGGGCTGTAGTTCGTGAAAAATCTTTTATAAATCTCCTATACCATGAGATGATGCCCAAAAATCGGCGTAGTTGTTTAACGGTTTTTGGCGCGGGATATTCGACTATGGCTTTTGTCTTGTTTTCGTCCACTTTTATTCCCGTCTTGTTTACTACATGGCCTAAATAATTTATCTCTTCTTTGCAGAATTTACATTTGTCTATATTAATTCGTAATTTGGCCTGCTGTAGTCTGTGAAGTACTTCTTTTAAGTTTTCCATATGTTCCTCGAACGTTTTCCCCAGTACTATTATGTCGTCTAAATAGGCGAATGCATGTGGTTCCATTTCTGGGCCGATTATTGTATCTAGTAATCGTTGAAAAGTAGCGGAGGCGGCGTGTAATCTGAATGGAAGTACTTTGAACTGGAATAGTCCTTTTCCTGGTGCTATGAAAGCGGTCAAGGGTTTGCTTGCTTCGGAAAGTGGTACTTGCCAATATCCATTTTTTAGATCCAACGTGGTAAAATATTTTGCAGATTTTAACTTTTCTAGGATATGATTGATGTACGGTAATGGGTAGGCATCTTTTTCTGAGATGTCGTTGATTTTCCTAAAATCGATGCAAAATCTGTATCCGTTGTTATCCTTCTTTTTTACTAGGACGATGGGGGAACTGTACGGGCTATTAGATTTTTCTATGACGTTCTCTTCTAGCATCTTATCTATCTCATCGTTTATGATCTTCTGCATTGCCGGGTTTCGGGGCCTGTATCTTTGTTTGATCGGTGTATTATGTTTAAGTTTTATTGTATGTTCGGTTAGATGTGTTGTTCCTTTAATGTGTTTAAATTTCTCCAATTCGGTTAGTAACAATTCCTGTAATTGTTTTTTTTCGGTATTGTTTAGTGTAGTACTAATGTCGAGCTGCTCTCGTTTCGGACTGTTCGTGAATTCCGGTATGTATGACGGAATGTCTTCGGTCTGGTCGTCGGCCGCGGTATCGGTCGGTAGTTCGGTATATCTTCGGTCTGGTTGTCGACCGCGGTATCGGTCGTTAGTCGGTATATTTTCGGTCTGGTCTTCGACCGCGGTATCGGTCGGTAGTCGGCAGGTCGTTTTGTTATATATTTTGCTTCTCTGTTGGAGCGGATATCTTGCGGTTGGTGTTTCGTTAACCCTGGAATTGGTCGGTATTCTGTTATTGTCTGCATTGTACGATCTGGATCTGTGTTCTGTTCTGGTTTGGTATTGTTCTCTCCTTCTTACGCGATTTCTATTTAAGATGTTTGATAAATCAAGGCCCCATCTTGTTATTTCATGCATTCCCAGTACTACTTCTGAAGCTAGGTTTGGTAAAAAATGTAGCTTGGCTTTTCTCCAAACGTTGTCTATGGAACATTTTGCTGTAAAACAGATTTCTATGTTGCTGGTTTTTCCATCTGCCAGCGTGATCTTTAAAGCTTTTCTGTCGCTTTTTGTTCCACATTGTTCCAATATTTTTTTACCTTTTTGTCCTATAAACGAATTTTGGGCTCCTGTGTCTATTAGTGCTTTTAACTTTTTACCGTTGCTGAACGTTATCGTTGTGTGGGGTCGTTGATCTTTATAGTGTGCGTAGCTGGAGGTTGTTAGGGAGGACTCTAAATGCTGACTGGGTTGCCTCCTTCTTGTCCAGTCCTGTTGGAGTTTTCCGGTCGGCTTCTACATTGGCAGTTATTGGAAGTTGTTCCTCGGGTTCCGCAATGGCTGCAGAAGAGTACAGCGATAGCTCTGCAGTTTCTTCTATTGTGGCCTCTGCGGCCGCATTTCCAACAACAAGTCTGTCTGTCGAAATTCTGTATTTTGTTATTACGACTATTTGCCTGTGTCCAGTCACACCTTGTATTGTTTCTGTTATATATTTCTTTTTGGACCATATCATATTCTTCCGCTAGTCTGATGATGTCCTGTGTTGACGATACGTCTTGCCTCTTTATATACAACTTGTATGTCGGGTTCATATTGGTGTATATCCTGTTTAGTTCTTCTTGGTGATTGAATTCACCATGTCTTCTGATCATTGTTTGAATATCAATGATGTAGTCTTTTACACCTTCGTTGTTTCGTTGGAGTCGGTTCCGGATTTGCGCTTCCAGAGATTGCGTGAGAACGGAGGAAACGAAGAAATTGCGGAAATCTTGTTCGAAGTCTTTTAATTCGTTCCAATATTTATTATTGTTTCTGTACCATAGTAATGCTTTCCCGTTTAATGTTTCTGGTAGAGCTTGTAAAACGTGGGTGTCTTGTAGGCCGTAAGCTGTCTGGGGTTCTTTCAACCGTTCTATGAATTCTATTGGGTCTCTTGAACCGTCAAAGTGTAACCCCCATTTGCGTACTATTTCCATCTTTCTTTGTCTATCTTCCATCTGGTTTTCTTCTATTTCCTCTGGGTTTTGGCCATTTTGAGTTGGTGCCTTGATGATCGCAACTAATCTCGCTCTTAGCTCGCTGAAATTCCCTTCCGTCGACTGTTCTCTGTTTGTTAATTCGGCTATAAGTTCGTCTTTCTTTAATAGGTACACCCAACTAACCTTCGACGTTTCCGGAGCGTCTGTCATTTTTGAACTGTGAATCACCCTGTATTTGAATAAAGTTTGAAATGCAGTACTGTCTCATGAAAATAAAATTCGGAATTCGGTCGTTATTATTGTTTAAATCGAATTTTTCTGCTCGGGCGCCATCTGTGACGTCCTCTCGTAGGAGTCACTACCCGGGTAGCTTTTGGACAGTCAGAGACAGAGTTCAAAATAAAAATAAAACTTTATTGTCTTCCTTAAATTAAATTGACAAAAATCTTATGTACATATTTACAATTTAGTTTAGTCTTCTCAGTACCTGGCCTATTTATTCAAATTAAGTTTGACCTTGTCGTATGAAATTAGTGTTATCGGCAATCAAGTGTGTTTTCGGAATTTTACGTGAACGATGTGTCGATTTAATAACAGCGGACGATAGGTACAAAGGAAAGAAAGAAACTCAACACGTCCCTCAAGTGATTCGGGTTAATAGGACACTCCTCGACAGTCTCAACACGACTGCTTCGGAGTACGGGTAGTGGAGAGCTCAACACGCTCTCCGGATAACGGCGGTATGGAACGGAAACAACTTGTGAACTCAACACGTCCACAAGCCGGGGTAGGGGAGAAGAGAACCTTCAGTCAACACCTGACGATTCTGCCTCTATGAGGAAATAATGCGGTTTATATAGCAAAGATTTGCCCTTTCTACTGTCGATACACTCCTACTTCATGGGTTGGTTCGCGCGCACGCTGGTTTAACGGTGATGGCTTGGACTCATCGTTACAAACATTCTATTACTGCTGGATAGGCCACAACTGACGAAATGCCCCTAAGGATGATCTTGTGATCGAAAGTACTTGGGCAAGATTTGATTAACTACTGTGTTCGATATTTGCCTTGTTTACCATCAAAGTTCAAATATTTTTTAACAATTCTTTAACTTTCAGTGTACAGTATTGGTCTAGAAGTATAGGAAGCAAACTTAACGACGTCAGCATAAAAATGACCAACGCTGAACGTGTATACTCGGTAAGTCGGAACTTCAAAAGCTATCAAATACTATGTATCAAAATAGGCTAATATAAAAGCTTGGCTAATAGGCTAAGATAAAGCCAAAGACAAAACTATGTTAATTAGTTAATATTAATTACTATTTAACTGGGAATAAGCCACAATTAAAGGTTAAAATACGTTTATTGACGTTTCAATTTCCACTTCGGAAGTCGTTCTCAAAATACAAACAGTAAATTAAAAAAATTTTGTTTTTTTTTTTGTTATTTAGTGAAAATATTTTCAAATAATTTAATTTTATCTGACTTATTTATATTGACAATTAGACACCTTCTTCTTCTTCTCAGCCTTCATTCATCCAATGTTGGACATAGGCCTCCTCCAATTGCTTCCACGCTTTCCTATCTTTTGCAATTCTAATCCACTGCTTTCCAGCTACAGCAGTTATATCGTGTATCCATCTCTTTTTGGGTCTTCCCACGCTTCTTTTTATTTCTCGAGGTCTCCAGAATGTCACTTTATGAGACCATCTGTTGGTGTCTTGTCTTGCTACATGTGCTACCCATTGCCATCTCAATGTCGCTATTTTTCCCATGATGTCGGTTACTTTAGTCCTTCGACGTATTTCTGAGGCTTATATTTAACATGGCCCTCTCCATGGCCCGTTGAGTTACTCTTAATTGTTCTGCCATTTTTTCGTGTTATTGCCATAGTTTCCAATCCATAAGTTTCAACTGGTAGTATACAAGTGTCATATTCACTTGAATTCAGACATATATTATACATTTTAAAGTAGACGACTTTAGAGACTAAAGTGGAGTGGACTAGGGAGACAAACAGTTCTCCTCTCCTCAACCTATTTCATTAGAGACTATAAAGTGTAAACGCATGCCCAAGATAGATCACTTGAAAAAGGCAAGCAGCCGAAACAGCTGTAGTGATAAGAGGTTAATAGTGATGTAGTGATAATAAATTTTGTTGAAGTTTGAAAACAAAGTTTTCAGTGTTTTATTGTTTCATAAAATGAATTTCCATCAAATAACGGTCGAATCCATCAATTTTTTAATTTATAGTTTTTAATAATAAAATTCCAAAATTAAATTAATTGAAATTATAAGAAAAATGTAATTTGTTAGTAAAAAAATCCGAGTATATTAAGTTCCAAATAAATTATTTTTTAGAGTTTCAACTGCCTTCATTCAAAGTTAGTTAAGGATGATGGAGTAATATTAGTTCAAGATATAGCGTCAGAAATAAGAGCAATGATGGATGCCAAAGCCAACGCTGTACTTGTAAGTTATACTCACATATATATTATGGTGGTTCATAAATTTCCTTTTAGCTGCTAAGATGCTTCAAATAAATTTATTGGTATTTTAAAAATTTCAGGCAGTAATTTGTAACAATTTAAGTTTAGTAAAGAGTTAAATCGATTTCGGCCAGTCTGAGTTATTCTTTTTATTTTATTTAAGAACTAAACAAATCTGGAGCGCTGTTTGTCTTAATACGTTTCAAGTTGAAACAGCACAAATTATATTTTTGTTTTAATATTTTTGGTAAATTTTAAAATACTGTTATTAAATAATAAATAACTGGGGAAGTCTTATTTTATTCGGTTGGCTCTTGTCACTCCAGCACGAAGTATATTTAGCACTGTAAACAATTTAGGGAATATAGTATCACCCTGTCGAATTCCACGTTCTATTTGAAACTTCTTGGTATCTTCATGAAGGCGGGCACAAACTGTACCAGTTTCGTAAATACTTTTAATCAATGCGATATATCGATAGTCAATGTGGCAGTCAGCCAATGCTCGAAGCATTTTATGATGATCTATAGTGTCGAACGCCTTTTCATAATCTACGAATATAAGAAAGATAGACTTGTTATACTGTGTACACTTTTCTATTGGCGTTTTTATAACTTCTAGATGATCATTTGTTTCGTATCTGGAGCGGAACCCAGCCTGTTCACAAGGTTGGTAACTATCCAGTTTGTTCACAAGCCGTTTTGTTATTATCTTCATGAATATTTTGTATGTATGGGAAAGCAAACTAATAGGTCTGTAGTTCTTTAGGTCTGAAATGTCACATTTTTTGTGTATTATGGTTATTATTGCATTATGCCACTGGGGGAGGGGTTACACCTCTTCTCAAACAAGCATTGAACATCTTTTTCAACACATTTACTAACGTTCCTCCTCCTTATTTGATTTGTTCAATGACTATCCCATCTTCTCCAGGTGATTTATTGTTTTTCATCTCCGACAGAGCTGATTTCATTTCCTCTGTTGTGATATCTGGGATATCTTATTAGCCTACATTTCGAACTTTTGGTATTTGATTTTGATCAGGATCTGGAAGTTCTTCTCGCTTATACAATTCTGAGTAAAAATCTTGAGCAATTTTTAAAATATCTTCCTTATTTGTTGTAGTTTCTCCTTTTTTATTTACAAGTTTACAAATATTTCTATTTTAAAGAAATCAGGATCTTGCACTTTTTCTTCACTAAACTCTCTATTATGTTTTCAACTCTCTATTGACTTTTCTTTTTATTTTTTCTATTCGCCGTTTTGAAGATGGATCGCCCGGCTTTGGCTCCACTAACACATTAGCTAGTTGGTAATACACACAAGTCGAGTCTGGATGTACAATTGCTATATAAACTAACCCTGTCCAAGTACCTATAAAAGATTGTAGTTTCACGAAATTTAATCTTTCGTACACAGCTACAGGTACAAACATTGAAGGTGGGCTCTTCTTTGTTTTATTTTCAGTTATAACTGTTTTATTCAGTTCTTTATTAAAAAAATATTTCTTTAAAAATAAACTTTATTAAAAGTTTACAAATATTTTTCGATCCTTCAGTCATTTGTCGGCGCAGAACCTTTAAACTTTAATTTTTATCAATGGCTTGAGTTATGTATTCAGTGTTGTAATTTCTGACATCTTTTCGAATGGATTTTGTAATATCTTTGTTTAACTGTCTAAGTGGTACAAAATTATCTGTGTATTTGTCTTTCAAATACACTGGAAACAAAAAAATTAGATATAAATGCAATAGATCTTTACAATGAGATTGATATACTGTCTATTTTCATTACTAATAAAAATAATATATCGGCCAAAGAAGTGATAGCGTGATCTCGTTGTGACCGAGTTAAAAGGAATATTTCCTAATTTATCTGTTGCGCTTAGAATATTTTTAACTATGCCAATCACTATAGCTCATGGGGAGGGATCATTTTCGAAACTTAAATTAATAAAAAATTACCTAAGATCTACCACGAACCAATGCAGGATCACAAATTTACCTATAATAAGTATCGAGGAAGATATTTGTTTTAATTTCGATGTCACTGATGTTTTAAAGTCGATTTTAGGATTTAGATGTGTATACATACCTAGTGTTTGTATTTATTTTTTCTTTATTTTTCTTAAAATAACTATATAGATTTTTTATATTTGGGTTATAACAAATTATATTTATGAACATTATGTTGTATAAGATAATATTTATATTATAGGTATATAGGTATTCGTTGACTTAATGAATATATTTTTATGATTTAAATGTTCCAAATTGTGTTTTTATTATTTTTTTCTTAATTTCTTTATTTGTTTTATTTATATATTGTGAAAGCTAGATGCTTTGCCATTTCAGAGGTTGACAGTTTTATTGAACTCCACTAGGTAAAGGGTGTTGATATCTCCTTAGTCTCCCTTTTTGTCTGTTGTTAGATTTTTTTCTTCCAAACATTTGTTGAGCCCATGATTTAACCAGTTTTACGCAGGTGTTTAGTGATCTAGTTAAATTTAACTAGCTTTTAGTCTTGGATATCGAAATGTATGATAGCGTTGTCTCAATGTTTGTGATCCCACTCCCACTGTAACCAATTGCGGAAGAAATATATACAGGAATTATTTCAATACAACAGATAATGGTCTGTGAATAGGATAAGAATAGTTTAAACTTTGAGATGAAAATCTCTTTAATAATTCATATATTATAGACATAGTTATTAAAGTGAACCATTGAAAAAAATTTTGATATTTTAATAGGATAAGTCTTAGCTTCTTCTTCTTCGACTTCTTACAGTCACTTTAATCTTGCTCTTTCTGCTTTTGCCGGTTGTCTGATAGTTGAGTTGTTGCCTTAACTCTATCCAGATAAAGTATATAAAATTTGTATATTTTGATAAATAGGATACCTTTTTCATAGTGGTACTTTTTAAAGTTTTACCATAGCTCGATAGATGACTTTGTAACTTTAACCAGCTCACCTAGAAATTAATTATGGTACACACTTTTAAAACACTTTTCTTTTTAATTTATTCATTCACATTTTTTAGTTCAGTATGTATTTAGTTTGATTCAAATTTAATTTATTTTTTAGAATATTGCCGACTACGCTGAATTCTTATCCTATCATCGAACACATGTACCTATTTTTGAGAATTCCACATACTATTTTTATAATGCAGATAATTTAACGAATGTGGATTACAGTACGGCCGCTGAAGAGCAATTAAAAGAAGAAATTCTAAACGTAAGTTATAATTATTGATTAACCGAATTATAAGAAACAATTAACTAATCGTCGAAATTGACAATTTTTATTTATATGAAATACTTCGGGAAACTGTATGTACTTAATGTAACAAAGTTCAAATTAAAGCTTTTTTATGTACATTCATTCATTACACAGGTTTACAAAAAATATATTTTTTTAAATTGTTTGGAATTTCATAACTGATTGTTATGTATTTTTCAGCGCTGATTGCAAAAATGCAATCAATTTTTTTCTATCGCATAAGGTTTTCTCACAAAAAAGGAATTACTTTTTGGTATAGTAACACAATTTTAGCAATTTGTCAAATTTTCTTAAGGTAAAGGATTTTATTTCATGTATAATACATGCTATAAACTACATATCTAGTACACTTACATTTCTCTTTAAGCTCACAAGTCCTTATAGTAACGCTTTTGCTTTCCATCGAAGCTTCTTTTATTGCTTTTCTGGCTGTGTACTCGTTGAGGGTCATCTCGTTTTAGCATCCAGCAGTAGTCCGCTATCATGTTGACGTTCCATCTTCCTTGATACCTTCTTTCCATTTCCTTGATATCTTGGTGGAATCTTTCACCCTGCTCTTCAGTTACATCAATAAGGTTTGCAGGGAAGTAGTCTAGATGTGAATGGAGAAAATGAACTTTAATGCTCATGTTACATCCCAGCTTCCTAAAGTTGTCGAGCATGTCTGCGACGATTGTCTTGTAGTTAGGATCTTTTTTGTTTCCTAGGAAACCGGTACCAACTAGTTTAAAAAATGTCCATGCTGCTTTTTCGTTTGTTTTCATTTTGTCCATAAAATTGGGATCTCTCATCAGTTTTCTAATGTCTGGTCCGACAAAGAATCCTTCCTTTAGTTTTGCCTCGGATAAACCAGGAAACTGTCCACAAAGATACTTGAGGCACTCCCTTTCTTTTGGCAACGCCTTTACAACTTAATGTGGAGTGGTGGTACTAACACCTTTTTGGGATCTACAAGTCTTTTCCTCCCAACATTTTTAACCCCCACCTGTAAGGTTTTTCTCAAGGGCCCAACTTTTTTAATGTAGTGTTGCTTTCTGTCTCTACTGTCCCATTCACAGAGAAAGCAAGGGACGTTTGTATAACCACTTTATTGATCAAGCAGCATTGAGATCACTTTCAAATCACCACATAGTGTCCATTTATGGTCTGAATAGCAGAGTTTGTTTAAAACCAGTTCGAGGTTTTCATAACATTCTTTCAAGTGAACATAATGTCCAACTGGCATAGAAGCATACTTATTGCCATTGTATAGAAGCACTGCTTCTTTTTGAAGAATCTATAAAAAGTCTCCACTCATCAGGAGCATATTTTATTTTGAAACATGCCATTAAGTCCAGGAATATCATTGCAAAACATCAAGTCAATTTCTTGAGAGAAAAAAGATACAAACTTCTTTATCCTGGAACAATACCAAGAAAAGGACGTACCCGGAGCCAACATATTTTTATCTTTTAATCTAGACCCTAAAAGTTCTGCCGAGTCTTTAGGAAGACCTAGGTCTCCAACTAAATCATTCAGTTCATATTGTGAGAATGGCACGGGATCGGTTGTGCCAGGATCGTAGCCATCACTGTCTTCTTCACTTTCACCTAGCTGAGCCAATGGCTCGTGGTCATCTAAAATACCATCCAAAGAAACTGGAGGAGAGGGTTTTGGTACTTCAGGTCCATGAGAAACAGGGCGAATGGCTGATTTGATGTTAGGGTAAGAAATATCCTTTTCGTTTTTCAAATTGAAACCTTGAACATTGCAAGAACAAAAATAGCAGTCATCACTATGGTTTTTGGGCTTCCTCCAAACCATTGGTATTCCAAAACGAAATGACTGCTTTTTACCTTGAAACCATTGTCTCAGTTCTTCAACACACACTGAACAAACTTTGTGTGGGGCCCAAGACTTGTCTTGATCACCCAACTTTATACCAAAATAGGCAAAATATACCTTTTCAACAAAATCGGAAATGTTTCTTTGTTGCTTCTTAACTGTATAGTTACCACAAATGTAGCAGAAGCAATATGGTGAGTTGATACATCCTCTGGTAGCCATTTTTTATAAAACAGCTTCACACCACAAGAAAACAATCTGTTTAGGCTGATACCTTGAATTTATGTTCTTTGTAGTTCGATAAAAAATCACTGAAAGTTATTTGATTCACACTCTATTGCCAACTATACATGTGTCACGAGATATCATTTAATACTACTCTCACAATCACTACTACAAATTACTAGTAACCACAGCACGTGAACAGCACAGAGTGAAGAGATACTGTGAACTGAAGAACAGGTAGCAGAAGTTCACTGCTTGCTGATGGAGAGGAGAATGGGCACTGTGGCAGATAGGCACTGACCTAAAAGATGCTCAGTGAGTCAGTAAGTGGATGGCGAGGGAGGGGAGGCAATGGACAAGTACCGACATGAAAATAATGCTGGTTTCTCCTAATCAACTCTTTATTTTACATACAACTTTTATAGTAAAAAAACAGCTAAGTAACTGAAAATACCTGAAAGTATCTTTTATACTTATTAAAAGTACTATGGGCTTAATAAACCGTTCATAAAGATCCAAAAAACAAAAATTCAAACTCACTAGAGTACAAAACTATGTATAAAATATCGAAAAAAAGCTAAAAATAGACAAGCAGTTTGTGGAATAACAACTGTACGTGATGGAATGTTTTCACTATTTTTCCCAAAAAATTGTTATGCTAAAATATTGATTTAATACAATAAAAATAATCAAAAAACACAGTTTTTGCACAATAAAAGTGCACTGGGACTCACTGTTCAAGAAAACTTCGCCGCAGACTGTACCGACCGAACTTTACACGTTGAATTGTTGACTTCGACTGGTATATTTCCGACAAATTTAGTGCGCATTCAAACTTCTTCCTATGTTTGACAAATTGTACTGAGTAACTTATGAAAGTATTTTTTGTTGTTTTTAGGTGCAGAATGTATGACGTATGTACATATTTTTATTTTTTTAATTTTTCAATGCTTCTTCTATAAAAAATGATGTTTTTATGCTTCTGTATTTTTGTACCTAGTTTGAAAATATTATAATACATATTTACAAAAAATTGTGTGTACAGTTTAAAACAAAAAAAATAATCCTTTTGATACACAGGCCGGAATTGAAACACCATTCGGTTGGAATTAATTTTTCAACATAGGCCGGAATTAAAGTTTTTTGCATTTGAATAAAAACGATTTCTTTTTGACCAATAACAAATACATTTTTTATTTATTTTTTTTTTTTTGAAAAATACACCAAATAATTCTCAAAATCATTCACTTTTGTCTCTAGAGCTTGGGCTATAAACTGAATTTTGAGTATAAGTTGATAAATTTGTAAAAAAGCCTTAAAAATATTTCGCGATTTTTATCGCAATTTAAGCTAACGGTCATTCTTATTCGACTCATTAAACAAATCCCCCTGTATACATTTTACACTAGTAAACCATTTGCATCGATAGAGCTATTATTATCTCGTTTTATCTCTCCACTCATACAAATCTGTAACTTGATAACAACTAATCAATGATGGTCTGACGTTTGTATTTTCGGGATTTCTAAATAAACTTCCTGATTCCTATTTTGCAGTATCCATTCATCACGATGGTGTCCTAGAAATCTTGTTGGTCTAGACTTTCCGGCATCTTCCATCTCCCGATAGCCATGCGCATTTCTCGAATATTTCGCAAAACGCAATTATTTTGAATTTGTGGTGCCTTTTTGTCGCGTTGGGTATTTTTACAATTTTTATCCGATAAACAGACACGTTTGTTCTTCGATATGAAACTAATTTTGTTATTACTTTTTGTTTGGTGTACTTTGATATTAAAAAGTGAAAGTGTCAGACTGAAGGCAAACGAGGACTGGAGAGCCATGGAAAGAGTCAAAAGCTTGTAAGTATACGAATACATTTATTAATTAATTTAAATGAATAATTTATTTAACACGTTGATTGCCAATCTACTTCACCTACTAGGTTTTTACCGAGAACCGTTTACTTTTTTGGTATACAAACGTTTAATTTTTATTTTTTAATACATATATGAGTAAAGTATTTTTAAGCCAATTGTGTATGTTGATATAAGGTTAAATGCTCGAATAAATGAACTTTGATAATATACAAGGCAAATATCGAGCACAGTAATAATTTAATCTTGCCCAAGTACTTTCAATCATTAGATCATCTTCAGGGACATTTCGTCAATTGCGGCTTATTCGACAAGAGTAGAATGTCAGAAATATAAAATGGGACATAACAATACACTACACAAAGACAAACACTTTAAAATTTTTTAAAAATAGGCGATATGTGATCTCAATATTTCCGCTAGACCGTGAGCCATTCTGTCTCCGGCTTATATATGCCATATAGCTTCGCCTATCTTCAAAAAATTTTGTATTTGTTTTTGTTTGTCTTTGTGTAGTGTATTGTTATGCCCCATTTTATATTTATGACATTCTACTCTTGTCGGATAAGCCGCAATTGACGAAATGCCCCTGAAGATGATCTAGTGATCGAAAGTACTTGGGCAAGATTAAATTAATACTGTGCTCGATATTTGCCTTGTATATTATCAAAATTGTGTATGTGTCCAGCTAGGGTTGGGTGTAAACGCACTAAAACGTCACTGACTCTTGGTTCTAATGTTTGTTTACCTAGGCCATTCGACGTGCTGAAGCGTTCAGTAATAGGTATAATAAACAAAGTTCGATAAACAAAAAATGTGTACAAAGTCTTCTTCTTCTTATATAGACATGATTCTGTCTGTTTTTCAATGTGCTTCCAGTAAGTTGTTGTTTCATCGTTTTTGTGGTCTTCTTACTGATCGTCTTCCTATTAAAGAACCGTCTTTTGCCGTCTTTACTACTCTATTTGTTGTCATTCATCTTTATTGTTTTATATGATCGTTTCATTCTAATCTTCTATTTCTTACAAAGTTCTTGATGTTCTCTACTTAACATCTACGTCGTATATCTGTACTTCTAGCTCTGTCCCATAGTGTCTTACCATCAATTTATCTAACTGTTTTTATCTCTGCTGTTTCAAACATCCTTTTTGTCCTCTCTGTATCAGGTCTTGTTTCTGTCGCGTATGTCATTATTGGTCTGATGACTTTTTGTAAATTCTGCCTTTAGTTCCTTTTCCGATATTTTTATTTCTCGATATTGTTTCAATTAGGCAGCCTGCTAACCTTAACAGTTACCTTACGAAAGTAAACGACCAAGAGGAAGACCACAGATGAGATGGGTTGATAAAATTAAAAGAATAGCCGGAACAAATTGGAAATATGTTGCTCAGGATAGAAACCGATGGAGAGAGTTGGAAGAGGCCTATGTCCAAACATGGACGACAGAAGGCTAAGAAGAAGAAGAAGAAGGCAGCCTGCGGCTCTGTTTGCTCTATTCACTTGATCTTCCACTTCGGTTTTGAACTTTTCATAGCTAACTAATGTGATGCCTAGATGTTTATTCTCCATCACTTGCTCCAATAGCTGACCTTACAACTCCAATTTACATCCTAGTAAATTTCTGTTGTAACCATGCCTTTTGTCTTTTTTGGGGAAATTACCATGTTAAATTTTTTGGCAATTATAATAAATTGGTGTAGCATACGTTGTAAATCCTCGTAACTTTTAAGAGTACATCCACGCAAAGCAAACAAATATTTAAAATTAACAAAGTGAAATATTAGATCCTTTTTATGGTTTCTAAACCATCGTTCTTCCAATTTATTTTCATTTATATTGAAAATAGTATATTTCTTTTATTACAGTTGCAGTACCTAATAAAGTAGTAAAGTAGTGTAATATCAAAGAAACCCAGCACGCCTCTTTGGTGTTTACATTTCACGGAAACCCAACCCAAATGTCTTATGAACACATTTTGGCTTATAGAGGTCATTGTATTTATTTTTAGGACCGTTTGCGTAAAAATTTTTGTTATTTTCGGATTAAATTTTACAATAAATTTTGCGTCTATCTGAACATCTATTAACTGAAATAATTTTAGTTTAAGTGTCAAACTAACAGTAGATCTATTTTATTGAAATACTGTTTACACCAATTTACTTTCAAACTTCTATTTGCACAGTAAACTATTCGTTGTCGCAATAATCCAAAACAGTCGTATATTCGTGGAATAACCTATAACACTCTGTTAATACCTATTGATTCAAACGTGAATATATATATATATATATATATATATAGTTGAAACCCTTAAAGTTAAAGTTTTTGTAATCTCCGTCCACAACAATAGGCGCCAAAGTGTCTATTCTCTATTGATCTCTCGGTCTTACTGTTGTGTACAGAGATGCTGTGATCTTTTAAAATGTGAATTCTGTAATATATGATGCTAAATGCCCAAAAATACTAAAATAATATTTACTCTATATCTCAAACAGTATTCTGAAAGTGTTTTCTTATTGCATTATTATTAACTTTTTAATTGCGAATGAGCCACAGTATAAAAAACATGTACATTTAATTTCACGTTTTAATTAGTACATTTTTATTAATTGATTAATAAAATTATAAATCGCAATAAAATACCGGAAGAATGGAGAGCGAGCGAACCAATTCTACTATTCAAAAAAGGAGATTAAAACAGCCAGAAAACTACAGTTATAAACTTGTTAAATACTACCCTAAAACTTACAACTTAACTTTTACAAGTACTAATTTTAGAGTAGATTTTTATTAAGAGCACAATTTTATTAATTAAATCTTGCCCAAGTACTTTCGCTTTCTACAGCATCATCAGGGGCATTTCGTCAAATTTGGGAAATGCCCCTGATGATGCTGTAGAAAGCGAAAGCACTTGGGCAAGATTTGATTAATTAAATTGTGCCCGATATCTGCATTTAATTTTTCAAACTTCATTTATACGAGCATTCAACCTTATACCAAAGAATTTATAAATCCTGTTTAAGATCAATTAAAAAATATGCCTTACAAATAAGAACCAACATAGCCATATCGCAAAGGCTATCGAAAATGGCAGAGATGAAAGTACTGAGAAGAGTGACAGGAAATACGCTGAATGATCAAAAGAGAAGTGATGACATTAAAAGAAAATGCAAAATACACCGTATTAATGAATGGACACAAAATAGAAAAAAAATGGTATAACCACATAAGCAGAATGAAGGATACCCATGTAGTCAAAAAACCAAGAAATAAGTCACCAATCGGCAAAAGAAGTATCGGAAGACCGCGCAAAGAATTGAGTGGCAACCTTCCATAGAGGTGTTAATCCGCCAATGAACAAGCAGAATTGCTTATAAAGAGGAAAAAGAATAAGAAAAAGAATTAGTACATGGGTATACCATACCTAGTTCATAGGTACTCCTAATTTATAATTTTCTAGAACTGAATGGTAAGAATGGAATCAATTTTAAAAGAAAAATTCGACTTTTTCATCTTTGGCATCTTTTAATTACTATGGCTAGTACAAGATGGTTACTGATCATGATTTTCAGTTATTTATCAGTGAGGATAAAGCAGGAATAGACAAGTGAAATATTGTAGGGCTCATCCGGTCGTTAACCTGAGGAAATCCTACAAAAGATTGTAGGTACAAAGATCTATATCTGGAATATTAAAGCTGTTTATGAAGCTGGGAAAATACATAACGTCATTCAAGAAATACGACGTTTTTAGATGGCCACACTCAAGTGAATTACAGATTAAAAATACCAAAATATAGTATTCAGAAAATAATCATCAAATACATCAAAATGAAGTAGCAAGTGTTGTTAACAAGAGCTTTACTTGTATATTTTATTCTAGAGCTTATTTATTTAAACATTTGTGTAAATCAGATTTAAAATTTATTAATTACACTACAATAAATTTCAGGGTGTCCATGTGGGCTCATAAAATAGGAGCCAAACTTCAGCAGCTGAGCAAAAAGATGACAAGAGAAGACGAGGTGGAAAAGGTACTTTATCTCATCTTGTACATACCAGATCCTAATTTATGTCATTTATAGAGCTTTGTAATACTTGAAGACAAACTAGTCCAAGAAGATGCAGCTGATCTAATACACGACGTCGCCTATGATATTGAGACTATGATGAAACAAAAAGAAGAGGCAGTTCATGTAAGTTTTTTTGTTTATTTAGTGTATATGTATGATAATAACTATTAGGGAGACAAAACAAATATAAACGGTTGCTTGTCAATTCAATTCGATTCCCTCACCATTTTCCTACACGTGTTTCAAGGTTTACCTTTCATCAGGGAAGACTTTTTGAAATGACTGAATTGAACCGACGCATACCATCCAAGTGACAATTATTGGTAAAATAATTCAACCTCTAATGAGGTAAAAAGGCAATAAAGATTATATACTCTGGACCAAAATTATCCAGCCACCTTAAAAATGGGTAATTTTTAATGTTTTATATCTCCTAAACCTGTTATCCGATTTAAGTGATTTTTTTTAATATGTTATAGCCTTATTCCTTGACAATATCGTTATAATAATATGGTTGCTAAAGATGTACATTTTTATTATATACCGGGTGTACGAATTAAACTATGTTTTTTTGTTAAAGTTGGCATCAGTTCTTAAAATTAAAATTTAACTATAGCCTCACGTTTCCTCAAAATTTTATTTTTTGATTCATTCGCTTATGCTGGATAATACAAAAGTTAGGTAGTTTAATAACTAGTCATGTTTTTCATGAATACAGACGATTTAACTCACCAGTAAAATTAACCCCACCACCTTTATTATTGTTTTGTTTACATTAACTGTGACAGTTTGTTTCCTAAATTTGTGTCATCGAAGGATTTTTGACATATAGTCGTTGTACGACCTTGTTGCAAATCTGTTTCCGTGTTAATAACAATTCTTGAACAATTTGTAATTAAAATTAAATTATTAATTAAAATTAACAATTAAAATTGTAATTTTATATCATTGTGAGCGAATATTATTTAACTTGAAATTTTAGTGGCTTATTTATTGTTTGAGATTTTAAAAATGTAACTCGTTCCAACTGATGCTAATATAGTTGATCCGCTGAAATGATGGAATGATCACGTGAATGGCTCGCACTCTTAAATATTCCTCTCCCTACCCTATGTTATCACTTTTTCCACGTTTACACCGCTTAACAAAAACGAACTAATACTCTGGCTATAATATATTTATACCATTTTTTACAGGTTATTGATTTATATTAAATTTAAATTAGATTCAAAAAAAAACGTGTAGGAAAAATTCTAAATTTTAATTTTTATATGGTGGTCAAAAGTAAACTTTAAATAAAATTATGCCATTTGTTTAAATAGCATAGAATATCTTTATACACAAGAATAGAGAAAATACAAATAAAAATTAATATATGCACGCGTGAACTCTACAAACAATTTTTAACGCTGCCAACATAATTCACCAGCCAGCTCAAGTGAAACAAATTAATAATGACCATAAATAAATAATATAATGACGGTGTAAACAGTTTCTCAGAAGATCTAGTTTTGACAGCCTGTCCATGCTAGAATTCAGCGATAACGCGACCTTGGATTCCATGTTTTAAGCGGCCAGGGTATAGGGGGTGACTAGTTGATGCTGGTTACAGTCAACGTCATATCGCTGGTATACTCGATGTACCCAGAACTACGGTACAAGATGACATCAGCCGATTTCTGTAGACAGGATCTTACAACCGCAGGCCAGGTCAAGGCCAAAAGCGATGCAACGAAGTTCGAGATGACCGCTTCATTGTCACTAATGTATTGAGAAATCACTTTTACACCGCTCCTGAAGTTCGTAGGTCTCTTCTTGAGGTGAGAAACGTTAGTGTGAGTAGACAAACGATTAGAAGAAGATTATCAGAAATAAGCTTAAGGGCTTTTCTTCCAGCTCGCGTACCATAACTGCTCCCACATCATCGTAGAATATACTGTTCTCAGATGAGAGCAGAATAAAAGGTCCAGATGGAGGCCAACGTGTCTATAGGCGTCAAAATGAAAGGTTTGCTGCATGCGCCATAACCAAAACAGTGCCTTACCTAGAAGGGTCAATAATGATTTGGGAAGGTATTTATTACGAAGCCCGTACTGATCTTGTTGTGTTAGGTAGAGGCAGTGTGAATGTCCAAGTATACGTGCAAGAAGTTCTCCAAGACCATGTCATGCCTTTTACACCATTCATTGGTGATAACTTCAGACTAATGCTTGACAATGCAAGTGGCCATACAGAAATACCAAAGGAATGGCTACTTTCAACTATTGTAACCTTACCAAAAAAGGCAAATGCAAAACAGTGCACTGACTACCGCACTATAAGCTTAATGGGTCATACATTAAAAGTATTCATCAAAGTAATCCACTCAAGAATTACCAGAAAACTAGATGCAGATATTAGTAATACTCAATTCGGATTTCGGAACGGGCTTGGAACAAGAGAAGCACTATTTGCACTTAACGTCATATGCCAAAGATGTCTAGATATAAACCAAGATATATATATATATATATATATATATATATATATATATATATATATATATATATATGTGCTTCATTGATTACAACAAAGCATTTGATAAAGTTCGTCACGATCACTTAATGAAACTGCTAGTAGAAAAAAAACTTGGATAAAAGGGACATTAGAATTATCTCTAAGATTTACTATAACCAGAAAGCAAATATCCGAATAAAGCAAGAGACAACGGAGGAAATCGAGATCAAGAAAGGCGTAAGACAGGGTTGTATACTCTCACCGACCTTATTCAATCTATACTCCGAAGACATTATAAACACAGCACTTTCGGATCAAAATATAGGTATTAAGATAAATGGCATCCGAATAAACAACTTGAGATATGCCGATGACACGGTACTAATCGCAGAAACTTGAAAAGATCTTCAAATACTAATTAACAAAATAGTAGAATGCAGTGAAGAACACGGATTATCACTTAACATAAGCAAAACAAAAATAATGCTAATATCTAAATCACCACAAAACTTCCCTGACATAACCGTGCATGATCAAAGAATCGAACGTGTAAGAAGATATAATTACCTGGGAACTGTTATCAACGAAAATATTGATTGCTCTGAAGAAATCAGAACCAGAATAGAGAAAGCTAGAGCCACATTTACTAAATTGAAAAAGGTGTTCTGCGGAAGAGATCTAAGTCTAAAACTTAAAATTCGCCTTTTGAGATGTTACGTTATGTCAGTTCTCCTCTACGGGATGGAAACATGGACATTGAAAAAGATTGATACCAAAAAGATAGAAGCATTTGAGTTGTGGATGTATCGTAGAATATTAAGAGTACCCTGGACAGAGAAAGTAACAAATGTGGAGGTTTTGCGGAGAGTGCGGAAAGAGAAAGAGCTGATACTTACTGTTAAAAAGCGCAAACTACAATATTTGGGACATGTTATGAGGGGAGATAAATACCAGTTGCTGCAATTGATTATACAGGGAAAGATAATGGGAAAGATCTATAGGAAGAAGAAGGCATTCATGGTTGAAAAACTTGAGAGAATGGTACAATTGCACCAATTACCAACTGCTTAGATCTGCAGCATCAAAAATGCGCATAGCTTTGATGATAGCCAAACTTCGGAACCAAGACGGCACTTGAAGAAGAAGATACAGCAAGATCTACCCGTGAGTACCTTAATGTTCTCGGACGCGGCTAGCTCACGTTCGAGACGCATCGCCCCGCCCCTTATTTTTCCCGTTGGCCCCTCCCTGATCTGGAAATCCCTAATCGCTACTTCAGAAAGTATAAAAATAGGCGATTTTCAGGTCAATAGGGTCAGTTCTTCACGGGCTCTCCGAGAGCTTAGTGCTCTCGGGGCTCTGCTTTCCTGTTTTTAGATTTTTCCATACTCTGTGGCTGGAGATGTTATTCTACTGCAACCTGATATTTTTATTTCGACTTAACCTTTGTCATGTAAGAAATATCTTGCCTTTTTCAAGACAAGATACCAGAAGAAAACATTTACGAGTCCATACCCTGAAAATAGACTTAAGTAGAGGAGCTATCGTTGATGTTTTCGAAGCCCTCTACAGAGCACCCGGAGGCAATAGAAAGAGTTTAGACCCCTATTAATAACCCCGAGGTGACATTAATGAGGCCAGCACCCAGTCCTGATCTTAACCCAGTTGAGCATATCTGGCACAACCGACAACAAAAGATTAGTAAGAGCAAGAGTACCAGCCCCTGCATCCTTTGAAGAGCTGAAAACAGCTGCGGTAGAGCAGTGGCGCAATATCCCCCAATCTAATATCCGGGATATCATGAATGTATTGCTAAACCGGCTCCAAGAAGACCTAAGCGCTAAAGGCGGCAACACCCATTATTGATACCCAATTTTTTTCAATTAGACTTTGATTTCCAAAACATTGTTAATTTGAATTTTCTTCGAAGATTTTATTCATTGGATTTTTACTGTAACAAATGACTTTTTTTCAAAAAGATTATTTTTTCACTTCCTCGGGGATAAAAATTGATAAAAAACATGTCTAGTTTTTAAAGCATCTAACTTTTGTATTATTCAACATAGGCAAATCAATCAAAAAACAAAAGGTTGAGAAAGCATGAGGCAGAAAAAAACAGTTTGATTCGTACACGTATACAATAAAAATTTACCTGTTTAGAAACAATATTATTATAAAGATATTGTCAAGGAATAAGGCTATACCATATTAAAAATCACTTAAATCGGACAGCAGGCTTAGAAGATATAAGAATTGAAAAATTACCCATTTTTAAGGTGGTCGTTTAATTTATTTGGTGTAGGCTGATGTTAGGAATATTTATGTATTATTAGAGTCCAGTTCAGGACGTGTTGAATAATGTGACAGCTTAAAATACAGCAAAAAGTACATATACTGAAGCAAATTTACAAATATATGGAAAACTTACCTTGTATTGAAGTAGCACATCCTTCTATGATTACTTCCTTAGTTTTGAATCTTCCATATATTTTGTCACTCCGGAAAATCTTCTGATCCCGGCGACGTCCACATACTCCAATTCTCAGTTACTCTATCGTGTGATCTTTTCTATAGTACAGCTTTATTATATTCAAGATAAAGAATTCTACATATACAAATAATGCCGTGGTAAAATTTAATACTCGAATACCTAGTCTCAAATAAATAAAAATAATTTCTTGTAAAGCTCTATTTTAGTTTTGGCTTTTTAGTCAATTTTGTCTTCATAAGAGTACTCTAAAAAAAAAAAAATAAATTGGTTATATTAAACTAACAATTACAAAAAACTTTCAAAGATTTCAAATCTTGAAGTATCTTCAAGCAGTACATGTGTGAAAGGTAGGCTTCATAAAGCCATTTTCCAGCAGCCTTGTTCATCTAACCCCAAAACGATGTTTGACAAATTAATTTGCTAAACAACGTTAAATAATTAGAAGTACCTATTGCCCCAAAAAAGATCAATACGATCAGATTTAAAACACACACATTGTATATTCAGAGGCAAAGGTGCCTAACTCCAAAAATTCTGTGCTATACAGCAAAGGTATACTTTTTGAACACAGAATTAGAATTTTTAAAACTCAGGTGAGATTTTTCCTTAAATGTTGTTTTAAGACATTAGCTTTTCCTTAAAAAAAATTAAGTTTTACATTTTTTTATCATAAAAATTGTATTTTTGTTTTTCTACTCTCTTACTAGTAAATTGTATATTACCTACTATTTGGATGCTAAGTAAATGCATCATAACAGATACTGACACGTAATGACTAGCACGTAATAAAAAAAATTACGCTTCAGTTTTATAAAAATGTGTAATATCACATAAGCCTTGTAAGTCAGTTGGTCGAGTTACCATGGTAACGAATTAACAGACGTTATTTTGACAGATTAAAAATTATTAATCTGTCAGTGTAAACATAGTGGTAATTTAATTTTTATTTTTATAAACGAAAATAATCGTAGAAAAAGTATAGTACACAACTTGAGTTGTAAGCTTATTACATGCTTGTAAAATTACTGCGCTCGCCGCTACGCGGCTCGCGCGCAACTTTTTTACTCGCATGTAATAAGCTTCTTACAACTCTCGTTATGTAATATACTATTAAAGTTACCTTTGACATGATTTATCACAAAAACTCCACTTTGTGGCTTAGTCACTTTTGCCTCTGAACCACTCATATTATCTATAAAGTTTGTACTAACCTAATATAAGTTATTGATATTATTAAAAATAAAGATTAAATATATTCTGTTGCTATTAAAGTATTTTAAGTCACTCTCATTCTCCTACCTTTTACCGAAAAAGACGAAAGACACCTGAAAAAAAAATAATCGTCATCTAAAATTTTGTTATAAGTTGATTAAAAGATTTTCAGTCGCTTCCAAATAGGCAAAAACACTTTTTAAATGTTATTAAAATTAAAAAGAAAGCAAAATAATGTCGATTATTATGGCCGCCATTTCGAGAAGGGATCAGTATGTTCTCTTCTGGATAAATCTTTTATCATCAACAATATGTCGCTTTATTTTACATTTATATAAGATTTTAAATTAAAATAAAAGATTTTTATACCTTTTTGGAAGTAGATTTTTGCACATGCTTCAAGTTTCATTAATAAAGGGGAGAAAACCTTTTGAAAATTTGTAATCCTATTAAATAACTTCAAAATTTCCTTAATTTAATCAATTATAGCAATTATTAGGTACACTACCATTGTTACATTTCATTGTAAGTTTTTTAAAATATTTACTATAAAAAAGCCTCAAGAAAATAACCTTAGAACTTCGGTGACCATTGAAATGTTGATCCAATGATTCAAAATTTGATCGGCTTTTGAACCAAGAGAAACTGATGCACCAAACTTCCAAACTTAAATTATGTAGTATAGCGTACATAGCAGTACATTTTTTCGCAAATTATACCTATGAACAAATTATTTAAGCACATACCTACTATGAATGGCAATCTTATATTGTATATGACAGAAAGTAGATATATTTAAATTGCTTACCAAGAATATAAATAATGTAATACCATAAATACACTATGCACAATAATTCTGCACACTTTCCACGGCCCTAAAATGGCTTTTTGCTAAATTTGTTTCGAATTCAAAGCCAACGTATGTGCAAAAATTTATGCAACCAATTAGATCGAGTAATTTTTGTCACGTGGCAAATATGAACATGCGTCGTATACATCAATATTTTCCGTAGTGTGTCATTTTGATTATGACTAAAATTCCGATACTACAATTTTATAATTTTTATATTATTAATTTTAATTTAAATTTTTTTATAATTTAAATTTTTTTATTTTTGTTTCAGAATATTGCTGATTACATGGAATTTATTCATTACCATCGTAATGATACACCGTTATTTGAAAACGGCACCTATGACTTTTATAATGCCGACAATTTAACTTATACTGATCCTACTCCTGAACTATTGGAAGATCTGCATTCTATTATTCTTAATGTAAATATGAGTTATGTTTAAGTCCTATATTAGGTATTAAGTAGATATTTTATTTTAGTTTATACAAATTACTTATGCCACAGAATAATAAACAGAATGCCCACTCTGCTTGAAAAAATAAGTACGCGCATCTCGTTCACGCAGACGGAATCAGCCATGTTTAGTCGGAACCAGTGCTGTTGAGTGACATTTTATCTGGTGTGCATAATATGCACTAAATATGTAAATACATACATAATATGCACTATTTTATTCGTACTTTTAGTTGAAGAATAGATTAAATTAGTTCAAATTTACTAAATTATTAATCTCTAAAAATTTAAATTATGGTTCTGTCGTAGCTATCACAAATTTCTCAATTTGAGTCTATGTTTTCGTTTAAAATATGGGGCTTGGAATAAAAAACTTCAAAGGCGGCATCTGAGAGTGGGCATTTTGATTGTTATTTATTCTGTGCTTATGCATTGTAGTTGGCTGGTAGTTCCAAAGTAGTATAGGCAAATTTTTAATTCGCGTTTTATTAATAAACAACATAAAAGAGATAATACGTTTAATAATTCCCACAATCACTATAACAATAATACATACACTTCATCTAACTTATATACCGATTCACGTCATCGGCGTCATAGCCTGTGACGTCACATGATACCAACACAAAATAATTAGGGTGTAGGTGTGTTCTTTTTTAGAATCACTTTACCGAGTACACTGGCATTACAGCCACTAGACATATTTTATTATATACGCGTACAAATAATATTTAAAAATTTCTATTAATGTTAACTTAAAGAAATACACAATAATATGTTTCATTTAATTTGTATAAATGCATTATAAAGCGTTTTTATCAAGAACATTTGTTCGGAACACACTGTAACTGTATTGGAACGAAGGTAAAATTTTGGCACAAATTGGTAACACTTATTTGACAGTTCCGGTGTTGACACTTTTTGTACTTCACTATTTTGAATTTTAAAGTGAATATCTCTGGTTTCATATTTTTAACTATTTAATAAAATCTGTTTTTTTTTAGAACAAAATTAGTCTGTTTTATTTCAAAACGTCACGTAAGAATTTAAATATTTACGTTATAAAGAGATGGTAATACTTTTGCATTAATTATGTAATGTATTTGATTTAAAATTGAGTCAGGATTTTTTTATACTTTGGCAACTATGTCAACTTCGATCTCTGACGTAGATAATGACGTAAGTCGTTATCTAAATTGGATGAAGTATAATGATTTTTGAATTATTAACTTCTGGTAACTTTACTGGGAATTATTAAACTTTAACTTTAAGCGTTAAAAATCATCATCAAAAGTAGTTAGTCTTTGGAATCTAAAAGATGTGCACAATTTTGGTTTTCCAAGTTTGCGAATTACATCATCAAGTGCTTTAAAGAGTGTTTTTTATGTGTTTGCGAAAATTTAAAGCCATAGAATTTTTTGTAAAACTTTCCAATATATCCTTCCTTATCAAGTTCAACAACCTTTGGTCTTTCCCATAACTTTGACAATGGCAAAGTCCCTAAGTGAAGCTCTAACAAATAATTTTTATTCAAAGCTTTGATTGCAAATGAATCCTCTTCAGAAAAACTTTCCCTACATTATGTTTAAAAGCTGTCTTATCAGCAAAAATATGTCTCCCTATGCTTTATAGATTACCAGAAAGAGTTCGATTGTGTTAATCATTCAGAATTAGTAAGATTGCTCCAGAAACGTTCGATAGATGCGACCTTAAAATCATAAAGAACCTTTATATGAATCAAGTGGCATCTGTGAGAGTAGGACTGGAATCTACATCAGATTTCTCAATCGAAAACGGTGTATGACAGGGTTGTGTTCCGTCACCCCTCCTTTTTAACCTTAACTCTGAAGCGATTTTCGATAGAGCCTTAAGTGACATTAAAGATAGAATCAAAATCGACGGACAGACTATTAGTAATCTTCGGTATGCTGATGATACAGTGATAATAACTGATAGCCAAGAAGCGCTACAACAACTAATAGTTAGAATAAACCCTGAAGAAGAACGACTGGGCTTGAAGATTAATGTAGACAAGACGAAGCTAATGGTGGTTAGTAGAACACGAAATATGCAATTAAATATAAGAGTAAACAATAAGAACATCCAAAAGGTCCCCAAGTTCAGATATCTCGGTAGTTGGATAACTGAAGATCTAGATCTAGACGTAGAGATACGTAACAGGATTGAGCAAGCCAGAACAGAACTTACTAATATGAGAACCTTGCTAAGCAACAGCAGCCCTAACTTAATGCCTGGATATCGCTTTGTAAAACGTTACATTTACTCCATACTGCTCTATGGTGTAGAAACCTGGACCATAAAGACCAATGTGATGAACCGATTGGAGACCTTTGAAATGTGGGTATTTAGAAGACTACTTAAAATTCCCTGGACAGATTACACAACAAATGTCGAAGTAATAAATCGAATGGGCAGAGAACGAGAATTGTAGCCACTAATAAAAAGAAGAAAAACTGCTTATCTGGGTCATACATGATTGGACAAATCTCGATACCCGTGCACTCTTTAGAGCCACACAAGATCGAAAGGAGTATGCCAGGATTGTCTGGATACATCCACTTATTTGATAGGGCACCATAAGAAGATTCGGCCTAACTGTCTTGGAGTGAATAGTTTGACTTCATGATCATTAACAGTTTTTTTTTCTTTTTTAATGTACTGCTCTTTGGGCTCTTTTTCTAGTTGCTAGGTCCTGTTGTATATTCAGCTCTTCTTGAATTTATAGATTTTCAATCTGCAACTTCGACGCTTTTGCCAGGAAGTACCGATATTTTGGTTCTTTTGTGGTTTGTCTTTGGTGTATCAGATTCTCTTATAGAATCAATGTACAATGTAGAACAATGTGAAATTTTTTGAAACCATAAAGAACATTAATTTCTTTACTGACATATATAGCCCTTTGAGAAGTTGAAAATCAATCTTTTGGCGAAGAGGCACTTCATCGTGAACATTGTTTCCATTTTAGAGCGATGGACTTTCAAGTCTCCTTAAGTGTGAGGAAAATAGCCACGTCAAAGGGTTGTGAAGATTTATAGATTTGCTTGGTAAAAAAAAAACAAATATAATGTTATGTTCTTGGCAGATTTTAATAACTTCTACAGATAGTTGTGAAGCTAAGTTGTCGTCTAACAAGATCTTTATTCCATCGAGTTTTGATAACTAAGGTATTGCTATGGTCTTGGCCTATATTGAAAGCAATAAGAGTCAAATGATTGTTACTTTGGTTGTATCTGGAGTTTGGTGACCTCCCAACACTGCAGATGTCACAGATATTCTGTACTTTATACACTTCATGTGGAGGGAGGAGAGTATCATCGCCAGCATTATAAGACCAACATAATATAGAAACCATAGTATTAGAGAATTAACTTATTAGGTATTGACAAGAGACACAAATTACTTTTATTAAAATGTCTTTCAAAGTCACCCCATTTTGGTACGGAATTAGTTTTGGTAGATTATTTAACATTTAAATTAATTTGGTGCTATATATTTCTAACTTTCTTTCTCTAGATAATGTTAGTTCTGTTGAAATATTTATCTATCTACTTATAGATTTTGTAATTAAATAAAACCTATCTTATATGTATATTTATATCTTATAAACATTATTACAAATTTATTACATTACAAAATCATATGCAAACATTCCCAAATATCAATATTTTTGATTTATGTTTACTGGTTATTAGTAATCAATACGTCCATGTTAGTAACAGTCTATTTTTTCTTGACTATTTATTTATGTATATTTAAATAGGTATGTATAAACTTAAGATCACAACTGAATTTGAAGTTGCCTACCTAGTCGGCATATTTCTTTGACGGCACCGTAATTATTCAAGGAATCTGTGTTGTATGAAATTCGAAATGGCAAATTTAAATTTTTTTCAGTTCAAAGTTTACAATATTCGTAATTTCTCTGTTACGTATGTAGGTACGTAAAAATCTATGTTGTTTGGATATCTTTAGAAATAAAATTAAATTTACTTAGCAAATCTACAGTTTCTAATATTCTAATATCTTTATTTAATAAGTTTTAATAATATACTATATTTGTTTGTTCAGATGTGTTTAATTTTCTTAATAGAATAAAAACAAGTATGTACCTACTTGCTTAGTTAATAATTGAAGACATCAAAAAATTTTAACGATCAACTTTTTCAGACACCAGAAATATCGCTTTTAGGGGACGATTACAGAACATAATTATTATATTCGAGAACATTATAAATCAACATTTTATCTTATAATTTGTGTGTTGACTTAATAGTGTGTTGTATATAATTCAGTACTCATTTATTTATTATTTTCCAATTTTTGATGAAAAGTGTCACAATGAATACTAGAGTGGTGCTAGATTTTCAATGAATGATTTAATTACATCGTTAAGTTCACTTAAATTTTGGAATATTATCAAATAAAGCCATTATAATTATATTTTGAAATACTTTTCTGATATACCTACCTATTAATTGCTAGTAATAATTGCATACCTACTTAACATGGTTAAGAAACAATACATGTAGTTTTGGCATATAAAGTTTGTACATTTGGGTGTTAGGGTAAATACCATTGCCTCAACTCATTTTTAATTTTAAAGATGAAAGAAATGCAAGAATTTATATTATGTGCACTTTCCCGATGAAACGATTCTAACCACAACTCTAACTCTCGAAATCTAAGAAAATGGATTGTAATCAATGTAACGTAATATTACAATATGTCGTATAAATAAAATATTCAAAAGCAGTTCAGCTATATATTAGTATTTGATTTTGCTTAGTTTAAAACTAGTTTGTCTATTGTTTCGCATAGTATATTATTTTTTTTTATAGTTTAAGAAAATATTAAAATTTGGGCAACACTGCAATGCGGCACTGTAAGTTGCCTACGTTTAGTGCAACCAATGACGTATATTATACGTCATTGAGTGCAACCAAGTGCAACTCGGTGATATAAAATAATTGTACGCTAAAATGCCCAAATGCCGTCCCTCTAAACAAAATCTTAAATTCTGAAATTTGATTTAGAGTTAAAATAATGAAAAAAACTGATTTAAGTAACTTAACTCAATGTATAAGAGTTTTGCTAGTACTATTCTACTAAATCAAATTTCCTGAAGTAAAATAAATAAATAACAAATTAAAGCAAATTTCGGTTGTTTAAAAGTGGTATCCAAATTTCGTCCCCCACCCATTCCTAGTTAAAATGTATGATTTTTTTTTTGTAAAACATGATTTAAACAGTACTAATATCTGTTATAAATTTATTGAAATAGGAACATGTTTATACATTTTGATACATAAGTTCTATCTATTTACACCTCCAGACACAAACCACATACAAAATTTTTGACCTTGGTTGAAGTTGAACAAATCTCATGGCACCACTTAAAGCATTCCGAATACCTTATCCATTTTTCTCCCCGCTTGTCTTATGAAAAACGTTTTCCACAAATGGCACATGGTGCATCAGCATCACCAGAACTATCCTCATCATCAGTTGATACCAGTGGAACTGTTTTGTTCTCAGAGTTACTTGAATTTAAATCTCACTTCGTTGTTTTCTTCTTGGGACATTTGTTCAATGATGTGCCAGGATTTTCTTTATCTTCCATGATGAGACGTTTCTTAGCCTTTGACTGCCTCTTCTCTTCTGCCATTTGTTTCTTTTGTAAAGAGATTTTTAGAGAAGTTTTGTGAGGAGATCCAGTTACCAAAAATGAGGTACCGGCTCTAGAAGATGTGGAAGGTTCGATAACTGGAACATTCTGGATGTCTCGTGGACTGACCACTTGTGGTGGAACTGGTACATTCTAGATGTCTCGTGGACTGACAGCTTGAGGTGGGACTAGAACATTCTGGTTGTCATTATCCCGTCCATTGACAGGCACCTCTTGCTGTTCAAGACGCCTCACAAAAGAGACTGGATATTTGCAGTTTCCTGACAACTCTATTTGGGTTACTAGCCAACCATTGTTCTATAGCTTTTGCATATCTAGTTTCCAAAGGAAACATAAACGATACATCCAAAGGCTGTAGCTTGTCTGTTGAGTGTGGAGGAAGGCAAACTATAGATACTCCTGACTCTCTTGCAATGTCAATAAGTTCGAGATTTCTAGTGTGGGAATAGTGACCATCCAGGATAAGCACAACGGGATTCTCTTTTGATGGGTTTACAATGGAACTAAAGTGTTTAAACCACTTAAGAAACAATGGACCAGTTACCCAACCTGAATCTGAACATCCGCCCATCGACCTCGGAGAAGTTCCGTCAAGGAATTCTCCCTGCCACCTTCTAAGTGGAAATATTAACAAGTGTGGAATATACTGGCCTGCTGCTGACATACAGGTTATGACTGTGGTTGTGGATCCACGTTCAGCAGATGAAAGTTTATGCACTTGCTTTTTCCCTTTACAGGTTACTACTCTAGTAGCTTTGTGCTGGACTACAAATATCCTACAAATATCTGTTTCGTCGACATTAAATATTTTTGAGTGGTCAAAGTTTATTATCTCGAGTTCAGGCTTCAGAATAGAGAAATACTTGTGAATATTTTCTTTTGTGAATCCTTTAGCTCTAGCCATTGACAAGTTATGTGGTCGTTTGAGGGAAAGCTCTGGATGGCGTTTGAAAAACAGTCTAACCCTCTTTGTGCCAGCAGCCTTTGATTATTTCGAGAAAGGATGAGGTACTTGGTTTAAAATGGCTAGCTGGTAAGCCAATCGCCTCAGGTCAGAAATAGTCAGTCCGTAATAAGTTTCAATTAAAAAGACTTTCCTTATTTACCTAACATTAAGCATTATTTTTTTCGCAATTTTCTCCGCATAAAAACTTAAAATGATTCATTAAACACTGTTAAAATAATCTCTTCGTCGCAATAAACTGTTTGATTGACCAAAATTTATTAAAAAAAAAAAAAAATTATAAAATTCCAAAATATTAAATATTTTTGTTCATGAGTGTATTTTTTTTGTTTTAGAATGAATGCCATTGGAAATGTGAACAACCCAGTAAGTCAGATCTTACAAACAACAAATTTACAAATCCAAAAAGAAGGCTTAAACTTTTTGCTCCAAGAGACAATGAAGAAGGAAGAGAATGCAACTGTAAGCATTTACCAGAAAAAGAAAGATCTTCACAAACCTATGAGAGTCTGCCATTAAAACATGATTCCCGGTTTGGGACTAAGGTCAACCTTGATATTAGTATTGCTAAGTTAGCATTAAATGTATACAAGAGAGGTAAGTTTGTTACTAGTTATTTTAACTAAAACGTCAGAAATTTAACAAGGTATGCCTTGTTTCTTATAAAAAATCTTTTGTTTGGAACAAAATAGGTCATCATATTGTATATTTTAGAACAAGATGTACTAGAAGGACTAAGATGGTCTGAAGCATTGGATTTGGTGTTCAAAGAAAATTATAAGAATGATCCCACACTTACCTGGCAGTATTTTGCTAGTCCTAAAGGATTTATGAGACATTATCCAGGTACGTAGAGGAAAACTTAAATTATGATTTATAAATTTTGTACACTTTCATGTCAATATATCATCAATATTATATTTTTTATAGTTTCCATGTATGAGTAATGGCTATGTCTTTTATGTAATTTATGTATTTATCTTAATATTTCTTAACAATATTTTTATTTTATTTTTTCAAATAATTATTTTAGTATTATAACATTTTAGCTGTCCAATGGGAAGATGAGGACTACAAAAAAACCTATGATTTCCGAACACGAACTTGGTACACAGAAGCATTTACTTCTCCAAAAGATATAATCATATTGATAGACAGATCAGGATCAATAATTGGAACAAGACGAGCTCTGTCCAATCAAATCGTAAACCAGATATTAGATACTCTGAATGACAATGATTTTGTTAATATTTATACGTTTGCAAATTTTACTGAGCCCCTTGTGAAATGTTTCAATGATACACTGTTTCAGGTAAGAATATATTTTGCCATTTCTTTTATTTGTAGAAAAGTGTACAAAATTATGTCATTATCATCAGTGGCCACTGATAGCCTATGGAGGACCATGATCACCCGTTAGGGTTTCTATGCTTTAAAGTTTTACATGGTGAGGAGGTCAGACACACGCATAACTCCTCAGAAAGTCCAGAGTTTTATATTTAAAATCGTTACTTTCTTGTTTGTCTTTTTGAGGAGATCATTTCAGTGTCATGTACATTTTGCTTTTTTGACTATAGTTGACCATGTTTCTTTCCCATGATTATTTTTGCCATTCTCGTAATCCTAGTTCTTTTAAATCCTGGTTAATACCATCAATCCATCTCTTTCTGGGTCTACCTCTCGGTCTATTTTCATTTAATTCTTTACTAAGTACTGTTGTATTTCTCTTATCATCTCTTTTCTACTCGTTGTACGAAGTAAGCAACATCTCAGTTGCTTACTTCGTTATTTTTTTGTGATTGTCTCTCTATTGCCCGACTTTTTTAAACTTAAGAGAAAATGTTTTATTTTGTATATATGCTCAAATATGCTTTTACAACAACTAGTAATTTTTTAGATTTTTTAAATTTTGTTTGGGGAGAGTTTTGGAAGTGTTGCCCTCAGGCAACATTAGGAATTAAGGAATGTACTTATTTATTATGCCAATCAATTTTTTTACAATTTCGTTCTCAATTTCACTAAGTCTGGGACGTCCTTTGTTTTTGATCTGGTCAGTTGCTAACAGTACGCTACGTAATTGGGACTTAAACTGTTACAAATGGAACTGGTTTTTCTTTTCAATATCAAAGTAATCGCAATTACGACGATACAATAACCAGCTGTTAACAATAGCTAAATCCAGAAGATGAAAAAATAGATTTTTGGATACCACTTTTTAGATCTTACGTCTTCGGTAAAGAGCAATTAGTGAATCCATAAGATCGACACCTCCCATAAATTTATTATAAAATTGCACTGCATTTTAATAGCATACATCAATTCTTGATTTTTGTTTCTTATCCCACTACTTCTAACGAAGTAGGCTCAGAACCAACAAATGTACTAAGTAAATGAACCAGTTTATTATCGTACCACTTTAACGCTGTTAGTCTTATGCCATCTACTGTAGCGTGCTTTTCTTCTACAGTACCTCTGCCCTGTTTCTTCATATTCTTGTCATCAGAAAAATGGCAATTAGGCAATCTGTTTGAACAAACAGTTCCCAAACATTGAAGTCCGCGTATTTCCATTGGAATCTGCAACTGAATGCTATTGAACTAGTTGTTAAAATATACTTTATAGTATTTGTTTGGTTCGACTATCTCACACAATTTTATTACTACATTACCGCTGGTGCCTACATTAGCTAAATGAAGAGGATGTTCAACAGTTCCTGTATATAATTCCCAGTTATAAACAATGCCATTGCTATCACACAAAACAAATGCCTTCTATTACCATTTTTTAGGTTTGTTCTTCATATATTGTTTTAAAGAATATGCCCCTTTGAATGGTATCATTTGTTCATCAATACACAATTTTTCACTTATTGGAATACTCTGAAAATTTTAAACTAGACCGCTGATGAATGGTCTAATTTTGTATAAATTATCATTATTGTTGACCATATTTTAGTGAAATGAATTTTAGTTTTTATTTCTTCCCAGCGATTTCCAAATATAGTGTCAACTATTTGAGAAACACGTATTTCCATATGCCAAAATGATCTTGTCCTTGGCAAGCCACATATTGACATCAGTAGAACAGAACCAATAAATTGGTTTAATTTTGCTAGTGTAATATTCAATAGTTTATTTATATTTTTTTTTGCAGTGGTTACAAATTATTTTGTTCTACTATGTTTTCCAGCATATTGGTAGATATCATCTTTTTAAAATGTAGAGGAGGTTTCGGTTCTAATAATTTGCATGTCGGTAAATTATCCTACTGTTTTTAATAGAATGCGCAAACTCTTTTGCAATCGTGATATCAATATAAAGTTACGAATACGAATGCTGCGGTGTTATATCTTTAACTGGAGTTATGGAGGTTATGGAGTCAAGTACTCCAAACTTTAGACAAAATTCTAAATGAGATAAAAACTAGAAAGATGGAATACTTGGGGCACATTGTGAGAGGTGAAAAGTACGAACTTTTAAGAAACATCATGCAAAGCAAAATTAAGGGCAAAAGAAGTGTGGGAAGAAGAACAATATCATGGCTTCGTAATTTACGTGAATGGTTCGGGTGTAGTTGGATTGAACTTAGAAGACTTCAACATTTTTAGAAGTGATAGAAATTATAATACTAGTGTCAAACAACGTGGTGGGGGAGTATTAGTAGCTGTGGCCAAACATTTGGAAGTGTGTGAGGTTTTTGTTCCTCAAAATAGTGTTGAGCAAATGTTTGTTTCACTTAAGTGTCAAAGTCAAACTGTCGTATTTGGTGGTGTTTATTTACCTCCTGCATCTGATAGGCATGTATATATAGAACACTGTGATAGTATTGAATATATATATAATAAGATTCCGGATTGTAAATTAATAATTTGTGGGGATTATAATTTACCTGATGTAGTTTGGGTTAACAGTCTTTATGGTACCACGGTACAGGCTAACCAAAACTCACCAGCTAACGATATATGTAATATCATTAATATTTGTGACTTATACCAGGTCAATACGATATCCAACCGGAGAAATGTTTTTCTTGATTTAATTTTTTCTAGCTTTCCTGATATATCTGTTTCTGTACCTCTGGATCCGTTATTTGAGGAGGGATTTCATCATACACCAGTCAATTTTGACGTAATTGTTGATATAAAAGAATCTGTCCTTAATTATGAAGAATACTATTTTGACTTTAAAAATGGTGATTATGTTGCTTTAAATTATTATTTAGCAGAAGTTGACTGGAATTTATTATTTCTTAACAAAAGCATTAATGACGTTGTTAAAGATTTTTATGATATTTTATTTTATTTAATCGAATTGTTTATACCATTAAAAAAATTTAAAACATCTACATATCCCAAATGGTTTACATCAGAGTTAAAACATTTACTTTATGAGAAGAAAAAAGCACATAAAAAATTTAAAATGACTGGTGGTGATGAGAACTATTGTCTTTTTTCCGATCTCAGGGCACAATGTAAAGAGCTTAGCAAGTATTTACAAAGGCGTCATGTGCATGAAATTGAGGCTAGCATTTTTCATAATTCTAGTTCTTTCTGGAAATATATTAATAATAAACGCAAATCTCATATTCTACCATCGAGTATGAGTTATGGTAATGAAAGTAGTGAAAATGGTTCAGATATTGTGAATTTATTTGCTGGGTTCTTTTCGACTGTCTATAATAAAGAAAAAATAAATCAGATTCCTAATTTTAAGTACGAAAATTATGTTAATGCTAATAATTATTTAATTAATGTTAAGGATATTATTGATAAAATACAGAATAATCCGTGGAAACTGACAGCGGGTCCAGATGGTATACCAATGTATTTTATTAAAAAATGTGTATTCACTCTTGCTAAACCTATTCAGTTATTATTCAATAAGTCCTTAACTTCTTCTACATTTCCTGATTTTTGGAAAGTGAGTTTTTAAAACCCATTTTTAAATCTGGTCAAAATAATAATGTTGAAAATTACAGGGCTGTTTGTTTGCAGTCTGAACTACCAAAGTTGCTTGATTTTTTTGTTAACCATATGTTAACCTACGATTGTAAAAATTTAATTCTCGGTCAACAACATGGTTTCTATCAAAAGAAATCTACTTGTACAAATCTTATTTTGTATTCAAACTTCATTGTTGATTCTATGGAATCGGGAAACCAAGTTGACTCCATATATGCTGATTTTGCCAAAGCATTTGACAGGGTAAATCACGAAATATTAATTGCTAAACTTCGTGGATACGGAATTGGAGATAATTTATTGGATTGGATTACGAGTTATTTAACAGATCGTTCACAAATAGTAAAATATGGTAATTTTGTTTCTGAAGCGATTAATGTTACTTCGGGTGTACCTCAAGGTTCTCACTTAGGCCCACTTCTATTTAATCTGTTTGTGAATGATATATCATCAGTAATTAATAATAGTGAATTTCTATTGTTTGCTGATGACATAAAGATCTTTAAAGCAATTAAAAATACCTCTGATATGGATGCTCTTCAGTCTGACTTAAATAATTTATCTCGTTGGTATGACATTAATGCCTTATATTTAAATATAAAAAAGTGCTATAAAATTACGTTTTCCAAAAATACGAAACATCAGTTATATAGAACATACATACTTAAGGGAGTATCGATTACAGAAGTAAATCAAATTAGAGACCTTGGAATTACATTTGACCAAAGACTAATGTTTGATAGGCATATTAATAATATTACATCGCGGGCTTATAGAATGCTCGGCTTTGTTCAAAGGAACTCCCGAGAATTTTCAATATTTACTTTCAAAATTTTGTATTGTTCTCTAGTTCGGTCCATTTTGGAATATTGTAATATTATTTGGTATCCATATTATAATATGTATATTGATCAGTTGGAACGAGTTCAAAATAAATTCCCAAGAATTTGCAGGTATAAAATGGGTTTTAATAGAACTAACTGTGATTATAACTATATTCTTTGTCAACTTAATATGAAAACTTTGGAAAATAGAGAATCTGAGTGTGAATTGCGTTTTTTGCATAAAATTCTTAATGGTTATGTTAATTGTCCGGAACTGCTGGAATTAATTGTTTTTAATGTAAATTCTAGAAGAACACGCTCTCCTGACCTGTTTAGACTAAAGTTTCATCACACTAATTATGGTAAAAGTGAGTCAATCACAAAGATGTTGAGAACTGCCAATAATTTGCAAGATAGTGTTGAATTGTTTAATTTATCCGTGTCCTCGTTCAAGAACAGTTTAAAGAAATTGAGACATTAATGTTATTAATACTTTTTAAAATTGTAATATATGACTACAGTTTATATGTTAATTATATGTGTATATTGTAATTTTTGTAAGGAAAAAGGGTTCATCCAGTTAAATAAACAAACAAACAAACTTTTTAGGCGCGCTGCTAACAAAGTCGCAGTGGCCATGATGATTTCCAATCTCCGCTAGGAGTGGCATGAGAAGAAGAAGAAATTACCTTTCCATTCTGGAATTGAAAATACTGTTCGGGGACCACTCTTTCACTGAATGTTTTTTTTTTTTGATCATTTTTGACCTTTTGAACACATTTTGTTCAGTGTGTTTTTCTGTTTTATCGGTATCATCCTCATCTTCATCTTGGTCTAAATCTAAACTGGTATCCTGGTCTAAATTTGCTTCGTACAAATCGTCTTCATTTTCCATTTCATTTTATCCTGGATCGATTGATATCTGAGTACCCATGGCAAATTCATTATCACTCTCTTCAAAGTCAGAGTCTTTGGATTCCTCGGATTTGTTGGAAACTGTTACAAACAATAACGAATATTTACTGCTTTTCCCGTAGAACGTTTTTGTATCCATTCTAAAAAAATAATTTAAAATGATATGGTCCAGTGTGGATTCAAAGCAACATACCTGTTTTTTATATCACAGTACTAAAACAACACAATAAAATAAACAAATTTCAACGGCAAGCAATATCCCAATGCTGATATATTGCCTCTATGTATTTTTATATAAATTGTACACAATTTATAACAATAAATCACAATCGAAAATACAAACTAATAAGGCAGCCATGTGCATTTAACATACTGTTAAAAATTTCCATATAGGTTTCGTCATAGGTTCATAAATGGCACTAAGTGTATTAAAATGTATAACCAAATATTGCCTGAAATCAACAGAGGGAATCTTAGAGTCGGAAATTGTTTTAAAAAAGTTTTCTGCATCAAAAACTCCTTTGTTGCCTTTAGTACACACGGGGCTACAGAGGGTTATACGCTATTCCCCATTCTCCTGTATAGCTCCATATATTTTCCTTAAATTTTTTTTTCTCATTTAAGAAGTTGTTCCTCTTTTTCACTAGTCAAAGTCAAAGTCCATGTTTCTGATATATACGTTACTACGGGTCTCATAACTACCAAAATTATGTTTTTAAATTAAAATAATAACCCCTCTGCGGCTCAGTGGTAAGAGCGCCTACCTTTAAACCTAAAGGTCGTGAGTTCGAATCTCATCTGGGTGGAGAAATTTTTGTTTATTATAAATTAATTAATGAAAATAATTTATATCCTTGTGCGATCGGTACTCACCAGAGGGACCGCAGACGTTCCGATACAATTAGCGTTTCTTAGCAAAGACAATGACGTCGACTTTGCTAAGTATCAAGACAATTACTCTACACACACACACACACACACACACACACACACACACACACACACACACACACACACACACACTACACTAGGTACCTGACTGTACCATGCCAATGATCATAGTTGTCGAGGCATTAACCCAATAAATAAATTAAAATAAGACCAGAAAGTCATCAAATATATTCATATATCATATGGTTAATTGTTTAAAACTCTGTAGTCTAATGCTCAATTCCATTAACACCTTCACTAGACGAGTGGCAGTTTCACTGCCGGTTTGATACTTAAGTCATCAAATATATTCATATATCATATGGTTAATTGTTTAAAACTCTGTAGTCTAATGCTCAATTCCATTAACACCTTCACTAGACGAGTGGCAGTTTCACTGCCGGTTTGATACTTAAATTAACATAATATACAGTATGTTCGGGAGTATAAAGCGTGTTCAACATTATGCTTGTATCAAATAGGTTTATTTGCAACATTTATACCTGATTTTGTACCTTTCTGACACTTTTAGCTTGAAAATTAAAGATATTGAATAAACATTAAAGGCTTGCAATTAACGTAGTGTAGTATGGGATAACTAAAAATTTTCAATGATTTAATTGTAGGTTTATTAGTCTAAAAAAGTTGAAATCATTGTTTTAGGCAAACGAAGAAAATCTGAGATTATTAAGGCAGGCTATTCCCGTTTATGAAGAAATGTTTGTAGCAAATTTAACAATTGGTATTAGTAAGGCATTTGATATTTTAGAAAATTTTAGAAGAACCCAAACAAGTATGTATTCTAAATACGTCTAGTCAAATAGTATTTTTAATATTTGCTAAAATACTTACACGTTTTAATCTTTTTATGTTTTTTTTTTATTTTCGTCAGAATCCCGTGTATACTAGAGCGTTCCTTGTAGGTTACTTTCATACTATTGATCATGACTACTTTGTAAAATTTCAGATTGAATAAAAGATCTATATACGTTTAGATATTTTCTTCGATATATTTTAAAAAAAGAATCTAATTTAATACGTCACCCCTTTTAAAAAGCCACCTTAAAAAAAGCCAATTTGCTTTTAAAAAGCAAATTACGTATTTGCTTTAAATCATCAGCTACAAAATCAAGATTTTTGGAACAGCGTAATATTTACAGATGAATAAATTTTTCAATCTTCTAAATAGGGGAAAATTGGGGTGTATAGACCAGATAATAAGCTATATGTTGATAGATATCGAGCAGCTGGTCATTTTAACGCCAATGTATGGGGATGACTTTCATCTAGAGGAATGTGAATGGTATGGTGTATTGATGGTAGATTTGTTGGGTAGACATTTGAATATTCTACAAAACATCATGTTTCCCAGTGTAGAATAGTCACTCCAGATTTAAACCCAATCGACATTAAGTCGGAGGATATTATAAAACGGCTGTATCAGCGTAATTTTAAAACTTAAAATGCTGAAGAGCTGTGGCACGGTATACATTAGGTTTGGAGAACTTACACATCTTAAAATCTTACACATCTATTTGAGCTGTATCAGCAATACCTCCATTCATCTGTGATGATACTGATTGATCTGTCATAAATGATGATTTAAGTTTACAGCTAGTGCTCTGGCTAATATCCTTACATATTGTTCAGCGAGACATCTTTGTACTGTATTCCTGACCAATCTGAATATTATGAATATCTGCCACTTATATTTGTAAATTTTTCATTATGATAAAACGTTCTCCTGTAGAACGGAACTTGACAAACTGATCTTGATATAGTGTCTTGACTCTTTGTATGTTTTTTTATTGTAATTTTAAGACAATAAATTGTACTTTTCTTTAGGTGCTAATTGCAACCAGGCTATAATGGTAATTCATGAAGGGCTTGATTATGACTACGATAAAGAAATATATGCTAAAAGAAATTGGAAGAAAAATTTTCCTGTACGAATTTTTACTTATCAATTAGGTCTAGATACAACCGATGCCAGAGAATTAGAATGGATTGCATGCTCAAATATGGGTAAGAGTTTTATTTTAATTAAGTTTATTTTATTCTTTATCATATAAATAGACTTACTTTGACATTAAAGTCTTCAATTTTAATCTTCTGTGTAGAATTCGTCAATTTTATTCTCTGAAGACTCGTTAGTTTAAGTGATATATCTGTGTTATATTAACACATGATATTCACAGTATTAGCAAGTCTTCTTCTTCTTCTTCGTCTAGCCATTCACGTCCACATCTGAACATAAGCCTCTTCAAGTCTTCCTTTCCATTGTTTTTTATTGTACGCTACTTGTAGCCAATTTTTCCCGGCAGTTCTTTTCAGATCATCTGTCCATCTCATAGGAGGTCTGCCTCTGGGTCTTTTGTGTTGGTATGGTCTCCAGGTTAAAATTGATCTGTGCCATTTGTTTAGATCGCTCCTAGCTACATGTCCAGCGTATTCCCATTTCAGCTTTAATGCTTTTTGCACCACATCGGTGACTTTGGTTTTCTGTCTTATCCATGTGTTTGTTTTCTTGTCCTTAAGTGATATACCTAGCATTGCTCTTTCCATCGCGTGTTGAGTAACTCTAAGTATATTCATATTCTTTTTTGTGATTGTCCATGTTTGTGCCGCATAAGTTAATATCGGAATAATGCATGCATCAAAAACTTTAGATCTAAGATGTAATTGAATTAGCAAGTATATAGTTTTAATATGGTTGGCTGATCATGAAAGCCATTCCTTAAAGATGGAATATTGATTTCGAAAACGTTCTATTATTTAGCACGAAAGGGTTCTTTTAAATAAGTATACCTTTTATAAGAGATTATTTGAAGGATGAGGGAGAAGCGCATGCATATTTCTCACGTATACGAAATACCCAAAACTAGAAAAACTTTTTAAGTAGCATCAGTGGTATCGCAAGCACTAGAATAAACTAAAGAAATAATAAAAAAAATGCCAAAGAAGGATAATGCTTGTTTTCTTTTTAGGTTATTGGGGCAATATGACAGATATGGGGGACATACGTGAGAAAATGCTGCAGTACCTAAATGTTATGTCCCGTCCCATAAATTTAAAAGCTGATAAGAATCGAACGTTTATATGGAGTTACCTTCACGTAGACCTTGCAGATAGAAGACTGTCAAACTGGCTGTGGAAAAAATTTGAGGGCATACGACAAAGAGATATTTTCTTAGATTACATAAAAAGGGGTATTTTTAGACAGAATTTGATGTTAACCAGCGAGAACCACATGCTTTTAAAAGAGGAATACGTAAGTAATATATATGTCGGATATATGATGTTTTATACAGCTCCGATAACTTATAATTTTCTGTCATGTTTAGACTTATCAAACTTACCTTTCCTACCAAAGAGATAAAGCTGCATATGATTATATGACTACAGTTTCTTTACCAGTGTTTGCAAGGAGACCACATGAAGTAAGTATGGTGTTTAGAATATTATTATGTAGTAGCTACTTTCGGGACTAATTTTTTTACTTTCGGGACGATTTTGGGTAACTAGGTAACGGCTTTGACAATAACATCAACTTTGTATTTTATTATGATAACACTTTGTCATTTAAGATTCGTTTTTTTGCTCAGCTTTTTGTTTTTCTTGCCAAGAAATGGAAATAAGCGGTAAAAGTGAAGCCGAAATCATTCCAGATGAGATTAGCGAAACTGCTAAACCCTACGATTTATTTAAAACATGAAGCATTGATAAAAATGGAATACAGCCGGTTTGCGCTCGACCGTTTTGCGCCCTTACCTGAAATCGACCGGTTTGCGCTTTGCAATTTTCATAATAGAAATATCTAACTGCTATAGTTTCCTTAATCGGCCGATTTGCGCTCTCTTGCAATATAATTTTAATTACATTCTACAATAATAGTCTGGTGAACCTGCAATGAACAAACTAACATGTCAAATAAACAGAAACATCTTTTTCCTTTAGATTTAAAAAAAAAACAATGTCAAATCAAAACTAAAAAAATTATTAAATTAACTCCTGACCGCCATTATTCTATATTTAACCATAGGCCTGGAGGGATTTCTCTTTCCTCTAGTTCTTTTTCAATTCCCTCTCTCCAGCTTCTTCTCGGCCTTCTTCTTTTCCTTCTCATTTGTGGTGTCCACGTCAAAATCTGTTTCGGAATCCTGTCATCTAGCATTCTCTGTACATAACATACCATATTAACTGTTTTGTTTTTATTTCATCAACTATTGTATGCTTGACTCCAATCATTTCTCGTATTCACTCATTTGGTATCCGATCTCTTCTTGATTTGCCTGCTGCTCTTCTCCACAAGTCCATTTTTATTGCTAGTAACAGTTTTTTCTATTCTTTGTTTCATTGGCCAAACTTCAGTGCCATATGTGATTACACTTTTAAGTATAGTGTTGTATATGAGTTGTTTGTTTGCTTAAGATATTATTTGGTCTCACAGAATGCCAGTCATCATGGATATGGCTTTTCTACCCTGTATGTTTCTGTCTTTTATAGCACCAGTGAGTGTTCTATCTTGAGTTATCTTCATACCCAGGTACCTGTATTCATCACAGTGTCTAATTTCTATCCCATCGTCTAATATAATGGACTGCTTTGTCCCTCCAATAAATATGGCTTCAGTTTTCTTAATGTTGACCTCGAGACTCCATTTGTTATATTTTTCTATTAGCTTCCAAGTCATGTAACTCAAGTCGTCATGATCCTGAGCAATCAGTATTTGGTCATCATCGAAACATAAGGTGTACAGTGTAGTCTCGTCATTGAGAAGGATTCCCATGCCATTACATTTTCTTTTTTAGAGCTTGAGTGCCTATTCCAGATAAATTTTGAAAAGGGTAGGCAAAATACAGCATCCCTGTTTGAGTCCTTTCGTGACCTTAAATCCTTCAGATATCCTTGATCCAGTTTTAATTTTTGCAGTCGTTCCATTATACAGACTTTGGACTGCTTTGATAAGACCATGTTTAATGTTGGTTTGCTGTAGGGTTGACCAAGTTTACTGAGGGGTACACTGTCATATGTTTTTTGTAAGTCTACTTACACCAAGTGAACTTCTTTATTGACGGCTGTTTTTTTTTTCAATAACTTGCGTAATAGAGTACAAGTGGTCCACTGTGGATCGCCCAGCTCTAAAACCAGCTTGCTCCTCTGCTTCTCAATCTCTATAGTCATTTTCTATTTCGTTCTTAATAAGTTTCCCATACATCCTACTTATTGTGCTGTTTACCGCAATTCCTCTGTAATTTTCACGCTGATCCTTGCTGCCCTTTTTGTGGATAGTTTACATGATGATAATTTCCATTCTTTTGGTAATTCGGCCATTCGGCCATCATTTAAGTAGTCTTGAAAGAATTTTCTTAACTGTTCCTGGAGTTTGTCTGTACCGGCTTTCACTAATTCTGCAGAGATGTCACCAGGACCAGGATATTTTTCATTTTTCAGGGATTTAGTTATTTCTTCCATCTCTGATTTACTTATTTGTAATGTTGATGAATTTATACGTATCCCTATCGTGTTGTCTTCCATGTTAATAAATTCTGGTTTTTGTTCTGTTAGTAATTTTTTGAAATATATTATATTATTGGTGATATAACGTCTTTTTTCTTATTATTTCTCATACTTTTAATCAATTTCCAATTATCTGTGCTTCTTCTACCTCCTATGTAGGTGTTGATCTTTTGGCAGTTCTGTTCCCATTATTCGTTCTTTTTTGAGTTATCTTTTTCTTACTTTGGCTTGTGCTTTTTTGTAAATTGTTTTATCGTTTTCTGTTTTTGTTGTTAAGAATGTTTTCTATTTCCCACGTTTATCTTTAATTTCCTTCTCTACTTCTTCATGCCACCAGTACGGTTTTATTCCTTTATGGTTTTCGTCACATTTCCCCAGTGCTTCTTCTGCTGCTAAATTAATCGACCTTTTGATGTGTTCGTGGTGTTTTTTGGTATTTTATACAGAAGCTTTACACTCTCATGGTTTAAACTGTCTAGGTTGTACCGTACTTGTTTTATTAACTGATTTGACTCGATGTGCTCTTTTTCTTTGTCGTATCTGTTTGGAAATACTGTTTTAACTTTTAGCGGATGATGATCGGTGCCATATGATGGCCCTCTTGCTAGTTACACATCTTGTATTTTAATTGTAGTTCTCTGTCTTACAATGCTCTCAATGCACATTACCAATCTTAAAAATGCAAAAAGATTAAGAATCACTTTCGTTTTTTGATGATATACGGGGTGAAACTAAAATGCTACAAGTTTTAATTATATAAGTTGTGTGATTTTGTAGGAATTGAGCTAACTAAGGTATACAGAAGCACATGTCGACATATGCTTCTGTACACCTTAGAGTTTTAAAAAGATTTTAAAATTTTTCTAAAACAATAGGTTAACGTATTATTTCGATCTTTTAGTATCAACTGTTGGGAGTAGCAGGTATAGATGTTCCTTTAAGTTTATTTAAACAGCTAATCCCATACGAAAGGGTAAGAACTTAACATACATATTTTTTTCTTATGATAACAAATTTTATTTTAGTTAGGGGTGAATGGTTACGCTTTTATTGTTACCAATAACGGATATATTCTTACACATCCGGATCATCATACAGAGGTATGTATTGTATTGTTTATTTTATATGGGAAGAAATGTGGGAAAAAGAACTGTTACATTTGGACGACTGTCGATTTTTGTGATTTCAAATTTCGAAAGTCTTGTAATCATAACTTCTGAAAGATTTTATATATGATAAATTATATCTAACCTATTACATACTTTATAAATGAAGTTTTTGTTTAGATGATTTTATAAAGAACTTTGTTATTTTAGTTTCAGTATATTTTAAAACCTACATTTAACCGAGTGGATATTCTGGAAGTAGAGATTCTAAATGACGATAAAGAACCGAGATCGTTTGGAGACTCAGTAGTTAAGGTAAGCTACCATAATTAAATATGAACTATCAAAAATAATTAAATCACTTTATAAAATTTCTGTATTGGTTAAATTCAAAATTCTTTTTTATTCTTTTGAAATATTTTTGCCTCTTCATAAATTATTATTACTATATTACAAATAAGGGCAGAGGAGCGAGCTCCTATTATACCCAAGAAGCAAAAAAAAACAAAAATAAAAAATATCCTTATAAAGCTAATACCAATTATAAAGTTAAGTAAAGTTACACAATTAAGTAAGAGGTCTCCCAATAAGAATCTTCTGAAGTTTTCTTTTAAAGAAAACGGTAAAAATTGCTGTAAATCAAAAAAAAATATTGCAAAATATAATAGATAACCATGACGTTCCGAATAACAGATCATTCAAATGTCCACCGCGACTATGTTTCCAGGAGCAAATCCGATGAACCCAATTTTCGGACACTTTATGCAAAAAATCCGCATTAATCCCACGAATGGTGTGCTTTATGTTACTCTTCAAGTCTTCAATAGATTTTGGTTTGTTCACATAGACCAATAATTTAACATAGCCCCATAAAAAATAATCCAACGGTGTCAAATCGCAGCTTCTTAGAGGCCAAGCATCTGGTCCAAGCTGCTGAATTCTCCTGGGATCTCTGGAATCAAGAGAAATCAATGTTTCCGGGAACTTTCCTCCAATAAATCAATGGTTGGGGCAGTAGTGTGACATATGGCACTATCCTGTTGGAAAAAATATGCCATTAAAATCCATTTCATCCAACTGAGACCACAAAAAATCCGTTATTATCGTCCAATACCTTTCACCGTTGACTGTTACACCATGTTCGAAAAAATAAGGTCCGATGATGCCACCATGCCATAAACCACACCAGACAGTGACTTTTACTGGATGCAAAGGCTTCTCAAGAATCTCATGTAGATTATTTCCACTCCAAAAACTATAATTTTCACAAAGACTATTCACAAAGCCGTTTAACTAAAACTAACTAAAAATGAGCTTCATCGGAAAAGATTATTTTTTTGAAAAAATCGCCATTATTTTCGAGTTTGTCTAGAGCCCAATCAGCGAACAAACAACGCTTATTATGGTCAAGTGGCTTCAGTTCTTACATCAGAACAATCTTGTAAGGGTGTAGGCCTAAATCTTTTCTCAGAATTCTCCAAGTTGTCATTCTGGTGAGTCCAAGTTCTTGAGAACGACGATTTACGGACATATTTGCATTATCCAGCAGCAATATTGTCCTGAGTTTTTGCATTTCGGCGTCTAGTTGGTGGTTTCGTATCGTGCAGATTAAATTCACGTTCAAACTTTTCCACGATTTGACGAATTACACGCATATCAGGACGATGATTTGATCCATAACTTTCACGTAATAGGTATTCACAAAAGAACGATTATTCGCATAAAATTTTAAGATAATTTTCAAACCTTGTTTAAGCGTATATCTTGCCAGAGTAATTTGTTAGAATATACTAAATACAAAAGTCAACAAGTGACAGTTCTACCATTTTCAAAATGGTCGCTATGACACTTCAAACACAGGACGTCTCTATTGGGAAACCCTTTATATCATACAAAAATTGCATTATGAGACGATAAATCAATAAATAATGCTGACCGAAAAAAAAACTATAAATAAAATAAAGCGCTATCAAGCTTATATTTAAAGATGTTAGCACTAGTTGCCGATATGGTGTCTTGATCCAAATTGTTCCATATATTAAAGATTCTATTTGGCAAGATGTTCACCCTGGACCTTACAGTAGTTTGTTCCCTCTTTAATTTGTATCGATGACCTCTTAATCGTTCGTCTTGATTCAAAGTGAATATTATTATGTTTTTATTTATTTTATTTTTAATTTACTAAAAGTTCAACACAAACTTAATTTATTTAAAGTTTATTTGTACGAATTTATCTTACTTAATTCATTTGAATACGACCGTTACATTGTAAAATACCCGTTCGCGAATTTATCTTCTGACTAACTGGATTCCCCGCAATAAAAATCCTGGTATTTATACGAAATGCCGTCAGCATAGGATCTCTCGTGAAGCAGATGGAAGTTGACCTGAATAGTCTCGAACTGGTTTTTTTATAGCGGCCTATTTCCCGAAAGTTCGATTGGTAGTTGACCGCTTTCATATCGGAGTGGGACCCATCGTATCAGGTAGGTTTTACCTGGAATTTCTACCATCAGGTAAAATGTAGAACATATAAGATATAAACAACATGTTTACAGGTTTTTTTCAATATGACTAATTTTTACGTAACAATATGGTATTTAGGTTACCAAAATTATGTTTTAAAATACGGAAGGACATAATTAGGTCACCTCGAAGACCTCATTGCTCGAATGATGTAAGATGAGCCATGGATAAGTCTATCTTCATAGTTAAGTAAGTAGGTTTTTATCACGACTGAGATCTGGATTCCACGCTGGTCTGGCAAACTCAACAATAGGTCTAACGTATGTTGAGTAAAGTTTACTAACAGAGCTTAGAGATATACGTGTAAAACATTTACGGATCAAAAACAGTTTCGAGTTAGCACGTTTACACACTGACACTATATGTGATTAGACCAATTTAAGTCACTGTTAATTAAGGGATATCCATTAATAAAGTACGGCAGTGATGGGCTGTTTTTTCCAATATGTAAAAACGCATTTTTTTAATGTTAAGCGTAAATAACCATTCTGAGGACCATTTGAATATTGCCTCAAGATCTTGGTGAAGAACATGTTGGTTAATAGTTGGATTCCCATATAATTTCGTGTCATCAGCGTAAATGGAAACCTTACTGGATACGATGGGCGGAAGATCACTAGTGTAGACACAAAAAAGTAGCGGTCCAAGTACTGATCCTTGTGAGACTCCAATCTTGACTGGCGATATCTAGTGAGTGGTGTTTCCCAACACGAACCCTGAAGTATCTGTCGGATAGAAAATCTTCAATCTAAATGTTTAACTTGCAAACGAAAATATAATTTTAAGTTTGAACGTGTTCTTTGAATTGACTGGAACATTTCCTGGAGTTTTAACCTTACAAAAAATAGGAAATATGTACATGATCATTGATACATTGCATTCAAAGTTCATCTTTTAGAGTTGCCATTTAGAGCCCGTACAGAGACATCGTCTCAGGGTCAGCAACTCCATTGAGAGTCTTACGTTGCCATACCCGGTATCTGTTAAAAACTTCATACCAACTTTTTAACAAAGATGTAATAAATAACAAATTTTGTGTTTTTTTAAGGTATTTTACCCATATAATTAGTGGCTTGACTCATGTACACCTGGTTATAATACACTGATGATGGAATAGTAAAAACGAAAACGTTTTGTTATGATAAAACAACATTTTGTGATTTATGGTATATAACCAATCACAGGAATTTTATTTTCCTTGAGGATTTGGTTAAAGTCTTCCTTATTTTCTTCTTCCTAAAAGTTTTCCATTCTTTGCTGATACCTATAGTGAATTTTTCTCCCTTCCGACAAAGTGATCGTACTCTGTCAGGTATCTTTTTATGTATCTTTGTTCTGTATATTTTAATTCCTCTCTTTTTGCTTCTTTTTTAATTGTTGTTTAGTTTATCGTACGTCCTATTTTTTCTTCTGTTATTCTAATTTCACTTTATTTGTTTTGTTGTTAGATTCTATATTATTAGAATTAGTTGATTCATTTTTTCTCCTTTCTAATATTGAATTTTGTTCGCTTTTATTTTTGTAAATTTGTAAGTTTTTTATTCTTTTTAAATATTTCTTACCCATCCTTCTCATTTCTTCCTGTTTTGTAGGCTATCCTCCTATGCATCGCTATCTACTCCATGTCAACTTTTTAAAAACTAATAATTTTGTTGTTATTTTCAGTTTCGACAAAAACTAGTTAACCAGGAAAGCAGTGTCAACGTAACTCTAAAAGTCAAGTATGCTTTAAATGACAATGTAAGTGAACACATTAGTTGGAATGTATTAATATTTTTTAATACTATACTTACTTATGTTTATGCGTCTTTATTCATATCTCAAGTTCGACAAAAGCTATCAACATGCGGTTTGCGCCATTTTGTTAAGAATTTAATCCAGTTCCATTATAATTTACAATAAATATGTGTTTCCATTAAACATTTTGAAGAAAAACAAATTTTAATTTTTTCTATCCGAAAGTACCCTCTACCCATAACAATTCAAACTAAATACAATTGTTTTACAGTAGATGTAAATTAAATCATCCACACTCTTTCTCATAACACCAATTTCGTTAAAATCGGTTGATCCAAACCAAAGTTATAGGTATTTATCCACAAATACTTTGCCACTCTCCCCCACCTTTATTTGAAAAAAAATTAAAAAAAGTACTCTACCAACTTTGTGAGGAATTTAGGCCTCTTTCTAGCTTACTTATTTAACACTTGGTATAATTGGGCATATTTCACAAAAAAATGGTTTTCAAATTTTTCTTCACCGGTTACGCCCCCTAGCGGTTTACCCAGAAACTTAAAGTTATTTCCAGCGATTTCTCTTGACCACTTTTACTAAGGAATTTTTTCTCCTAAAGTTATAACATGAATAGTTTCTGGTCGAGAGATCGGCTTATTGGACCACATAATATAGATAAAATAAAATTGCAATATTAATTTCCTTCGTATTTTTGAAATTCTTTCATCTAATCTATTTTGTTGAATATTAATATACTCTATAAAATTCTTTATTATATTTTAATTTTGTCGGTAATTTGTATTTTTTCTTATTTGACAGAAACGGTTGATGTTTGCACACAGACACTATTATTTTGCTGCCATTGGACCCTTTACACTCTGCGTTGTGTTGCCACATAAATACGGATTTGACATTGTTAATAAAACTTTGTTAGAGCGCCCCAGTGTGAAAAGCAGTGCTTCTTCTTTAGCTTCATCCTACTGGAAAGTACATCCAGATTGGTAACGTATCAATTATGTTATGAACGTGATTGAACGTATATGAAACTAAATTTAGTATTTTAAATGTATTTTAGGATATACTGTAAAAAATGTGTAGGTGATACCCCAGAAGACAAAGTAAGGTCCGCATTTAGCTTGAATGAAAACTGTAAGTTAAGTTTATTTTAATACATAATTTTAAATTTTTATGGGTTTCTTAATTCATCTTGTTGTTGGTGAAAGTGATGAAACGACCTGACAGAGTACATGAATTCCATAATTCCAAAATTCCAGAATTCCATGGTGTCGAATGGTGATTTTTGAAAAGCAGTTCATATAGTCATGAAACCGTTAATGCAAAGGTGTGGAGATGAAAACAACAAAAAAAAATTATTGAAAATTATTTTTAATATTTTTCTTTCTTTGCTAAAGAAGATTAACGAAACCTGAAAGTTTCTTAATGTACCCTTCAGAGTATCTATAATAGTAAAGTGGTAAAAAAGGTGAAACAGTAAATCAGGGGTATATTTTTTATATTTTGTATTTTTTTATGTCTATAAATGTAATAATCAGTGTATGTAGATAATAATAAAAGATAAATTTTCGACATACATATCACTATATGCCCACGATCAAGGTAAATTTTTATTTTATATTTTTTATTGTCATTTTCCAGTTTATTTAGTTTAATTTTTTTAGATACTTCCTCTCTAGTAAGTATGGTTCTCTTTTTTTACTTTCTTTGTGACTTGTACGGCCCGTTCCGACCCCGTATCCCGTTTCAGTCCCTTCACTCTAGATATGCTACCCCACTTCGCAATGCTCGCCGTTGTGTCTTTTAAAATTTTCTCCTTTTTACCCATTCAGGTTTATTGTACGCTACAACTTTTACTAAATAGGAAGAATATATAACTTGTCGGAGAGACAAGGAGAAAAACCAACAAAGATTTGTTGTGAGGGACGCTTCGAATATTGATATGACCAAAAAGAGAAACTTATGGATATTATTTACTCTTATAATATTTGTAGATACATCTGTTTTTGTAGATTTTATAAAAGAATAGATTCTATTTATGTAGGTACTAAAAACTTCTAAATAATTTTCACTTTGTATCACAATATTGAAATTAACCTACCTAAGCTTTTTAAACAACACATTTAAGTTTTGTAAGAAAAAACCTTTTTTTCTTGAAGCTTGCAACTTCAGTAGCTGCAGAAGAAATTTAAATTCTAAAAATCTGAAAAAATAAAACACTCTTTTTTGATAGCATGATTTTTTTTTATTTTTAGCATCCCTTTTGACTTCACTTTTATACGATATGGAAGCCACAAAATGGTTTGACGAATATGGCGGGTCCGATCCCGTCGAAGAACAATTCGTCATAGATTATCAAGTTCACAAAGTATTTTTAGCCACTTATTCAGGATTAACTAGATGGAGAAACTTTGAAGATATCAATAATATTAGGGAAGAAGATGAAGATAGTTTTGAGAAGAGGAATAATAGAGCTATAGATGAGGATTGGTATCGGAGAGCTGTGGAATTGAATTTCGGGGACGAAAGTATGTTTATATATTCAGTTCCATGGGAAACATCTGGTACGTAACAACATATTACGCAAGTTATTATCGTTCAGAATTTTACTCATTGGCATTATTATTTCTAATGGAGAAAGTTCTTTTTAAACAATGTGCATTCCAATGAATTGTCTGAAAGTAGGTTGGAGATACTCTGGACAGTCTATAGCCGCTCTGTGTGGGAGAGTTTGGAAAGTTCAGGTTCTCCCCAACTTCATGGGTGATATTTAAAATTTAATAGAAATTATATTCTTATATTTTGCACATTGAGGAACAATGATACATATGTAAAGTGGAATTATCCTCAGTGAGCTTGTTACAATATTAATTAGAATTGATTTTTATACCAGTACTTATTACTAACAGTTGCCCTCAACTTTTTCCCAATTTGGCTTAGAATTTGAGCTACAAAATGCTGTAATTTTGTCTAAGTATTATTTATTATTAGAGAGATATTGCAGATTTCTTCGTGATATTTTTCTTTTAACTATTTCTTTCTTCTTAATTTCAACACTTCATCGTTTGTATCTATCTATGAAATCTTCAAAATCATTCGATATGTTTATATATCAAAGATTTTAAGTATTAATAGTAATAGGAGTGACAATGTGCATCCTTGTTTGACGCCTGTCATAAATATTATTTCATTTTTGCGGGCATGTATTTTCCAAGAGATCGTTGGATAGTTTGGGTGCCTGTTCGTTGTAGCTCATTTAGTCTGAACCAAGGGGGCATATGTAGAATTATTCTGCACACGCGAGATAATTTACCCTTCACTGCTAAGCCACATACCTCCTTCTGATCTCCATTGGCTACATACTTTGTTCAGAAAGTTCCAAATAATACTTAACAATCCAATTATCAATAACGCGGAGATGTCGCAAACGCCAACTCACATAGCTTTCGCTCCAGAATACCACCGACAAGTCATGCAATAAATTTGAGTTCCAAGAATATCCAAATGATCCCACATTGGAGAAACATACAACGCGACAGGCCTAACCCAATAATGATGCATTCCATGTATTACAGAAATTTTAAAATTGAAAGATGAGAATCTCTGCTAAATGCGACTGTGACGCTGATAGTCATTCTATCTAGCATACGAATGCCATTTAAGAAAATCTAATGGAGATCTATTGGACTTCGTACCTACGTGACACTAGCTTCGATTGAATACTTAAATGATTTAGTTAATAAATTGTAATATGCTGTGTATTCAATTACCATACACTAAATAAGAATGTTTTGTTATATTTCAGGATTAATTTTTCAATTAATAATTTGTAAACAATCAATTATATTATGTCATTCATTATTTCTACCCACTGTATTTTTATGTTTAAGGTTATGAAAATAATACCATGATTACGAGTACCAAAGCTATATTTGTGGAGAATGGCGATCTTAAGAGTCCGGTGGCGGTTGTAGGACTTCAATTCAATCACAGAGAAATGTATGAATGGTACAATGATATTACAACTCAGGTATGAAATATAATAAAAAGTCCACTCAATAAAATCTTAATCTAGAGAATTGTAGTACCTTGGTTGTATCTAAACTATACCGCACATCTACCCACCTATAGCTCTATTTTAGATTATCAATTGTTGAAATATTAGGCATATATTGTTGATGGTTTACTAGTAGCTTAGTCTTTAATATCATTACGGATGGGCAAGTGGGTGGCTTTTTATTTCAACTCACGTTGGCTCACGGTTACTTAGTTTCACCTAAATATCATGTGAGCTCCTAAATGGAATTGCGCTCACGAACACATGATCCACGCGTGAGTCACGAGCAACGTCAGATAAAATACATAAATTAAGTTTAAACCAAATTTAATGCTAATGTAAGCAAATATCGACTTACGTCTTAGGGTTTTTCTTTAAATTTAATAGTTCATTTTTTCAACCGTATTTATGCATCTATAATATTAATTTGAAAAAATAAACTGTCAAAAGTAAAATCTCTTAAAAAAACTTGAATTATTTTTAAACTTTAAACTTTAAAACCAAACTGTAATTAGTATTCAAAACTAATAATTTGCCTAAACTATCGTATAATAACTTCAATATAGCTTGTCTACTAGCCGGTTGGCACAAGAAAAGGATAGCTAACAGAATAGTTGAAGTATCGCGTGCCCCCTCTGACAAAATCCATACGACGTCTACAAAAAAAGCTCTAAAAGAACTTAAGACAAACACTCCTCCTACTTCAGAGTTTTCAAGATGCTTCTCTCTGAACGAAATAAACGATGGCCTCAGTCAAATTAAAAAAGGCAAAGCGGCAGGTTTCGATGGAATGTATCCTGAGTTCCTAATTCACTGTGGTCCAAAAACGCGATACTGGCTCAAAGACTTTTTTAGTGACATAATGAAGACATCTGTACTACCTCCAGAGTTCAAAAGAACCAAAGTTATTGCAATTTTAAAACCTGGAAAGGACGGTGAACTACCCGAAAACTATCGACCCATTGTCCTCATCAGTTGCTGCTACAAACTACTAGAGCGACTTATATATAACAGGATATAAAGTCGAACAGGCCGGATTTAGAAGTGGGCGTAGTTGTAGTGATCAAGTACTGTCCTTAATGACATTTATTGAAGCCGGTTTCGAAAAACGGGAAAAAACAGCCGTAACGTTTAAAGATCTGACGGCTGCATATGACACTGTGTGATCTACAAGCTAATGAAGGTCATACCATGCCTGAAAACCTACCAACTAATCAATAACCTCCTAACCAACAGATTGTTTCAAGTGTATATAAACGATACAAAGAGCAATGTCAGAAAGCTAAATAATGGCCTCCCACAGGGTTCAGTGCTTGCTCCACTATTATTTAACATTTACACAGCCGATCTTCCAGAGACAAAATAAAAAAAAAATGCTTACGCAGATGACCTGGCTATCGCATTTCAAAACCAAGCCAAAGATGTTGGAGAAAGGTCGCTTACCGAAGACTTAAGGGTTCTCTGCGACTACTTTAAACAATGGCGACTTCGCCCTAATACAAACAAAACTGAGACAAGCCTCTTCCATCTCACAAATCAGCTTTCGGATGACACCCTTAGCATCACCTTCAATGGCGAGATTTTGAAACATAATAACAACCTTAAATACCTGGGTGTAACGCTCGACAGATCACTGACGTTCAAAACCCATCTTACGAATGTAGCTGCCAAAGTGAGAACCCGTAACAACATAATAACAAAGCTTGCTGGAACGACATGGGGTGTCACTGCGGATACACTTCGAACCTCCTCACTGGCCCTGGTGTATTCTGTCGCTGAATACTGCGCACCGGTATGGCTAAATAGCGCTCATGTCAGCAAGATTGATGTTCAACTAAATTACACTATGAGAGTAATATCTGGTACTATTAAATCAACTCCACTAAGATGGCTCCCAATTCTGAGGAATATAGCACCTCCAGATATTCGACGAACGGCAGCACTTGTCAGAGAATATCAGAAAATCATGGCAAATAATCGTCTGCCAATTCACCAGTATATTCCGCACGCCGCACGAGACCAACAAAGACTGAAGTCCAGACGAATCCCTGTCTAATCCGTTCAGGGAATGGGTGATAGCTACAATAAGCAAGAGCAGTGGACGACAAGATGGATGCCAACAACAGAGCCAGACGTCATCAAAATAACAAGTACGTCGATCGGCTTCACTGGATCAAACCTGCCACGCCCTATATGGACAAAATTAAATCGCATACGCACGGGTCATGGCAAATGTGTCGATTCTCTATACCGATGGGGTCATGCAGAAAGCCCACAATGTGATTGTGGATCCCCGAGACAGACCATCCAACACATCATGGCGGATTGCCCAATCCGCAGATACAGCGGAGACCTTCAAGATTTTGCAGAGTGTTCTCCTGGTGCAATTGAATGGCTGTGCAATTTGGACAATAATATTTAATATTTTACTTAGGTTACAATTCCAATTTGAACATAATTATTATCTAAATACTACTTTTATCGTATTGTAATTATCCATACGCTAAATAAAAAATAAACAAGAAAAAAATCTGAAGTGTAAAATATCCATATTGGGTTTAATCTTCCGTCGAAAGTATAATTTAATTTTAATATAGGTCATATGGATATCCTTTTCGTCTGATGAATCCTTAAATTCATCAAAGATCAATGTTAAAGATGACGTGGATGTGGAGTTTTTGAAGGGAGAGGATTCTTCAGTTCGCTGACGTCATAAAAAGCTTGCCCTGTCATAAAAATGATCGATGTAAGATAGGGTGTAAATCAATCTAAACTTAACTTTTCACTACAGCAGTTTTGCAGTACCTTTCGGTAATCTTTTTTTATTTCATCGAACTTCTTATACAAAACCCTATCTCACCGTCAGACATTCTAGTAAATTTTGATGTCATTTTACTCTTTACAAACATTCCTTTAGACGAAACTCTAAACATTTTGAAAACTAAGTACAATATCCAGCAAGACCATTTATCTCTCATTAAACATTGTATGTCCAAGACCTATTTCATCTTCCTAAATCAATTCTACAGACTCCCGACACTCCGACTCCCCACTATCTCCAGTAATACTCAATATGTTTGTGTAAAATGTGACAGGGATGCTTTCATGTCTTTCAAATTAATCTGAATGGTATACATCCTAGAATCCAGTTTACGTTAGAGGTAGAAACTGATTCATCCATACCGTTTCTCCATGTTATTATAAAGAAAAACTGATCCCAAGGTTTTCATTACTCTGTTTATCGAAAATCCACCCATACCAATTGTTACTTGCATGCTAACTCATCCACCTTCAAAAATTAATTCAGTCATTAATACAATAATTACAATTGTATACAAATTAAAAAAATACATAAATACAAAATTAATTCAGTCTCCGGATGAATACACCTTTGCGATTATGTAACTGGACCCGCTAAGCTGTTTAGTTTAAAACAAGCATTCATCCAAAACGGTTACAGCGAAAATCACATCAATAGGAGCATCCACAAACATCAATCTCCGGCTCAATCTCAACCCAAAGACTTAGACCCTTATCATACGAAAGCTATTCTTCCCTATATAAAAAGGGTCACTGACAAAATCGACAAATTTTCTTAACCAAGGGGAATATAAAGATTATATTTACCTCCACCAAAATTTTTCATCTCTTGTCCAATCTATCAAAGATTGCATTCAAAGATATCATTCCAAATGTTTATGAAATTCCTTATTCAGACTGCCCCCGATCCTATATACGCCAAACAAATCGTAGAATCCAAAATGGGATTTATGAACATCCCATATCTGTTCACAATTTCGACTCTATTGCAGCTCTAGGTTAACACCATTTTTCATACAAATCATAAAATTGATTTTGAAAACTTCAGAACCATAGTCCCCATCCGCTTCTATAAACCAACAATTACCCGAGAAGCCATAGAACCGTGCTCTGTTATCAGTACCAGTAATGCATTGGTACGTGATCAGTGGAGGGACTGAGATTGCGAAAGCCTTTAAGAAAACATCAAAGAGGATGTCGAAAGCTCGGCGCAGTGTCAATCGACGCGGTTCAACCCAAAAAACTGTTGAATTTAATAGTAGTTCTTGTATATATATATATATATATATATATATATATATATATATATATATATATATATATATACAAATAACACAGTTTATTAGGGTTGTAGTCAGAATATTGGTATAGTCCAGTATTTCTTATATATATATATATATATATATATATATATATATATATATATATAATATGTTTATATTTCTTATTTTAGTGCAAAGAAACTCGATGTAAAATAACCTGCAAGCACAAAGATCTAAACTGCTATATCCTAGACAATAACGCCTACATCGTTCTAAGCGATGAACCCGAATATATAGGAAGATATATCGGAGATATCCGACCAGATATTCTGTCCGATCTCATCGATGATCAAATTTTCATACCAACAAGAATGTTTGATTATCAAGCAATTTGCCAAAAGATTCCTCCCAAAAAAGAACCGGAAGCTGTGCGCATTCGGAAAAGAAAAGAGAGGATGGCGGCAAAAAAACCTAAAGCCAGACCTGTGAAGAGTTCTGCTCCGCCTACTGTTGTAAAAGTAAGTGGAAATATTTAATAAGAATGTTTATTTGTGACAGTTTTTTGCATGAACAACTTTCACGTGAAATAGTGGCATAATCAGCTACATTTATTTTAATATTGATTCACAACTTTTACTAATAGCTAATTCTCCAAAACAAAAAACGGCCTTTTAAAAATGTAGGTATGTGAAAAAATTCGAAATAATTTAGGTTAGCAGTCGAAATATTTTCAAAACAGATCATTTTACCACAACGCTTAGACTTCTGGTGAAACCTCGAATATTCTCTACAGTGGGTGACTCATCTACTCGAAGCATGAGCCTCAAGTATTCTGGACACTGTTGTAGTTCTGACTTCGTCATATTACCTCTTTACATTACAAATTAATAATAACCGGTCAAAAGTTTTTGGCAGATGACAGATTTAATATGTATTATCAGGAGCCATCAGCCATACACCATCCCTATTGACATTTATTATAGCTATCAGATTTGGTAGCTAGATAGAGAACTGCCAAAGTCTCTTGTAGCCTTAAGATTATTTGTTCTATCGACACATCGCATTTTTGGTAATCCTTTGGGTTCAGGAACATTTCATGGACAAATTTTGTAGCAGACCATAACGTCCGGAGTGTGTTGTTTTGGTTCTGTATGCGGGTGTGGATGGGCAGTGCAACAATGATTGCATGGTTTCGTGGGAGTTGGATAATCTGCAATCGGTTGAAGCGTAGGCACACACAGCTGTTTTACACCCACTACCATGGACTTCTCCAAAGTTTCGATTGCATCCCTAATGTTTCTCATATCTTTTAATTTCTGTTCGGCGGATTCTTTTGACGGACAAACGAAAGCCATGGTAATTAATTGGTTGAATTTCACGAAAATTTGGCGAATAACTACAGTAAAATGTGTTACTGAGAATACGGAAATTTATGTACAAAATAGGTTTGATTAAAATGTCAAAAGAAGCATTTGGAAATGTCAGTTTAATGAAATTTAAAAAATGAAATTTCATTGCATTCTTTCAACTGACATTTCCAAATGCTTCTTTTGACATTTTAATCAAACCTATTTTATACATAAATTTAAATGTAAAAAATTTAAAAAATGTAAAATTATACATAAAAAAACCCAGATCATAATATTCAAAGGCCTTTAACAAATAATTTCAAATATTGGCCGCCTGATGTTCTATGTAGAAAGCCTGACTTACTTGTCCTACTTAGGAGTCCACTTTACAAGAACCCAGAACTGGATATCCAGTAATAAGTAAGACTTGGATGTAATAAAATTACAAATATCACAAACAGCAAGTTACAATAGAGATATAGTTAATAGAACTCACGAAAAGCTATTAGATATTTCCCTGGTATAGTATTTACATATATATTAAGTTTTTAATTGTTAAGATTAATTAGATTAATTAAAATACAACAAATCATTTCTACTTTTTTAGATAATGAATCATTTCTTCGCTTTAAAAGATTGGATTGTGACTACATTTTATCTTCTCGTTAATGTAGTGACAGGTCAAGAAGATGAAATTTATAACAGTACTAAAGAGGAGTATATAAACTTTGCTAAACTAATAATAGAAAAAACAGTGCCAACGCCCTGCGATCAAGAAAGATGGTTGTTTAACTTAAATACTAGTGCCAAATTTCCATTTAGTCATTTTGTAGAAGGAACAAAATTTCAATGCAGTTGGTAAGTCCTAAATCTTATTAAACATTTCTACAGTCTTCTTAAGCATCATTCTCACGTAGCTAGTGGCTTAGTATAGTAACTTAATATATTGATTAATTTAGAAAACTTTTCTGTATCAATTTGACTGTACATGCTCACTCTTTCAACTAAACTAGTCACGTAGCAATAAAGACAATAAAATTTACAAAAAAGAGTTTAATCTTCGTAAATCGGTATATTTATTTAAAAACCCTTAAAAGGGCTACATCAAAAAAACAAACGTTTTCGGACTAAACAATCCATCATCAGGTTTAAAATTGCCTAAAATAAGTATAAACCATTTAGTTAAGGTAAACATGGTTTTAAAATTTTGACTAGGGTTAAAAAGCAAAAATGGTTATAATTACTAGGTTAAAATGCCTGAGCCACCAAAATACCAGGGTAAAAACACTTTAAATTACATTTAGTTGTAAAAGATTGTACATATTGTTGTTATAAAACTGTGATGTTAAATATTAAATTAAATTTGACTTCAGGTAACATACATTGATGCTTGAAGTGAGTTCCAGTGTCCGGAGAGTAAACATCTTCAAACGGACTACAGCTGGTAACTGATTGACAAGATACCTATGAACGGTGTCGAAAACAAAATGTCAATGTAACATGAAACTATATTAGTTATACATAGTATTACTACAGCCAAAAGAATTAAAAAAAAAATTTTTTAATGATATTAAAAATAATAACAGCAATCCAGGTGTTGGGATTTAAAAACTTTTTATTTATTAATGTAGGGTATAAAAGATGTGGAATTACTGTTGGTGGTTAAAGTCATGTTTAAGAAAATGACATGTGCATTAGGCAACCTGTTACTTTTTGTCGTATGGAATGTGGTCTAAAAGTGTATTTTATGTTAGATTAGCTTAGATATATGAAAATTATCCTTTTATGTTTATCACATCTAGGACAAGGTAAAGTTTGAATAGGAAATATTTGAAGCTAATATAAGACCTCGTATTTAAATGACTTTGTTTAAGACTGCTCGTATGGTGAAAAAGTTAATAAAAGTAAGTTTAATAAATTGAAAAAAGGGGTTAGAAATCTACTGGCTGAAGAAATTAAAGTTATAACCTATGTGATTAAATTTAAAATTGAATAGGCTGAGCTCCTCAGAGACTTGATGAGAATAAAAGTAAAGGAAATGACTGAAGAAGAAGGGGACGGTTAAAGGAGAAAAAGAGTTAATCAACAATTAGGGATAATAGAGGTCCTACATGCTTATAGCATCTAGCACCCTGAACAAAATCCATTTTGGTAGTATTAAATTCGGTTTATAAAAATCTAAATAAAGAAATAATGAAAGAGAAAAGAATGGACAGGAATGTGATGTATATATGAAGAGTGGAGAAAATGGGGAAATATGTTGTATGATAGACAAGGATGGTTCTGAAACCATAAAAAAAACTACGAATTTAAATTCGACTTATCGCAGCAACCAAAAGTACTATGATGGTTAGAATTAGTGTTTTGGAGGGAATGCACATTTTTGCAGTACAGTTAACAGCAAAAACCTTAAATATATTTACAGTTTGAGAATAAAAAGGTATGGCCCAGACACCCCCGGGTCCAGTTGTCCCCCATTACCCTATCCTAGAAAGAAAACATTTAACTACTTAAAGTTTATTAATTCGCTACACAAAATTGAATTGGTTATTAATTATGTTATTATCACTAATTATTATATTATAAAATTAACTTAATTGACAACTTAATATATTAATATGCTACAAAAAATTTAATCTTTAATGACAGTAACGTTTCTAATTATCTTAAAACAACTTAACATACTTAATTTAATACTTAAAATTTATTAATAAGCTACAAAAAATATAGTTTTTAATTACAATAACATTGCTACAGCAACAACTTAATTGATCACTTAAAATTTGCTATACACAATTTTAATTGATCGCTTCGATTTTATTGAAATTCTATAGAAAATTTAGTTGTTATTAATTACTGAAACGTCACTAATTATCTTAGAAAAACAACTTAATTGATTACTTAAAATTTATTAATACGCTATAAAATTTAATTGTTAATTAGAGTCATGCCGCTAATAGCCGAAGGTAGACAAAATTTATAATATGCGACAAAAATGATTTATACCAAATAATTATTGACATCTAATTAGTAAATGTATTTTAAATTTTAGGCCTTACGTTATTGATAAAATTCCAAACACAAATTTACTATTCCTAGCGACAAATGATGGAGAAGAAGCTTGCAAAGGCAGATTTAGTAATATATACTCCAATGAACCAAAAGAAATTATTTATAACACGTCTCTACCGTGTTATATAGCAACAATGAACAATTATACGAGGCGAATGTATATGGATTGTCACAACAGAAATAAGAAGGTAATTAGAAAATTCCAACTGGTTTAGTTCTTGAGAAACACTATTTTTATTTATTATTTAGTGACCGATTTAATATTTGTTTACTATTTTTTACTGCAATGGGACATTTTTTCGGTCATTTCAAAAGAATAACTTATTAATTTAATTGACTAATTATAGCATTATTCATCCTTAAACTATTATGGTATAAGTTAAGAAATATCTATCAAAATTACCGCAGCAGTGTTTCTGACCTACAATAATACAAGAAATTAACAATATTTATATTAATTCATATAATATTGTAATGCGAGGGTGGATTGATATAGAAGTAGACTTTGATAGAAAAAACAAGTTTTTTAGAATTAAATCGATTTATTTCTTAACATAGTCCCCTTTTAGCTTAGTTTATCCCATCCTAGTAGTACTTTTGCTTGTGCTCTTCAAAATAGGCCGAAGTTTCAGCGACGACTTCATCATTTGTTGCGAAACGGCGTCCTCCGAGCCATTTTTTTAGGTTTGGAATCAGGAAAAAATCGCTGGCGGCAAGATCTGGGAATACGCTGGGTGTTCAACCAATTCATAGTCCAATTCGTGTAATTTTGCCATGGCGATGGCCGATCGGTGAGCCAGTGCATTGTCTTGGTGAAAGAGCACTTTTTTGCGTTTGAAACCGAGGCGTTTTCGACGCAATTCGGCATCAAATCGATTCAATAATGCTGCGTAGTACTCACCATTGATTGTTTTTTCTTTTTCCAAGTAGTCGATGGAAATGATGCCCTTCGCAACCCAGAAAACCGTCGCCATTACTTTGCCGGCCAAATGTGCACTTTTTGCCTTCTTCGGCGGCCCTTCGCCACGTTTGCGCCACTGTTTCGACTGTTCATTGGTTTCCGTGTAATAATGCACCCAGGTTTCATCAACGGTGATAAATCGGCGAAAAAAATTCTTCGGATTGCACCGTATCATCGCCAAAAGCGTCTCCGATGTGGTCACACGTTTTTGCATTTGATCGATTGTCGGCAAACGCGGCACCCATCGCGCGGATAGTTTTTTCATGTAAAAATGATGGTGAATGATTTTGTGTACGCGTTCTTAAGAAATGTTTAGGACCTCTATTAACTTGCAGAGCTTAATTCGACGATCTGACATAATCATGTCATGAACTTTGTTGATCGTTTCCGGCGGGGTGACTTCATTTGGCCTACCGGGACGCTCATCATTAAAAACACTCGTACTACCACGAACAAATTTAGCTTTTCAAAATTTTACTATTGCATATACTATACTAACAAAGCTGCAACCTCACCATAAACTTCGTCTAGGTTAGCTTTGATTAGCACATTCGTTTTACCCTTTTTGTGAACGATAGTCACTTATAATTTGTGACTTAATTACCGAACGATAGTCGACTTTTTCCATTTCTCCAAAAACACAAAATTTGTTTGCTTTTAGCGGCTGTAAAAACCAAACTAATTATTTTTAAAACTTAAAATTTTGACAGACGTCATGTCGTGAATTGGAAATGTCAACACCGAAACCAATTCGGTATCAAGTAGCGCCATCTATCAAATGCTAGTTTAATATCAATCTATCCTCGTATACTGCCAGATATTTACTAATCATTGTTGTTAATATTTTAGGAAGACCATCTAAATCAAGAAAATCGATATTACTGCGGACACACATGGACTTAAAATTGCGATATAATTGTGAACTAATTATTTTAAATTGTATTTAATCTGTTAAAAGAAGTATATTCTTTACTTTGTTTTTCATACTGCTTTTATAATTACAAGGATGTTATCCGTTTACTTTTTTTACACTCAATTTATATGTGCTTCCAAGATAATAGTTCAAAAAAATACAAAAATAAATTCTTATGAAGTTGTTTTATTTAATACGTAAAATTAAAACCTAAGACCTAACTTTCCTCTTAAGGCTGTTTTCGCAGTTAAAACATACTGCGATTTGAAGTGGGCGTATCACTTACTTTTCTACACTGCTTATGTCAGACCCTACGTGACTTCCTAATTTGAAATCTGCAGTTTCGATGTTTATTCAGTGGCGCCGGCCCACGGGTTGTTTATTGACATTAAATGCATTATTCTCCATTTAAATTAGTTTTGTCGGAATACTTTTTTTAGATTGATTATCGTAGATAATGTTTTAAAAAGAATTAATCACATTTTTAATTTATATGTCTTAGCTAAACATAGTATTGAATAAAAATTTGTGAAACGTGACTGCAAAAAACACCATGGTGTTTATTTATAATAAATTTAAAATAACATAAGAATATTATTATCAAAAAAATTACAATTTAATTTCACAAACAAATAAACAATTTCGCAGTTATAGCTTGAAAATTATTTCAAGAAGTTATTTATTTGTTAGAGAAAACTGATATTAGCGTAGTAAAAATTAAACAAAAAATATTTTTATTTATCTATAAAAAATTGGTACCTGCGAAACCATCATAATAGTAAATGTATTTATCTGGCAAGTATTTCGAGGCGACGCACTGTGAGAAAAAAGTTCTCTGAATGGAATATACATTATTTTAATATATTTATAGATTGCAGTTACATAAGAAAAGTATCCAATTTATGAATAAAACCCAAATCGTGGATAGTTATTTCATCATCATCAGTGGCATTACAGCTCGTCATGAGCCAAAGCCTTCTTCAGAACAATCTTCCATTCGCCCCTGCCTCTGGCAACTTTCTCCATGCTTTAACTCCGATGGATTTTAGATCATCCTCTATGTTATCTTGATACCTAAGTTTTGGTCTTCCTCTGGATCGTCTTCCCACTGGTCTTCTTCGGTCGAAAATTTTTCTGATCGTTTCATCTTCATCTCGCCTAATTACATGTCCTATCCATCAAAGGCGTACTAATTTAATAAATTTTACAACCTCAGGTACTACACCTGAAGAAGCATCGTAGTTTACTTTATACGATCTTTTTGACCAAGCACCATCAGCTATAACGGTTATTAACCCATTTCCCTCGGAATCTACTTCACCAATTTCTTTGGCTAAAGCTAATTCCTCCCGTCCAGCCTCTTCTATGGAATCACAAAGTGTTTGGCCGATGATATCTGCAACTGTCTCCGTATGTTTTGCATACTGCCTGTAGGACATCACAGGTATATTTAATGCAGCGTGCTGCTGCTGTATGTCTGAATAACCAGAACCATTCCAGTTCAATGAATTGTTGATAACCAGAATCCTATGTTGCCATCTCGTTTTCGATATTGCACATTTGACATTTAAAAGTCAAGTGAAAACCAGAGTGTGCTAATAAAGCTGACACAAAATAAATATTCCAAATGCTTTGTAGATTCCATTTGAACTGTTTCAGATCAGTGGACCATCAAAAAATAATAATATTATAAATTATAAGTATAAAAAATTCTACTAGGCAGCAATTTCATTAATAACACATGGCGAATAAGACACATTAACAATGAGATAGATAGAGAAATCAAGAATTTATAAAGACAGTGTAAGACCAATAAAGACATATGCCTCAGAAACAATACCCGACACAGCAACAACGCAAAGGTTACTGGAAACGGTAGAGATGAGAGTCCTTGGAACAATTACAGGCAAAAGGAGAGATCGAGAAAGAAGTGAAAACATTAGAAGAAACTGTAACGTACAGTGCATTAACGAATATACACTAAATGTAAAAAATAATGAAATAACCATGTAAGCAGAATAAGGGAGACCTGTGTCGCCAAAATAGCAAGAGATAAGTCACCAATCGACAGAAGAAGTATTGGATGAGCGTGCAAAAGATGGAGTGACAACCTTCCAAAGAGGTATTAATCCGCCAATGAACAAGCAGAATTGCGTTTAAAGAGAAAGAAGACGAAGAAGCAATTTTATAGAATCGTTCACGAAATCTCTGGAAGCTTAGATAAGAAGCTATGTAAACACTGCCTTTATTTCTTAATGCCTTTCAAGCTTTCGACCAAGTGTAGAATCCAAGTTTAATCTATCTATCTATCTATACAGCTCTTACTGTCCAATTTTGGACATAGGCCTCCTCTTCCTTCTTCCACGTCTCTCTATTGTAGGCAGTTTGTGTCCACTTTGGGCCTGCGTGTTTCTTTTAAGTCATCTGACCATCTTATTTGTGGCCTTCCTCTTTTTCGTTTGTAACTATATGGTCTTCAGTGTATAATCATCTTATTCCATTTGTTGTCTTTCTGTCTTATGATATCTCCAACGAACTTCCACTTTAGTTTTGCTATCTGCGTTAATACATCGGTCACTTTTGTTTTGTTGCGGATCCAAGTATTTCTTTTCTTGTCTGATAGCCTGATGTTCAGCATTCGTCTTTCTATGGCTCTTTGGGTTTTTGCTATTATTTTCATGAACCGTAGGTGAGAATAGGAAGTATACATTGGTTAAAGACTCTTATTTTTAAATATTGGGGGTATTTTCTATTTTTTAGTATATAGGAAAGCTTTTCGAAGGATCCCAAGCCAACCGTATCCTTCTCTTTATTTCTGTGGTCTGATTTTCTTTATTTAATTTAACTAGTTGTCCCAAATATATATATTCTTTTACTTGTTTTATAGTTGTTTGTGCAATTGTAATTATTAATTCTTCTGGTTGGTTGGTCATAATTTTCGTTATTTTTCGCTATTTAATTTATCCATCATACTATGTAATTCTTCTCTTTTATCTGTTATTAATACAATGTCGTCTGCATATCTCAAATGATTCAAGTATTGGCCATTTATGTTAATAGCCCGTTTTTCCATTGTAATTTCCTCATAACGTCTTCCATAGCTTGATTGAATAGTTTGGGTGATATAGTGTCACCCTGTCTGACTCCTCGCCGTATCTTAATAGGCTCCGTTTGTTCAACTATTTTAATGGATGTTGTTGCTTGATCATATATATTGGAAATTAAGTCCATATATCTATAGTCTATTCTCCCATTTTCTAAAGAGTTCTTTACTGCCCAATGTTCCACCTTATCAAATACTTTTTCAAAGTCTACAAATACCATATACATTGGGATTTGATATATCTTGGCCTTTTCAATTAATATGTTTATCGTAAGCAGATGGTCGCTTGTATTGAATCCTTTTCTAAAACCGGCTTGCTCTCTTGACTGGTAATTATCTAACTTAGTTGTTAATCTGTTTGTTAGTAGTTTAGTTAACAGTTTGTACATTACATTAGGTAGCGTTATGAGCCAATAGTTTTTCAGATCTTTTCTATCGCCTTTCCTAAATAGTAGTAGTGATATTGCCTCGTTCCATGTGGTGGGTATTGTTTTTGTGTTCAATATTTTATTCATTAGTACATAAAGGACTTCCACTGTAGATTTTCCCCATTTTTTAGCATTTCCACAGTTATTCCATCTTTCCCAGAAGATTTGTAATTCTTCTATTTCATTTTTACTGATTTCTGGTTGTAGGTCAGAGTTAACGTTCTTTATTTTCAGTTGTAACTGATTACAGATTTCTTGGGTAGGTTTTTGTTCTGTTTTATAAAGCTTTGTATAATATTCTTACGTTATCTGTAAAATTTCTTTTATATTGTTGGTCTCCACTCCTTCTTTATTCTTTATGCTATTAATTTGTATGTTTCCCAGGTTCTGCTTTAAGCACTTCATGTTTCTATTTTTTTCAATTGTTTTCTCTATCTTTTCTTCCTGTTCTCTCCGTTTACACTCCTTGATATTTTTTCTTATAGTTTTGTTTATTTGTTTATATTCCATTTTATTTCTGTTCCCTTGTTCTAGTAATGTCCTTCTTGTGTTCATAAGAATTTTTTTTCCTGAGATATAAAACTTTCTCTTTTTTTGTTGTTGTCTGTGCTATTTCTTTACCCACTTTCATTAGAGTTTCAGTAAATATCAAGATCATATCAATATCAAGATCTGTTTTTCTTGTTTTAATTTTTCCATGTCTAATTTCTGATTATTTTTCATTTTCTTTCTTGTTTCAAATCTGCTAGCAATGATCAGCTTGGTTTGGACTAGTCTATGGTCGCTACCAGTTGAGAGCGATTTAGGACTGTTACATATTTAACCATGGATTTATAGTAATACTTTTCACATACACAGTGATTTCTCATCTAGTTATTATGCGATTGATACAAACATTTTACAAATAATTGTACCAATTGTATTACAGTTAGTATGCTAGCACAGGCTCCAAGCGAACATTTACTGTACAGAAGCGATGGGTCAGACTCAGACAAAACACTTGACCCAGACTGCAGGGTTACACAAAAGCGTATGAAATTGCAAAAGCTGCTGCACTGGGTCGATTGCACAAATTTTGTGACAAGAGATCTCGTAACGCGACAGTTTGTAACCCCACTGGTGTTAATGGGAAATTCGTAACGCCGTCAATTCATAACGGCGACACCTCATAACGTCGACAGTTCGTAACAATGACTATTCGTAACGGTATAATTCATAACTTCACAATTTAATTATTTTGTTTATTTTTCTTAACGTGGGAACTAACTTTTATTGCAGTTGTAATTGAACTTACGTTTATATGTTTAACGAACCAGCATCAGTACAAACACGACCTTTAACAGGAAATACAATTTAAGTTTTTTCCTTTATAATCTTCGTTAAACTTGCAAATAAAAGGTTAAATTAAGCCAATAATCGTATTTATAAATTTTCAACTTTCTAAGTAAATATTTTGTAAAGAAAATTGTGTAATTACCTATTATTATCGTAAGCCCTGTGATTATAGTTGATAACAACCCTGATAACTTTATAACAACCCTGACACTGTCATCTCTCTGGCCGACGAAGGTAATGCCATCGTCATTCTCAACTTTTCTAATGATTTCGACAAAACATTCGAACTTCTCAATTTCACAGAATACAAACGCGTCCCAAACGATCTCACCACATATCTAAAAAAACGACCAAATCCATTATAAATAAGTCTACTCTACCTCCAGATATCAAAAAACCTCTTGTACCCAGAGAAAAATCATCTCGAATGTGAAAGATATACTTCTTCTTCATGTACCATGTCCTTTCAGAACGTTGGTTACCATCATAGCTATTTTAATTTTATTCACTGCCACCCTAAATAGCATGCTTGTATCTACACCATACCAATCTCGCAAGTTCTTCAACCATGAGGTTCTTCTTCGTCCTGGACTGCGTTTGCCTGCTATTTTTCCTTGCATGATATTTTGTAGCAATCTATATTTGGGACCTCTCATTACATGTCCGAAATATTCCAGCTTTCTCTGCTTGATGCTTTTTATGATCTCAGTAGTCTTGCTGAGACGTTCAAGTATTGTGGAGTTACGAATCTTCTCCACCCAGGAAACTTTTAAAATTCTTCTATAGCACCACATTTCGAAAGCCTCAAGGCGATTTAGATCGATTTTATTCACAGTCCAGGACTCGACAGCATAAAGTAAGACCGAGAACACGTAGCAGCGAAGTAGGCGAATCCTTAATGCCAATTTTGGGTCTCTGTTACATAACACCTTGGACATCCATCCAAAGATATACGGCCATCCAAAAATCCATAAGCCCAATGTTTCCCTAAGATCCATCCTCAGTGCATACAACTGTTTCACTTAGAAATTGGCAAAACATCTCGTTTTATCCTTACAACCATTAGCCGAAAACACCTCGTCCTTTGTCAAAAATTTTTTTTATTTCATAGATCTTCTGAAAAACATTTCTATTTCACCCTCAAATACACTAGTTAGTTTTGACATTGTTTACTTGTTTACCAACATCCCCATCGATAAAACCATTTACATCTTGGACTTCAAACATCAAATCCCCCAAGACACATTATCTCTTATAAAACACTGCATATCTAATACATATTTTTCATTCCCAAATAATTTCTATCGTCAAATTAAAGGTGCCCCAATGGGATCCCCCCTCTCACCCGTAATACCTGATATCTACATGAAACATTTCGAAACAGTAGCCCTATCCTCATCAAATCTTAAACCCACCTGTTATCATTTGGCCCAATGGTAAAAACACATTAGATCTCTTTCTCTCCCACCTGAATGGAATACATCTCAGCATTTATTTCACGATGGAAGTTAAGTCTGAAGCGTCTTTGCCATTTCTTGATGTTCTTATTCAGAAAAACACACCTCAATGCATGGTAACATCACCACGCACAACTAAATTCAGTTATCAACACTCTTATTTCCCATTCTATAAGAACGACAACAATCACAAGTCATCCGAAATCAATTCAAGAAGACAAACACTCTTACAAAACGGCTACCACAAAACCCAAATCAATAGAAGTATTCAAAAACATCGAAACCCCATTCCATCCAAAAAAGAAACCTAGCCGCCGGATCAACCCAAATTTTTTCTACCTTTTATTAAAGGTGTCACTGACAAGAACAGTAGAACTCTTATCCCTCTAAATATTAAAACTATCTTCACTACTCACTCCAAGTTGTCCAACCTCGTCAGATCCGTAAAAGACCAAATCCCCAATGAAGACCATGGTGTCTACGAAATACCTTGTTCCAGTTGCCCACGTTTCAAAAAATTTGTAGTTGTTAGAGCTTCTGAAGAGGATCAATATATGCACAGATAGTGAATCAGCACTAGGGGCTCTTATCTTCAGTAACCACGTGTTTTTTTATAAATCAAGAAATTACGTCAACCTGTAGATGTGTATTTATTGGAGCTTTGTAAGAGTTAAACAAAAGTCGGATACTTTTTGATGTTCCTCGTACATTTACAATTGAAAACTATAGTATTGGTGTTGTTAACAAGTAAGACATGCAGGATATTTAGGACAAAAATGAGGAAATACAGCACATTTAGTTTTATGTTTATCAGTCTTTATTATGGAAATTTCAATTCTATGCATTTTCATGTCATGAATTGTAAATTTTACCTTGACCTACATATTTATGAACAAATTCCATGATAGTTTTCTACTTTTAATAAATCTACAGTATTCTTAATATAAGTTATTCTCGCAAAGTGTCTGGTCTCCTTCTATAGGTTAGTTGCTGCTGATTTAGCATTGCCCAGGGTGGACAATGGGTAGTCCCTAAATAATGCTGTACAAAAAAAAATTGTATCTTTGTTCTCTTATCAGTTCTATCTATTTTTAAAATTTTTATGGTTGTAAATGTTTATGAAATTAATTTACAATAATGGGCAGGTACCTACTACCATATAAATACAAATTTGGTTACGACGTTACTCCAAAAGTTGCTTAAATTTTCGTGCCTCGACCATATTACAAATAAAGAGGTCTTAAGAAAAGCTAATACTTAAAGAGAGTTAAACATCGTTAAGCAGCGAAATGTTTCATATCTAGTCCACATAATTTCATGAGGGAAAATTAAAATCTTTTAAAAACCTTTTAAAACTTTTTAAAAGAAAAAAACGAAACCACCTAAATACGGAACTAAAATATATAGAAACCCTTAACAGAGAGATAGAATTCAGAACATTTTATAAGAACGTTAATATCAACAAAAAAGAATTCAAGACAACCACAAGACAATGCAGACCTAATAACAACAAGGAAATATGTATTGAGTAGAGGGGTGGAATATTTTAACCAGGCACTTAATATGGAGGAAGAAGAAGAAAACCTAGAAGATGAAAGAGATGAGGCAAGGGAACCAGACGAGAGGGAAGAGGAACCAACGACGATTCTTGAAGTTAAAGATGCAGTTAAAAAACTAGCCAGAAACCAAATCACCCGGAATAGATAATCTCCCAGCTGAACTATATAAAGAAGGTGGCCATGATACCATTATGGCATTAGAACAGTTTATAAAAGAAATCTCTCCGCAATTATTGGAATATTGGAATACTTTGCATCATACACAAAACAAGAGATATCTTTGAATGCTCTAACCACAGTGGAATTACGCATCTAAATACAGCGTATAAAATGTTTTCCACAGTACTACGTCATGCACGGAATCGGACAAAGAAATGAAAGAGGCGAAATGTTTTTGGGTTTTTTAGTACGAAATGGCCTCTTTGCAATAAATAGCTTTTTCAAAAAAAGTTCTCAAAGAAAATGGACAAGTATCAGGGGTCTACCCTGATACTTGTCTTTGTTGACTTCGAAAAAGATACATCTATTAGCATGCTACAGCCTGTGTAAGACTTAATGAAGATACTGGGACCTTTCGTATTGAAAGAGGCGTTCGGCAACAGGACATGTTCCCTAAATTATTTACAACTTTGCTAGAATACGCTTGTAAAACAATAGATTGGGACAAAAAGAGGATCAATGTAGATGGAAAATTTTTAAATAACCTTAAGTTTGCAGATGATATCATTCTTATTGCAGACAGCCTTGATCAGGCCCAGATAATGCTCCAAGAACTCCATACTGCGACAAAAAGAGTTGGTCTTAAAATAAATTTTTCAAAAACACAATTTATGACAAATTTAGCCCACAACAAAAACATCTTAGTAGAAGACAAAGATATTGAGCCAGTTAACTCCTATAAACACTTGGGCCATGAGATCAGAATAAGTCGATACAACCAAACAATCGAGCTGAAAAGAAGAATAAACCTCGCTTGGGCTGTATTTGGTGAGATGAAGGATATATTTGGGTCTGATTCCAATGTGTCTGAAAAGAAAAGTATTTAATCAGTATATTTAACCTTCTTCTTCTTCTTCTTCTTCTTATAGTGCTGTGCACCTAGAGTGCGTTGGCGAATTATCTTAAGGTCAGATGTCTGTCTTTTACGGCATGAAAAAGATCGCCAGTGTTACTTATGCCTGTCCAGTTTTTTATGTTCCGTAGCCACGACATTTATTTGCGACCTACTTCTCTTTTGCCTCCAATCTTTCCCTGGATGATTAGTTGAGGGATTGCGTATTTTTTTCCTCTCGGAATATGGCCGAAATCACAACCACTAGTTCAATATATAATAAATCAGTGCAAATCCTGACGTATGCTTATGATATCAATATTGCTGGGAGAACAAAAAACGTTGTACGAGATTAGTATGTAGCATTAAAAGAATCAGCCACAAAAATGGGTTTAATAATAAACACCAACAAAACGAAATATATGAAACGACGTCATCGAAGCAGTGAATAAATTTGTATACCTCGGACCGCTCTTTTACACAATTATATCCAGAAATATAATAATAATACTCGACAAAACCAATAATACGCCCAGTTCTAACATATGGTTCTGAGAAAAAACATATGGTTCTAACAAAAAATAATGAAAACATGTTAGGATGTTTCTAAAAAATAGTAAATGAATAAAAATAATTAGGCGAATATACGGAGCAGTAAATGATGGTGGAGTATGGAGAAGACGATACAATTTCGAACTTTATAGAATAGACCAGGAACCTGATATCGTAAAATATATTAAGACTGGGCGTCTAAGGTGGATAGGGCATATAATGCGGATGTAACAAAATGACCTAGCTAGAAAAACGCTCCTTAATAGACCTATTGACCAGAGAAGAAGAGAAAGACCCAGAACAAGTTTCCTTGATAACATCGATGAAGACATGAGAAATATGGGAATACGTGCTTGGCGGAGAAAGGCGATCAGTAGGGACGACTAGAGAGAAATTCATAAGTAGACTAGGACCCACGCAGGGTTGTAAAGCCAGAATAATATTTTTTTTTGAACCTATTCTCTATCCTTCCATTGTTGGATATAGGTCTCCCCCAGTTCTCTCCATCTTTCCCTATCTTGAGCTGTTCTCTGCCATGTGGGACCTCCTTGTTTCCTGATGTCATCTTTCCATCTGATCTGTGGTCTGCCTCTTGAGTTTTTTGCATTGTATGGACGCCACTTTCCGATGGCATTGTCCCATGGTCCGTTTTTTAGACGTTCATTGTGTCCAGCCCATTTCCATTTCAGTTTTGCTGCTTATTCTATCGCGTCTACTGTCTTTGTTCTAGTTCTGATCCACTGGTTACGTTTTCTATCTCTAAGTGATACACCCAACATTTGTCTCTCCATCGCTCTTTGTGCCTTCCTGATCCTATCCAAATTGGCCTGTGTAAATGTCCATGTCTGTGCTCCGTAGGTGAGCACCGGTATTATGCAGGAGTTATATACCGTGCTTCGTAAGTATAGAGGGATTGTTTGATTTTTTAGAACGTAAGAAAGTTTGCCGAACGCTGCCCATCCCATTCTTACTCGTCTCGATATTTCGGCTGTTTGATTTTCTCTGTTAGCTCTGATTGCTTGTCCTAGATAGATATACTCATTTACCTGTTCTATTTTTTCTGTTTTTATTTTATTGCCTCTTAGTCTTTCGTGTTTGTCATTACTTTTGTTTTGTTGAAGTTAATTTTTAGGCCTTTTTGCAGTGATTTTTCATGAAGTTCATTTAGCATTAATTCCAGTTCTTGTCGTTCCGAGGAGATCAGGAGCATATCATCCGCATATCTAAGATGATTTAGGTATTTTTTGTTAATACATATTCCTCTGTTTTCCCAATATGTTGATTTTATTATGTCTTCGAGGGTCAAGGTAAACTTCTTCTTCTTCTTCAGATGCAAATCCACTAATGGATGTTAGCGATCACATTTTCCATTAATTCTCTATTTCTTGCAATATGTATCAGAGATTTTATGTCGTTAATCCGTGTCCATTGCCTTATGTTTCGGAGCCAGGACATTTTCTTGCGTCCCATTCCTCTCTTGCCTTCAATTTTACCCTCGATTATAAGTTGGAGGAACTGGTATTTTTCATTTCGCATGATGTGACCTAGATACGCCGTTTTCCTTTTCTTGATGGTTTCGAAAAATTGGCGTTCTTGGTTTATTCTTTTAAGGACATCTATATTTGTGATTTTCGCTGTCCATGGTATTTTTAGGATACGGCGATAAAGCCACATTTCGAAAGCTTCTAATCTGTTTATATCCCTCGTTTTGAGTGTCCAGTCCTCTACGCCATATACCAGCACTGACCATATGTAGCACTTAGTAAACCTTAGTCTCAGTTGAAGATTGAACTCAGAACAAGTCAGTACCTTCTTGAATTTTACGAAAGCTTGTCGAGCTTGCTCAATGCGACATTTTACTTCCCTGTCCGATGCCCAGTCTTCAAAAAGCCACGATCCCAGGTATTTAAATTTACTCACTCTTTCTATGGATTTACTATTCAGTGTTATGGTGGAGTTTTCAAGTGCATCCAAGTTTTTGGAGATGTTCATGAATTTGGTCTTTTTTGTATTAATCTCTAATCCCATTCGCTTACTGTATTCTCCGATTATAGTGACAAGTTTTTGAAGATCGACTATGTTGTCACAAATTAAGGCACCATCATCAGCATATCGTATGTTGTTGATCAATACTCCATTCACATTGATTCCCATCTCTGCATCCTCCAAAGACTTTTGAAATCTCAAGGTAAACAGTTTAGGTGAAATTATATCGCCTTGTCGGACTCCTCGTTTAACTTTTATATTATCCGTTATTAATTTGTCGTCCAGAATTACGGTCATGGTTGCGTTTTGGTAAATATCATGTATCAATTGTCGGTATCTTGAATCTATTCTACTATTGCCTAGAGCTTCTTCAACCGCCCAGTGTTCAATGCTGTCGAAAGCCTTTTCATAATCTACGAATGCTAAGTACAGCGGAAGGTTGTATTCATTGGTTTTCTCAATTAAGATTTTAAGCGCATGTAGATGCGGTATCCTTTCCTGAATCCGGCCTGTTTCACTGGTTGTTAGTTATCAAGTTTATAGGTTAGTCGGTTGTTTATTATTCTTGTGAAGGTTTTATATAGTTGTGACAAAAGGGAAATAGGACGGTAGTTGTTTAGGTCTGTTCGGTCACCTTTCTTATGTATTAAGATTCTGTTGGCATTTCTCCATTGTTTAGGTATTTTACCTTCAAACAGACATTTGTTGAACAGTATTTTTAGCATTTTTTTTATCGTGTCTCCTCCTTCTTTTAGCAGTTCCGCCAGTATTTTGTCCTCACCGGCCGCTTTATTTCTTTTCATGTCGTTTATGGATTTTTCGATTTCATCTTCAGTTATTTCTGGTAATACTTTTGAGCCAACATTTTGTATTTTCCTCGAGAGATTCTGTTTAGATGATAGTGGTGGGTCATTTTTAGAACTGTATAGGTCTGTGTAATATCTTTCTGTGATTTTTACTATTTCTCCTAGATCTCTTTCTTTATTGTTCTTAGCTTTAAGCATGATTAGTTTTATTTTTGCTGTATTTGTCTTCATTGTTTTTAAAATTTTGTTCTTCTCTATGATTTTCTTAATGCGGTCTTCTTGGTATTTCTTTAAATCTTAATTTATCTGTTTTCTTATGGTTTTGTTCAGTTCGGTAAACTCCACTGTATTTCTTTTGTTATCACTCAGTAGTTGTCGTCGTTTTTTTTAGCATATCTTGTGATTTAGCGCTAATTTTTTGTTGTTTTCGCTTTTTTTTATTAGCAATCTTCAGGCCTGCTTCTAGTAGTTCTGTTGTTATTTTATCGTTTAATTCGTTTAGTTGCAAACCCTGTAGCTGTGATATGTCACTTCTTTTTAGCTGGTTTATGTATTGTTCTTTGCGTTCTTTAAGAAGTTCTGTATCTATCTCTTTTTTAGATGGTTTAAATTTTTGTCTGTGTGTTGTGAAGTTAATTTTGATTTTGGCTCTAACAAGTCTGTGATCACTTCCTACGGAAATCATGTTTATGACCGTAACGTAATCAATCTCATTTTTTGTTAAACCATTGGGCGCGACCCACGTCCATTTTCTCTGTAGTTTTTTATTGAAAAAGGTATTCATCGCATATAGACCGTTCGTTTCCATATAGTTTATCAATGTTTCTCCTCTTTCGTTTCGTGTTCCATATCCAAAGTTGCCGATTTTATTTTCTGATTCTTCTAGTTTTCTCCCTAATATGGCATTGAAGTCGCCTATAATGATTGTGTAGGTGCTTTTGTATTTGTTCACTGTTTGTGTCAATGATTTGTAGAATATCTCTACTTCTTCATCCGTATGTAATGATGTAGGGGCGTAAATTTGTATGATCTTTAAACTCATATTTTTATTTATGTCCATTATTAGAGCCGCGATTCTTTCTGAAATTCCAATATATTGTCTAATCTTATGGACATGCTGATTAGAAATAAGAAAACCGACACCAGCTAATGATTCTTCTTCAGTTCCTTTATAGTATAGTACATTCCAGGATTTTAACTTCATACAGGCTTCCCCTTTTCTTTTTATCTCACTTAATCCTAATATATCCCATTTCATCTTTTTTACTTCTTCTTCCAGTTCGGCTAGCTTTTCGTCCCTCATCAGTGATCTGACATTATAAGTCGCAATATCCAGTTTCGTTGCTTGTTTTCGTTGTTTCTGGCAATTTTCTAAAACCCAAGGATTCTTAGCACCCTCTGCTCTTTCCTCGATTCCATTGCCTTGTAAGGTGACTCCGGAGCTGCTGGTGACTGAGGGCCAATTCTTACGTGTATCTATCAGGGGGGGATTGGCCGTAAACTCACCACGCTGGCCAGACGGGTTGGTAAGTGTGTTTCAGCCGCCCACTCTGGGAACAGACGCTGTTTGCAGCCGCCCACTCTGGGTCAGACGCTGCTGTTGTCGCAGTATCACAGCCGCTTAACTCATAATGTGAGTAACTGCTGCCTAATGTCATATCCTCAGTTGATCCGCGGGTACTTATTTGGCAATGTCTTATTCGTACCTGTCCTGCATGTCTGCAGGAACTTTCCCTATCAGCCATATGGGACGTGCCGTGTCGAGGTTGAGGACATCCCCCGCCCAGTCTGTCTTCCGTGAAGTACAGAAGAACCCCTACTCAGTTCAGAGCTCCTCCTCCACGAAAGCTATGACCGACACGGTCAGAATAATGATAATGATTATGAAGTAGGAGGATCGTTACGCATAATCTAATCATCGCATTGCATAGAGAAAAAGAAAAATATTAAGTCTTTATATGACAGTTTTTCCGTAATTGGGTTAGTATTGTATCTTATTGTGAATTCAATTTTCATTAATAAAGTGCTCCATTTCTTTTCTGCTTTTATCTGCATTTTTCGATCCCTAAATCGCATTGTTTGGATTGAAATCTACTGCAATTATTATGGGTGAATTGTTAATTTGTTTGACTATTGTCTGCGTTTTGCAATAAAAAAATTTGTTTAATGGTATGCAAATATTAATTATTGTTTTAAAGTATCTATGCTATAGCCCAGATATTTGATTTATTTTATTTCAAGTAAATTTTAATTGATATAAATACGTTTATTTGTCTTTTTTTATATTATCAAATTTTACTTTAGAAATGTACGGTGTGAGTGTAGTAATACTTTTTTACAAGAAATCCTACTCCACCATATGTTTCGTCTATTTTCCCTGGCGATTTCCAGGGTTTAAATGCATACATTGTTTGCCTTTTCTTCTCACTTCTAATAGTCTTACAATATCCCACTTTATATTGGATAGTTCTTCTTCTAATTCGTAGACCTTTTCATCTGTACCATTAAGTAGGTCTTAAGATGAACTTGTAAAAAACAAAAATAATGACAAATACACCGAACATTAGAGAAATAACGTCGAACGGCATCAATTTACAAACAGTAAGCGAATACATCTACCTGGGACAGATAATGAAAGTCAACAAAGAAAATCAAACTGCCGAAATTACCAGAAGAGTAAGATTAGCGTGGACAGGATTTGGAAAACTGAGTTGAATCTTGAAAAGTACTAAAATACTAAGGAGCAGATACAACAATGAAATAGAGACTCTCTTCGGAAAAGGAAACATCGTAAGATACATAAAAGCCAATAGATTATGATGAGCAGGCCACGTGGTACGGAGTGATGACGACAGACTGATTAGCAATGTGTTTTGTTAAAGACCAGATGGTAAAAGATCGACAAGAAGGCCTAGAAAAAGGTGGAAAGACGCAGTCAGGGAAGACCTGGAGAAGTTGGAAGTAAGGCCATGGGAAATAATAGCACAGGATCGGAATCAATGGAAGGCAATAGTAAACGCGGCAAAAACTCACGAAGAGTTGTAAAAGCCAATGATGATGATGATGAAGCAAGAACAATAAATAAGTTACAATCATTTGAAACGGTGTTACAGAAGGCTGCTTTTGAAGCTTGCTCTACCTGCATCCTCATGGATGAAGCTAGAGAATAGAGAGCCAACCAAATGTTTAGAATAGCTGAAGACAGAGAAAGTATTGCTGTGTTAATCGCCAACGTCAAGGGGCACGTTAAGAAGAATGTCTATTGTTTGTGTATATTGTGTCTGAATGAATTATTTTTAAAAATTAGATTATGTTGATAGGAGTAATGCAACTTTTAAATTAAAAGGTTTATAGGTAACTTTATTTGAATTGTAAAATTAGTAGACAGGGAACGACAATAATTTGCATTATTGATAACTTTTCTGCCAGTGTGCCAGTTTGCCAGTTTGCAATTCTACTACTAAACTTTTTGGTAATAGTCTACATTTAAATATTTACTTCTTTATAAAAAATTAAGCTAATATGATACTTTATTATTTTAAACGTGCAAAATTTTACCTGACATAGTATTCACCTTAGACATCAATGTTATTGAACTTTGACTTTGAAGAAAAACAAAAGGGTATATATATATATATATATATATATATATATATATATAATAGGTTTCTTCTTCTTCTGGTTCCTATTTGTTTCGGATATTGGACATCATATTGGCAATCATAACCTTGCTCGCTGCGGCTCGAAACAGCTCCGTTCTTAAATTCCGCAGCCATGATATTCTCCTTCTACCGGGTCCTTGCTTACCTTTGACTTTACCTTGCAATATAGACTGCAGTAAGGGTGCTGATTTCTCATAACGTGTCACAGATATTGTAATTTTATGCGTTTGATCGTAAACACGATCTCTGGTTCCTTCTTCATTTTTCCTAGAACTTCCTTGTTCGTGATCCTTGCTGTCCATGATATTCTCAGCATTCTTCTATAAAGCCACATCTCAAATGCTTCAAGTTTTTTAATAGTGGTGTCTGTAAGCGTCCATGCCTCCGCCCCGTACAACAACACAGAGAAAACATAGCATCTCAAATGTCTCATTTTTGTATCTAGGGATATGTTGTGACTTTTAAAGATGGCGCTCATTATGTTAAAGATCGTTCTTGCATTTCCTATGCGGCACTTTATTTCCTATACATTGTTCCACTGTTCGTTTATAATAGTTCTCAGGTAGCAATACTGTTTTATCCATGTAGTAAAAACATGGAGAATACGCGGTTTTTCGGTTTTTCAGAATGTTGTGAGATAAAACTAATGCTTTTAATAACTGATTTTGATTATAAAGGTAAAAATACATGTGAAAATGTAAATTACCATTAATTTAGACACTGAATTTAGAAGTTATATAGCGAAAGCTTAAAAACAACGCCGAAAAACGGGTTTTTCGTTTTTTTTTAGCATGCTGCAGGAAAAGAAATAGTTTTAATAGCTTATTTCGATTGTAAAGGTAAGAATACATATAAAAATATGAATTATCATTAATTTAGATGTATGTTGTTAAGGTTATGAGTATCCATCTCACTAAAAAAACTAATTTATGTTTATTTTATTAATATTTTTTCATTTCATAAAAACCGATATTATTGTATCTTATGGCAGTATAAATAAATTTTTTGTTTTCTATGTAATACTTATTTGTTTTTGTTTTGTTCCTAGGCCCATACAATTTATTGTTAAGGGGTGGGGGTGCTTCAGAAAATGCCAAAAAAAGCAGTTTTTTCGATGTTTAAGCATTTTTTACGTAGAAAATGATAATAATAACTACGCCATTCGAAAGAACGGGAAAAAACCCATAAAAAAGCATTGTTTTAAAGTTGGCCAAAAATTTCCGACATAACCTAAAATATTACTGAAAGTTTCAAATATTTTCCTTGGCTCAATTTTTAAGCTAAAAATCTGAAAAAAAATCAGGCAGTATTGTATTATTTAACTACGCTTTCATGAATTTTTTCAGATTTTTGCAGCAATACATCGTCTTAAAAATTTTTTTTTTTAATACTTTTTTTCCCATAGCGAACTCCCAGATGCACCTAGGGACTTGACTGAAATTTAACTGAGTGAGTTTTTAATTATGTCCTTTCGAATGGCCAGACCCAAAACTAAATCGAGCATAGTGCAATTTTGACCATCTTATCCCGCTATAGCCTTTAGAAACAATAAGCGAATACATCTGCCCGGGGCAGATAATGAAAGTTAACAAAGAAAATAAAACTACCGAAATTACCAGAAGAATAAGATTAGCATGGGCAGGATTTGGAAAACTGAGTTTCATCTTGAAAAGCACTAAAATAGAACTATATTTGAACACCAGAATTTACGACCTGTGTATCCTCCCTATACTCACGTATGGTTCACAGACGTGGACACTCACCAGGTCTAATATGGATAAAATAGTAAAAGCACAAATAGCGATGGCAAGAGCAGTGCTAGGGGTGAGACTTATAGACAAAAAACAAATGGATTAGAAGTAAAACCAAAGTAAAAAACGTAGGAGAACATGCTGTCAAATTAAAATGGAGCTTCGCAGAACACAATGCCCGACTGAAGGATAAGAGATGGAACCACGAAATACAACAATGGAGACCATGGTTAGAAAAGAGAAACAGAGAAAGACCACAAATTAGATGGGCCGCTGACAATAAAAAAATCGGAGCACGCAACTGGAAGCAAGTGGCGCAAAACAGAAAACAATGGATTGATTTGGGGGAGATCTATGTCCAAAGTTGGATTACTTAAAGCTAAAGATGAAGAAGATAAAGATGATAGCGAAAACACACTCTTTTTAAGTGCAAAATTTGCTTAGCCGCCTGCGTTTCTTCTTTTTATTATGTCTTCGCTTCTAGTTAGCTTCCTGGGGCCAAGATTTTTATCAATGATTCGACTATTAGATTAAATTTGAAAAAGAGAAATTTAAAATGACTGACAACATTGTGCATTTGTACGGAAACTTATTAAAATGAATGTAACAATGCAATATGTTAATTGAAAGTTGTTAGAGGTTAATATCTGCGTGTACATATACAATAATCTATAAATTTTCTGAAAGTTTAATTTTTGGTCTTAGTTGTGTGATAGGGTGCTTATAAGGTGGAACGTCAAATTAATCACGTTGTCAAAAAATTCTTAAGAGCTCCACAAGAGGTTATTAGGCAAGTACCAAGTGAATTTAAATTATATAATATTTATTGTTTTATTTCTCATTTAAAATATTGCTTGGATCGGTAATAATTACTAATTTTTATGCTGTGCGTTTTTAATTTTATATAATCTCTGTCTTGACGGTAAAGAAGAGATACTTTTTATTTTTTTTTATTTGCATTAAGTGGAATCCAAAGGTGCTTTTTTCTGGTGAAAAAAAGTTAGTCGATTTTGACACTGGAAAGTGTAAAATAAGATATTTTATTCACTCCTAAAAAAGTTCAAAAACTTCTGTTTCAAAATCAGTCTCATACCATTCTAAAAGCATGAAGCAGTAGTAATATAACAATAAAATTTATGTTACATATTTTTAACGTACTCAAACGGTAAAAAACTGATTTCACCTACTGCACATGTTTTTTAGAATATTATTTTCTGAGTCCAATGTTGCCATGAAGTTAGTTTCGTTTATAACTTAAACATACTAATAGTATATCATAAAAAATGTAATTTAAGTTTAATTTAACTATATTTAAAGGATTTTTACCCATGCATCTTGTGACTTCAACCATGTAGACCTATAATCCGTTCACAAATTGTTGAGACCACGAAATATGCTTCAAAGTCATAAAACGGTCGTAAAATTTGTATCATCGTAGGCGTTTCTGAGGTGTTTATTCATTAAAATTAATACGTTTTACATTTATTTTCCTCTCCAAAATGTTTATTAATATTATTAATGTTTTAATACTAATAATATATTTAGCAAAAAACAATTAAAACTTTCACGGCTAATGTTGGTTATTATATTATATTCATAAAATTAAGAATTTCCCCATTAACAATTTTGTAAATAAGAGTACCTTATCTCTTTGGATATTTCAATACTAATCGTCGCGTTTAATCACTTTACTAGACAACCTAGAATTCATATCCTAAGGTACTATTCGTTGCAAGATAATTAGGATGAAATTCCCCGGATTTTTAATAATATAATGGGTATAAAGATGCCGGCTTTGGCCACGTGCCTCGTCTGTTCAGTTTATATTCGAAACTTAACTTGAAAGGGTGAAGTTATTACGAACGAAAACAATTTTTTTGTTTGGTACGTTTTTGATCGCATGTAATTTACGGCTCGTCGGTCTTTCCACGTCTACGGCAGTAATTAGCGTCTCGAATATTTATTTTGCGAATTATATGCAGTGCGTGATTTTTTATTCCATATACCTATGAACATATACGTAGCTATCGCTCGTGCTCATTTTGTTGGATTGTTTGTGATGGCTTCATCATCAACATCAAGTTTTACACCGGTACTGTTCCGTACAGTCAGTAAGTCTGTTTATTCACCAAGAAAGAAGACTATTGTCCTGAATTAATATTGTTCTGAAACTATTTTCTTGTGGCATTTTAAATTAATTACTATTTAACTGGGAATAAGCCACAATTAAAAATAAAAATACGTTTATTGACGTTTCAATTTCCACTTCGGAAATCGTTCTCAAAATACAAACAGTAAATTTGTATTTTAAGAACAGTATTTTTATCTTTAATTGTGGCTTATTCCCAGTTAAATAATAATTTATTGTCCTGAATGTTCACGATGCTCTGGTTTCTCAAAATCTCACAAACACTGTTCGCAACATAGTCGAAAGTTGTGCCAACATGACTGGCGTAGGGGAGTCAACTATAGGTTTCTATCAGAAAGAAAAAACACGGTATAGCTAACTTAAACACAAACGAACACTTAAAGAATGGGAAAAAGCCGATTGAAATTGATGAATTTGCAAAAAATGGTATTCGAAGGAAAATTCATAGATTTTTTTTTCAAAAAAGAAATACAAAAACTAAACAAAATTTACAAGAAGTTAGAGACGACCCGGATTTTCTTTATATCGGATGAACTAAATTGTGGCAAGTTTTTAAATCCCCAAAAATTTCTCAAATTATAAAATTTTATTTTTTTATCTAATTCCCTTTTTTCGTAAAAACTTAGTTAATTTTATTTAAATCAAATAAAATATTTTCCTACGATTCTTTAATATCACGTACTAGACACAACAACTTTTTCACATTAGTATCTGTACTGAAAGACTTTTCTATTTTTTATTTTCAACTATTTTCGATTTTCCTTTTCTTTTGAGGTTATTTTATGAAATGATTTTTTTATCTATAGATTTTTCTTGAGAATAAGGAGATATTGATAGACATGTTTTGAAGAATTCCTTGCTATACCAACTTTCACTTTAACCAGATAGTTATCAACAATATTGAGTTTTTCCAATATTGTTTACGAGTGTTTTAACGTCAGTCCAGATAACTCTTATTTTCTTCTAATATTATTGGTTTCGAATTCTTAATTACTAATTTTATATACCTCTTTTAATAATTATGCCCATCACTAAGACAACGTGAATTTTTTTCTTGCAGTTTCTTCTCCTATCGCAGGTTGGCTGTCAGCTATCCGTACCTTATTGGCGGCTGCTCTGAAAAGATCTATTGAGCTGCAACTATACCACTCTCTTAGGTTTCTTAGCCAGGAAATTTTTCGTATCCTTTTGGATCTTTTTCATTGATTTTACATTGCAATATGAGCCTTACTTCATATATCATATTTCGCACCTCTGGTAATGTGGCCTGAATATTCCATCTTTCTCGTTTTAATGTGCTTTATGACCTCGCAATCCTTTTGTAGCCTTCTTAACACTGCATTTGTAACTCGTTAAGTCCATGGTATTTTCAAAATCCTTCTATAGCACCGCATCTCAAATGATTACAACTTCTTTATATTATCGACTTTTAGTGTCCAGCTTTCCATTCCATACAACAAAGTCAAGAACACGTAGCCTCTTAGGGCTCTTATCCTTAGCTCCAGAGGAAGCATTCCATGTCTTGATTAACAAACTGTACCGTTTTTAAATAAAACGAGCGGTTTAAATTTATATAAATATATTTATTTATAACTTTACAGTTCGGTATTCTCTTATCCACTAAACTTACTCCTAAGGTCGTTACATATATATACCTAAGTTACTATCTTCTAGAAAGTTCCTACCTCTAATTCGCGCACGTGACCGATTGTTCTCTTGCCTTCGAGAGATCTGGTGATGATTTTGGAAGCCGTTTCAAGATGCAACCGTTATATGAGCCTCCCTATGGAGTTGCCCCTTGGTGTCGACCCGTTCTAGTTTTCCGACTGTTGTATAATTTTCTTGCAATTACGACGAATGTGACCTACGTCACCACAATTCCAACATCTGGGCTCGCGTCTCTTCGGCATCGTGTTACGACCTATTTTTGTACCATCTCTTCCAGACGTTCATCGTTTGGTTCGTCACCTTCTTCAATGGTTCTTACTCGATGGCTCCGTGAAGTTTGACTAGCTGTTTCATGTTCTAAAGCAATAGCGAGCGCTTCATCTAGAACTTTCGGTCTTGCTAGTAGTAAAGCTTTCTGTAATTCACTTTCTTTTAACCCATTGACAAAGGTATCTACAGCAATTTCTTCCAAAATATTGTCTGGTACCTCAGGATAAGCCAACCGTACTATACGAGCAACATCTGCTTCAAACTCTTGCAAATTTTCACTTGCTCGTTGAACTCTACTTCTTAGTTGCGCCTTGTAGACTTGTTGTAGATGGGCCTCTCCGTAATGTTTGTCTAGTCGAGTAAACAAGGTCTGGTAACATTTTTCTTGACCCTTAGGAATCGATCTTAGGATATCTGCAGCATCACCTCGTAAAGCAGCAGTCAAGGAAACAGACTTTTCTTGTTCTGTTCAATTATTGGCTGTAGCAATAGCTTTAAATTGTCCAAGTTATATGGACCAAGAGGACTTTTCATCAAATGGTGGCAATTTGAATCTCATATGATGTGTCATTTCGTCTCTAGGTGATTCTTCTTTCACTACCGGATCTAAAGCTACCGTATTAATTGGTGGTAGCACTTTCGTATTCGTTATCATGGTCTCTAATTGTTTGATTTTCTCTTCTACGTTGTTTACATTTTTCTGTATCTGATCGAATATTTTAGAGACTTCTTCAAATTTCTCATCGTTCTGAGTACATACTTCGTCGAATCTTCTTGAAACCTTTTCGAGTTTCTCGTCGTTTTGTCTAGTTACTTCTTTAATGATTGTGAAGTCTCGTCGAATTTTCTAGATACATTCTCGAATTTATCATCATTTTTTCTAGAAGCTTCTTGAATTATTTGAGAGACGTTTTAAAATTTTTTATCATTTTTTTTAGAAGTTTCTTCAATCATTTGAGAGACGTTTTCAAATTTTTTATCATTTTTTCTGGAACTCTCTTCGATCTTCATTAAAACTGCTTCTTCTGCTGATTGAAAATGGAATGTCTCTGGGTCATCCCCATTATTGTTAAGAACATTCTTTAGTCGTTCTTGGAGGATCTTCTTGGATCGCTGCAGTCTTCATCGCGTTCTTCTAGTTGCTCACGCAACTGTTTTACTGAAAAGTGTACTAGCAGCATCTTTGGTCAGGCACACACGTACTTTTTTAAATGTTCTTTCGTACAACGATCACTACCGAACTACGCGGATTTTCCCGACAAACAATACTTTTCAAAAGTTCAAAAGTCTTTTCTTTTTTAAAGTCACTGCTGAATTTATTTTTTTAATAAATCAATTGTCCTCACACTGTGACACCAACTGTACCATTTTTAAATAAAACGAGCGGTCCGAATTTATATAAATATATTTATTTATAACTTTACAGTTCGGTATTCTCTTATCAACTAAACTTACTCCTAAGGTGGTTACATATATATACCTAAGTTACTATGTTCTAGAAAGTTCCTACCTCTAATTCGCGCACGTGACCGATTGTTCTCTTGCCTTCGAGAGATCTGGTGATGATTCTGGATTGCTTAGAAATAATCGTGCACAGTCTACGAATCTTATGTTGTTCAAGATTTTTTCAATGATGATATACCCTGTTGTTCCTCCTTTGTTCCTCCTTTATTTATTTATAACCTCTAGGGCACCTCAAAATCGTTTACATACAATTAAAGTTAAAAAGACCTCAAAACCATAAAATCTAGTCTTGCACAGTCAACAGAATATTCCAACCCATTTACGCATGAAGAAATATCGCAAGCCCTAAATGAAATGAAAACAGGAAAAGCGCCGGGTTTCGACGCTATTCACGCTGAGTTCCTCAAACATAGCGGCAGATTCACTAGGCAATGGCTCGCAGAATTCTTTTCTGACATCCTTCAAACGGGAAACGTCCCCCACCAACTCAAAAATGCAAAAATCGTCGCCATTTTAAAACCAGGGAAAAGTAATAATTCACCGAAAAACTACCGCCCCATCGCACTCTTCAGTATGGTGTACAAATTGTTCGAAAGACTGTTGTATAATAGAATCAGCAAAACCATATTCCAACACTTACCAGTGGAACAGGCAGGATTTCGGCCAAACCGCAGCTGCACAGACCAGGTACTCGCCCTGACCAATTATGTGGAATCAAACTTTCAAAAGCAATCAAAAACAACCGCTCTCTTCATCGATCTATCTGCTGCTTATGACACTGTGTGGCGACAAGGGGCAATATATAAATTAATGCGAATAATCCCATGCAGAAAGACCACTGAGGTTATTAACGCCATGATATCCAACAGATGCTTTAAAGTTATATTGGGAGACAAGACTAGTACCCAAAGAAAACTGAATAATGGACTTCCACAAGGATCCGTGCTGTCCCCCTTGCTTTTCAGCCTCTATATAGCAGACATGCCAGAAACCACATCAAAAAAGTTTGGATACGCAGACGACTGGACGCTTGCCGCAAGTCATAAAGAATTCGAGGTCACTGAACGTATTCTAACAAACGATTATTATTTCCGAATTATTTCCGAAAATGGAGATTGCAACCCAATCCAACTAAGACAGAAGTGTCCTGCTTCCATTTATATAACAAGATGGCTAACTATCAACCTCAAATCAATTTTGGGGATAGACTCCTTAAATATAATAAACACCCAAAATACTTAGGTGTTACACTTGACAGAACGCTGAACTTTAAAGAGCATCTTACTAAGACTGCTGCAAAACTCCGAACTCGTAACAACATCCTGCAAAAGCTCTGCGGCACTACATGGGGCTCCTCAGCACCCACACTTAGATCGACAGCATTAGGACTGGTATACCCCGTAGCGGAATACTGTGCACCAGTATGGATACTCACCGTGTTGATGTCCAACTCAACTAAGCCATGCGAACTATATCGGGCACAATCAAGGCCACGCCCACTTACTGGTTACCAGCTTTGAGTCATATAGCTCCACCACCTATCCGCCGGGAACATGCCCTTGTCAGAGAATTTACAAAAATCAATACTAATCCTGAGCTCCGCTCCCATGTCGGAACTTCCGCCAGAGACATAAATAGGCTCCGTTCAAGACACCCGCCTCTAAAAACAGCAAAAAGGCTAGTAGATCTAAACTTTAATGTAACTGAACGGTGGAGAGAACAATGGGAGAATAACGCTGCACCAGCTAACTGGAACATGCCATATATTACAAGCAAACCTGAGGGCTTCAACCAACCGAGACGAATTTGGACCACACTCAATAGAATAAGGACGAACTGTGGCAGATGTTCCGACTCACTTTTTAGATGGGGAAAAATACAATCACCAAATTGCGACTGCGGCGCCGAAAGGCAAACAGTAATAACACACATGGTAGAGGAATGCCGATTAGATCCTATAGTGGCAACCCTTCAGATTTCCTGGCTGCTACAAAAGAGTCAATCGAGTATATTTATAATCTAGATGTTTGTTTGTAGAATAATATTTTTATATTTACTTTTGTTTGTAATTTATATCATTTATATATTTATATTTATATGAACCTGTGATGTAGCCATACGCTAAATAAATAATCCTCCTTTATTGCTTTCTTAAAAATAGCTTCGCTGTACAGATTGAATAACAAGCACGCGACCATGTTTCATTACATTTTTCGAACCACATTTAATAATAATAAAATCAAAGACAGTTATGGATACATTTATAAATAACATGTCTATTTTAGAATCTATCATGGTTGTGGAGAATAAAGAAAATCTTAATATGGACGATGAAGATACCAATGACAATGTAGACTACAACTATATTCAAGGAAACTTATTGTCAACCGTTCCTCCTGGGGAAGAAATTGTTATTTCAGGTATGTATTATATCTCTTTTTCCCAAATATAACAATTCTATCTTATGATCTCAATGATACTCTCAATGTAACGCTAAATGACACAGCTATCAAAAATAACAACAACCCCAAATATCTAGGCGTCACACTTGATAGAACACTCACCTTCAAAAGTCATCTTACAAACGCAGCCGGTAAACTAAGAACACGAAATAACTTAATATCAAAACTTGCTGGAATAACTTGGGGTGCTTCTGCAGATACTCTTCGGACCTCTGCTCTAGGTTTGGTTTTTTCAGTGGCAGAATATTGTGCACCAGTATGGCTAAATAGTGCACATACAAGCAAAATCGATGTCCAACTTAACCAAACCATGAGAATAATCACTGAAACAATAAAATCAACGCCAGTGAGATGGCTGCCTACTCTGAGCAATATTGCTCCACCAGATCTACGCCGTACAGCAGCATTAGTGAGAGAGTACCAGAAAATTGTAGCCAACGTACAATTACCAATACATCGAGATATCCCAGACATCTCAAAAGAGCACCAACGATTGAGATCTAGAAATCCTCCAATACGATCTGCCTGAAAAATTGGTAATTCCTATGATATACATAGGCAATGGACAACAAGATGGATGCCAACAGTAGAATCGGACTATATTAAGATATCCACCCCAACTCAGGGTTTCATCGGATCAAATCTGCCCCGGTCCATTTGGGCAAGGCTTAATCGTATACGTACCGGACATGGTAAATGTGCTGATTCGCTGTTCAGGTGGGGTCGTGCAGAAAGTCCACAGTGCGATTGCGGAGAATCTAGACAGACCATAAGCCATTGTGTTTCAGACTGCTTGAATCGTGCCTACCGTGGAAACCTCCAGGACTTTGCGGAATGTTCCCCAGAAGCAATTGAATGGCTATGTAAATTGGACATTAATATTTAGTGTCATTCATTCTATTCATTCTATTTTTACTATTTTTAGTGTTTGAATAATATATATAATATATATGTGTATATTATTGTAATTGTATTTGTATATTTATCGTACTGTGAAAGTCCATACGCTAAATAAATAAAATCTTATGACCTACTTAATTATCCAAAGTAGGCATTATCGCTGAAGATAATTTACTCTAGAGCTCACCCAGCGAACACGCGTAGTTTTTTATTGTTATTTCCCTTCAGCTCTTGGGAGTACGTAAAATCTCTGCACACTTTAACGGGAAGAGGTAGAATGTGATATGTTTATCTTAACTGAGGAAGATGAGATGATTCGTAGAGATCATCGAGATATTATTGTCCTATTGCGGACATGGTCATCATCATCATTCTGGCTTTACAACCATACGTCTCCTCAAGAATTTCTCTCCAGTCGTCCCTACCCTTTCTTCGCCAAGCACGTATTCCCATATTTCTCATGTCTTCATCGACGTTATCAAGGAACCTTGTTCTAGGTCCTTCTAGAACAAACAAAAACAAGAACAAAGTCTTCTTCTTTGACCAATGGGTCTATCAAGGAGCGTTTTTATAGCTGGGTCATTTTGTTTCATCCGCATTACATGCCCTATCCACCTCAGACGTCCTATCTGAATATGTTTTACGATATCAGGTTCCTACTATATTTCGAAGTTGTATCGTCTTCTCTACACTCCATTGTCATTCACGGACCTATAAACTCGCCTCAGTTGTTTTCTTCCGAAACATCCCAACATGCTTTCATTATTTTTTATTGAAGTCCAGGTCTCTGAACCATATGTTAGGACTGGGCCTATTATTGTTTTGTAGAGTTCTATTTTTGTTATTCTCGAATGAATACATACTCTTTGATGATACTAGATCCGAACAACATCCATCCTACATATGTGACGACCAATTACCAATCACATCAGATGAAGTGCAAAAAGCCATATTACAACTAAAAGATGGCAAAGCTCCTGGACCTGACAATGCATATGCTGAGCTCATAAAACTATTTAACACCGACGGTATTCAACACCTAACAAAAGTATTTAATGACATATATTTAAGCGGAGTAATACCAAGAACATGGCTGAAGGCGACCTTTATTGCTTTACCAAAGAAAACAAAGTCCGTATCCTGCAGTGATTTCCGAACCATCAGCTTAATGAGTCATATTTTAAAATTATTTCTAAAAATCATACATCAAAGGATATATAGACTGTGCGAAGAAAAAATCAGCCGTACACAGTTTGGTTTTCGGAATGCAGTGGATACGAGATAGGCTCTCTTTAGTATACAAGTGCTATTTCAACGATGTAGAGACGTGAACTGCGACATTTATGCGTGCTTCATTGACTACCATAAAGCGTTCGATACAGTAAAGTACGACAAACTAATGGAGATATTAACCAATATTGGAATAAACACCTGTGATTTAAGAATTGTCAGCTGGAATCAAACATCATCTATCCGGACAGAGGCAGTAGAATCCGACGATATCAAAATCAAACGTGGCGTCCGTCAGGGATGTATACTATCACTACTGCTGTTTAACATATACTCTGAGGAAATCTTTCAAGAAGCAGTGGGTGATCATGAAGCCGGAATTTGAATCAACGGAGAATCTATCAATAACATTAGATACGCGGACGACACGGTAGTATTCGCTGACAGCTCTGAAACCCTCCAGGAGTTAATGAACAGAATCACAGGGGTCAGTCAGAGATACGGACTTTCACTAAACACTAAGAAATCATAATGCATGATGATCTCTAAGAAGAAACAGCAATTTAGACAAATCAGTGTAAACGGTCAACAAATAGAAAGAGTAAAAACATACACCTACCTTGGTACGAACGTCAATGAAAATTGGGACCATTCCATAGAAATCAAATGTAGAATAGAGAAAGCAAGATCTGCATTTCAAAAAATTGCTAAGTTATTCAAATGTCATGATTTATCACAGCCCATAAAAATCAGGTTACTACGATGTTACATCTTTCCTATACTGTTGTAGGGAGTTGAGTCATGGACTCTCACAGACGCCACCTGCAAGAAAATTGAGGCTTTTGAAATGTGGCTTTATCGTCGCATCCTGAAGATATCGTATACCGACCACGTTACTAATGAGGGTGTTCTGTTGAGAATGAAAAAAGAAAAAGAGCTGTTAACCACAATAAAAACAGCCAAAATCGACTACCTCGGTCACATCATGAGGAACAGCGAAAGATATGGACTGCTGCAACTAATATTGCAGGGAAAGGTAGAAGGAAAACGAAAACCAGGAAGGCGAAGGATTTCCTGGCTGAAAAATCTACGAACGTAGTTCAACACAACAACCACAAATCTTTTTGAGCAGCAGTGTGCAAAGTGCAGATTGCCATGATGGTCGCCAACATCCAAAACGGATAGGCACTACAAGAAGAAGAAGAAGATTCTCGATATAATTGTGGATTTAAGAAAGAGATTGTGCCCAAAATAACATCTGTTGGCTGGTCAAATTCTGCGGTTTATCTCTGCGGTAGTATTATTTTCAGTGTTAAGGGGCGCTCCCAGATATACAAATTCGTTCACTGCTTCGATGACGTAGTTTTCTATAACAAATGATCGTAGTATTTGTGGTTGTGTGCTTATTTTCATATACTTCATTTTTGTTGGTGTTTATTATTAAACCCATTTTTGCAGCTGATTCTTTTAATGCTACATACGCCTCTCGCACAGCGTTTTCCGTTCTCCCAACAATATTGATATCATCGGCATAGGCCAGGATTACGTTTTTTTTTGCAGAGCCAGATTGAACAGTATACAGTATACTGCCTTTTACTTGTTTTAAAAGGTTCAGACAGTTCCCCCTGAATTCGTACTCTATTGCAAAGTATTCCAATATTCCAATCATTGGGGAAGGAATTCTGTATCCATATTTCTTTTATAAGCAACTGTAATGCCATTATAGTATTATGGCCACCTTCTATATATTGTCGACGTGCAAGTACTTGAAGGGGATACGAGAAACGATCGTGCGCGAGTAGCGGAGAAATTTTGCATTTTTTAGTGCACATTTCATAGATTTCATAAATTCATATTGTCAATTGTCATATTTCATATTCGTTTTGTTTATTTACATTTACACCTTCTGTCTCTGAAGAAAATGGGATTTAGGAAATGCTGTGTTATAAATTGTAAAAGTACAACAAAAAATTGTCAATTTAAGTTTTATTCGTTTCCAACTTCGAAGCACAAAGCTACTAGAAAGAGAAAAGTGGATTTATATCATAAAAAAGCATAAGTAACATAACCCAAATTATGCATTATTCTTGCGCCCGATTTTAAGTAAGTATGAAATAAATAATAAATAAAAGTTCACTTTTAGGTGTAAATTTTAGTTTCATAACACTCACTCATTTTAACCCAAAAATCAAGTTTAATGTTTAAATTTTATTTTTTTGAAGTTTATAAGAATGCATCAAGTTCAAGTTTTTCTGAAGATGCATTAAGATATATTCGCTGTCTAAAAGTTTACAGGGAAAGAATTAATTGTTCAAACCAATATGATGATATCATGGGCTTAACCTGCTAATTTATGCATTAGCATTATTTATGGTAATTTATTTTTCTTAATTCTTCCATTATTTTTTGACATTTGCCACTACTAAAGCTTTTCCCGTTGACTCAGTGCTTGGTTGAAAAGTTATTTGGTGATTTACTTTCTCAAATCCAGTTTTTATTATTGAATCCATATTAACAGTAATGCTGTAATTCAATAATATATTTATTTGTATTTACGCTACATCAACGTTTACCTTTTCGACATAACCTCAATCTTACTTTTTCTTCTTATTCTTTTTTGGGGCCACGTCCTTGACAGTCATCCGGTTACCTGGATCTAACATAAAAGCGCAGTAAATTTTGCTGATTTACGACACCAGCTGTCGCTGTTCCGAACTTGCACGGTCCCAATAGTTCAGCTGGGAGATTAACTATTCCGGGTGATTTGTTTCTGGCTAGTTTTTTTAGGGCGAGACAATATTCTAAATATTGCAAGCAAAGAACCGACTTTTCCAGAGATTTTTTTTATAATTTACTAGCTTGTTAATGTAAAAAACAATAAACAGTTTTATAATGGACTTTTAAAAAACCCCTTAAGTGAGAGGTCATAAAATAGAGTAACAACAAATGCAAGTGTGTATAAAAGGGCACCTCAGATATTGTGTAAATAATAGATAAAAATGATAAAGTAAATATAGTACAAAGCTGAATTATATTTGTCGATAAAGAAATGCAATAAAGATGCAATGACCGTCAGAAAATTAAAAACTGAAGATTGCAATCTTTAAGTGTATTTTAATCTACTCTACTATTATAGGGTTTATTTATATTTTTAATGTGGGCAGGAAATATTTTATTTCATAGAATTTTAAATTTTAGGTTTATCGGGGACATTTCCAGATTCTACCGATGTCTATCATTTTCAAGATAATTTGTTCAACAAAGTTAACCTGATATCGCCAAATAAAAGATGGACATATAAGCATCCTGAAATTCCTGAGGGCTCTGGTTCAGTTCCTTACATTAATAAATATGATTCCGGATTTTTTGGTAAGACTTAAATTTTACATTTTTGTTAATATCTAAATTCTTTTAGATATTAACAAAATCCGTAGTGGTCTTATTATTGCACATCTTAAGTTCTTTTTGTTTTCTTATGGACTTATGTTAATAATTACAATTACGTTGCCCTTGTCAGCTCATCAGCTCATATGGCCTCATCTTCTTTTAAATCTTTAATAGCTGTCAGTTCTCTAGTTTTCTTGTTCTTTTTTGCACTATTCAACTGCACTAATTATATCTAATTAAGGAATTAATTAGTTCTTAAGGAATTAATTAAGGCAAGAATAGGACAGGCAACAAATTCTTGTAACAAACTGAAAAAAGGGCTCTGTAGCAAGAACATTTCAATTTCTTTAAAGATAGGACTTCTGAGATGCTACATGTTTTACGTATTAAGGCATTAAAGAAAGATGTTTCTAACAGATTAGAAACCGTTGTCGCGGAAGAAAACGCATCTCCTGGATAAACAATTTGATAGCTTGGTTTAATTGCAATTCTGCTGACCTATTTAGAGCAGCGGTATCGAAAGTGCGAATTGCCATGATGGTTGCCAAACTTATTACAGGAGATGGCACATGAAGAAGAAGAAAAAGAAGAAATTAATGGGCGTGTTACTGTATAATTTAGACCTTTTAAGATCATCAGGTTCTATACTGTATTCAATTGTCCTTTGGATATATTGCCAAGAAATTGCTTAATTGTATTATAAGTATAAAAGTTTAGGAGATGCATTTTTACCTGATCAGGTTCTAAGAATACCTTCTTCTTCTTCTTCTTTTGGCATTATAACCCTGGATGGGTCTTTGCCTGTCTGGCTATGTCCTTCCATTCAGATCTCTCTTGTGCCCTTCTTCTCCATTGTCTTATGTTCATTGTTTTCAGGTCGTCTTCCACGTCATCCAACCATCTCGTTCTGGGCCTTCCTTTTTTTCGCCTTCCCATGGGCTTCCATTGTAACATTTTCTTTGTTGTTTTTGCATCGTTTTGTCTCTTCACATATCTCAGCCATGACAATCTTTGACTTTTCACAAATCTTACAATGTCATAACCTTTATTTAACTCATTAACCTCGCCGTTTCTCCTAATTCTCCATGTGCCATCTTCCTCTTGTACCGGGCCATATACTTTCCTCAGTATTTTTTTCTTAAATGTCCTGAGTTGGGCTTGATCTTTTTTACGTCATTAGCCAAGTTTCACATCCATAGGTTACTACGGGTCCAATCAGTGTTCTGTAGATAGTCATTTTGGTTCTTTAATATTCTAATATATTCTAAGAATACCTGCTTCAGTTATTTATAGTATTCGTTCACAACACTTTGGTTATGGTTATGGTGGATCAGGGCAGGGCCCATTTGTGAGCTCTTTGGACACTTAGACCCCCTAAGACGGATCCATTGCATCATCCCTTTTATATGAACTAGGCCCATAGGACCTAATTTTCGGTATTCCAGCAGGGTGCAGGGGCTCCAATTCTTTCAATCAGTCAGGAAATTAAATCAAAAAGGAGGATAAGAACTGAAATTAGAAGGAATCTTATACTAGAGAGAGCATGGACAACTATCGAGGGCCTCTCTCCAAAAATTACAATGGCCCATCCGCCCACAATACTTACTTTAATTTATTTTATGAGGTCTAAAATTAACGTTTATTAAGATAAATTCAGGGCTGGGTACAAGGGAGGCTCTGTTTGCAATGAACGTTCTCTCACAGAGATGCTTAGACATGAACCAAGAAATTTACGCCTGCTTTATTGATTTCGAAAAGGCCTTTGACAAAGTACAACATGAACCACTAAGACAAGTTCTAATAAAGAAAAATATAGACAGCCGAGATATTCGAATTATATGCAATCTATATTGGAATCAAACAGCAAATGTCAAAGTTGAGGGCAGACTAACAGAAAAAATTCAAATCCGTCGAGGAGTCCGGCAGGGATGTATCTTATCGCCACTTTTATTTAATCTGTATAGTGAAGCTATCTGTAAACAAGCACTCGAGGAAGAAGATCTTGGTCTGATAATAAATGATGAGACGATCAACAATATAAGGTATGGTGACGATACATTTCTCCTAACGGGAACGCTAGTAGAACTACAACATCTCGTTCAAAGCCTCAATATATACTGTAACAGTTACGGCTTGAAAATTAATTTGAAAAAAACTAAATTTATGGTAATCACGAAATCAAAGAACATCAGAGCTAATCTTGTAATAGACAATACAACGATTGAGCGTGTGCCCTGTTATAAATATCTATGTGCTTGGATAACAGACGATACTGATCAAACAAAAAAAAATAGATGTAGAATAGAAATCGCTAGATCAGTCTTTAATAGAATGCGCAAACTCTTTTGCAATCGTGATATCAATATTAAGTTACGAATACGAATGCTGCGGTGTTATGTCTTTTCTACCCTGTTATATGGAGTTGAGACTTGGACATTAAAACAGTTGACCATAGAAAACATCGAAACTTTCGAGATGTGGTGCTATAGGCGCATTCTCAGAATATCATGGATGGACCGCGTCACTAACACGCAAGTACTCCAAACTTTAGACAAAAGATGCGAAATTCTAAATGAGATAAAAACTAGAAAGATGGAATACTTGGGGCACATTGTGAGAGGTGAAAAGTACGAACTTTTAAGAAACATCATGCAGGGCAAAATTAAGGGCAAAAGAAGTGTGGGAAGAAGAAAAATATCGTGGCTTCGTAATCTACGTGAATGGTTCGGGTGTAGTTCGATTGAACTTTTTAGGCGCGCTGCTAACAAAGTCGCAGTGGCCATGATGATTTCCAATCTCCGCTAGGAGTGGCACGAGAAGAAGAAGAAGAAGATAAATTCATAAATCCACGATGAATTATTCTACCTGTAGATATACGATAGGTGTGATATAATAGTATCTAGATAAGCATAAACATGGTCAATAAAGTTTACCACCCCATTGAGAAAATCTACTTATAAACAAAAATTTAGAAATACAACAAATATGAAAACTAGAACATTACATTACACATTATAAGGCTCCTCACGTATATTTTATTTTGAGTTTGTAGCAGGCTGAATAACATTTGATTGGTTATTTGTAAAACCATCATTTAAAACCTGTGTTGTCGGTCATAGTGTCAGCTAATTTAATACTTTCTAAACTAATATTATTAAAAATCATTTTATTTGATTACAATACGTAAGTTTCTATTTATTTTATAATAGAACACTTTCTCAGTTTTTAAACCCAAAATACCTCTTCTCCCTAATCCGTTTTTTTTTTAAATATCTTCTCCTCAAGATTGAATTACAACAAGCAATATCTCTGTTTCTATTACCTAACAGGGTAACAGAAACACCAGAGGAGAGACATTAGCAAATTACGTAAGCACATTTTCGTAAGCGAAAATAATGCTCCACAAGAAAAATTTTCTCCTCTGTACTTAACACCATTTTTAACAATTAGGCCTTAATAATTAATTGTTTAAGGATTACTTGACAGGTCTATAGTAGTTTATTTGAATATGACAGCGCGCACAAAGAGACATCTATGTTTCAGTTTCAGTACTGTTTATTTTGGGCAATACTGTATTATGTAATTTTTATTTTAGGTGTACATACAGCACAAGGCGATGCTCAAGACTGTTCAAGCAGAATTCTTCTAGAAAAAACCGTAGAAGCTATTTTTGATGCAGGTTTAAATTTGGAAGACTTCGAAGGAACTAACACAGGCGTGTATATTGGTACATGTTGCAATGAAACCGAATATAGTATATTGGTTGAACATTTTGGGCCAGACACAAAGAAGGGTTTTACTGGGTATGTTACAATGCTACATTATATTACATTATTAATTCTTCTTCTTAACGTGCCCTATCAAGTCCCCTTGACGTTGGCGATTAACATGGCGAAACTGTCTCTGTCTCGAGCTATTCTAAAGCTTGCTCAGCTCAGCTTTCTTATTTCAGCTTAGTTCAGCTTTCCTTATTCCTGTCCACATTATTAATACTGTCAAAATTGTTCTATTATAGTTATAGGTATAGTTATAGTTGGCAATTTTTTTTTTGTTGATTTAAGCATATCTTTGAACATTGCAATTTTTAACTAACGCTTTATATAAGGTAAGTGCGCCAAATATTGCCATGCTCCTAATATTGCCACTCCCCATAAAGTTATTAATTTGTCCCTTGAATCACAGATGGTGATGTAAGCTCAAATATTGAATTAAAATAACCACTCTGAAAACGTTATAGGTGGAACCAGTAAATATTGATGTTCACGACAAAGCAGCATGTATTTCGTGCGATTTGTTTATAAAAACGTGAGAAAACTGTAATGATTGTTATAAGCTAGCCAATAATGACTATAGAACGGTGAGAACGTTATCAGGTCGGTACATTCAAGAACTTTATTAATCCATATTGTGTGTAATTAATATTAAATAGAATAAAACTAAATCGCCATTTTTGTTCCGCAGAAGTAATGATCCTAATATTGCCACATGAGATAGTTCCTAATATTGCCATGACAATATTTGGAACCTAACATAAAAAACCAGTCGGAAAAACTATCCTGCCCTATATAAAGGGTACGACAGACAAAATCAGCAGAGTGTTACATAAAAACAAAATAGAAACTATTTTCAACACCGACAAAAACATCGCAACCATATTACCATCGGCAAAAACAAAAGTTGCATTGGAAAATCAAGGTGTATACAGAATCCCGTGTGAGGACTGCGATAAATCGTACATCGGACAGACAAATCGAAGGCTACAAGTTAGATGCGAAGAACATCGAAACGCCATCGAAAGAAAAGAGAAAACTTCATCTCTAGCAAAACATACCATCAACACGGGACACAAAATCGACTTAAATGGAACAATAATGCTAGCCAACATCGAAAATAAGGCCAAACATGTAATCAGGAAAGCCATAAAGATCGAAAAACATCCAAAAAAATTAAATACCAGAGACGATGCCCAAAGACTCCCAAATAAGTGGAAACCAATTCTACAGAAAAACGTAGAAATTAAAATAGCGAAGAAGACCCCGCCCACTCTGCGCACAGGACCAATAACAAGAAGCGCTTCAAGGTATTTAAACTTAGCGAGCAGCGACCAAGAAATCTACATGGTCAATTAGTATGTTACTTATCCGTAATTGTCGAGCAGGTTGTTGCTTTTTGCTTATCAACATCCACATTGTCTTCTTGAAATTGAGGCTTAGGCCGTATTCCTCACTAACTGAATAAAGTCTTTCCATTACTTGTTGTAATTCGTCTATGGTACTGGCAAGGATCACCGTGTCGTCGGCATATCTTCTACTGTTCGTTAACTCGCCGTTTATTTTTATGCCCTCATTTGCATTTTCCATACATTTGTTAAATATTTCCTCGGAATACATATTGAATAGGAGTGGGGATAATATACACCCCTGACGGACACCTCTTTTGATCTGCACGCTTTCAGTGAGTTCGTTGCCAATTTTTGCTCTTGCTGTTTGATCCCGGTATAGGTTTGCCACAATTCGAATGTCCTTGTCGTCAATACCTGTCTTTCGCAGAATACAATAGCAATTGTTTATGATTGACATTGTCAAATGCTTTTCTAAAATCTACAAAGCACAAATACACGTCCTTATTAACGTCTCTACACTGCTGTATAAGCACCTGGAGAGCGAAAATTGCTTCTCTAGTTCCAAGTGCTTTACGAAAACCAAACTGCAATCTATCAATATTTGACTCACATATATTCTTCTATGAATGATCTTAGTGAACGCTAGTGACATGATTGATCAAGCTTATAAACCGGTAGTCATCACAAATCTGGGCATTTGGTTTCTTCGGGATTGTAATAAATGTTGACTGCAGCCAGTTCTCCGGGATTTTACCGCTATTATATATGTTGTTAAAAAGTACAACTAGATTATCAAGGAACTGTTTCTCTTATTTACATAGGTTCTTTAATATATCGCATTTTACATTGTCCGGACCTGCTGACTTATTGTTTTTTAGTGCTGCAATGGTATCTTTTATCTCCGATTTAAGGATTGAAGGTCCTGTTTCTCCTTCTCCATATAGGTGATCATCAGTCCTGTCAAATGCAAATAATTTTTCTATGTATGATTTCCATGTTTTTAAGACCGTTGATGGCTCCGAGATAAGATTTCCATCGCTATCTTTTATGCTGTTTGGTGACTTATTGAATTTCCTCTTGTTTGTCATCGATTTTATTTTTTGTGCATATTGTAACTGTCGTATTTTCGTTCGTATTGTCCTATTTTCCTGCATTCGTTGGAAAACCATTTTTCTTTGGCTTCTCGAATTTTCGTTCTTATGGTTTTGTGGATCTGCTGGTATTTTTCTGCATTTTTACTCTTGAATTTACGTCTTTCATCCATCATATCCATTATCTCATCAGACATCCATTCTTTATTCTTCTGTCGGTCACGCTTTAATAGAGTCGCGCATGTTGTTTGGATTGTTTCCCTCGATTTATCCTATCTCTCTATTATGTCCGACGTATTCTCGTTAATGTCCTTTATTTTCTTTCCTAGTTGTTCTCGCACTTTTATTTCGGTTTCTGGGTTAGTGAGTTTTGTAATATCGATTGTGTTTAAATTAGATCTTTTCTCGAGCCGTTTTACTCTCATGATCATTCTGCATACCAACAAATTGTGGTCCGTAGGAACATCGGCACCTGGGTACGTTTTTAATGATTTTATCATGTTTTTATATCTTGTTGGTACTGCTATATAATCTATCTGATTCCTAATGATGTTGTCAGGTGAGTCAGCGGGGATTTTCTTGTGTAAAGTCGACGTTTGGGGAGCTTGAAGAGTGTATCACTTAACAGCAGATTATATTCCTGGCAGAAGCATATAAGTCTATCACCTCTATCGTTGCTCTCCCCTAGGCCGAAGTTTCCCACAATCTCATTCACCTTGCCTCTGCCAACCTTTGCATTGAAATCCCCCATCATCATTGTTACTTCATGTTTTTTTGTCATTTTCATCAGGCTTCCCAGTTGTTCGTAGGATTCTTCGCTGGTTGCCTCATCTTTATCTGCCGTTGGCGCGTATACCTGTAATATGTTAATATCCACCGGTGTTGCTCGAATTTGTAAAAGCATCATTCTACCTGAATGGGGAGAGAAAGATTTTACTGCCGAATTAATATGTTGGGCAACTACTATTGCAGTGCCGTTTCTGTGATGTGTTGTGTTGTTTCCAGCATAGTAAACTTTATATCCAAGTATAAGTATTAGTTAATTACTTAGTTGAAATGTACCGTTTAATTTCTGAATAAACTAGTAAGAGAAATTATCGATTTTATTATTTTTTATATGCATTAAATGATACGCTTTTGTCTTCATTTACCTATTTTATTTTATAGGTGAGTTAAATTGGAAAAAAAATTGCAATCTTTATTTACCCCGTACATTGGGGCAAATGAGGACATTTGACTTAAGACTTAAAACAAATATAGAGTACTTGCTTTATACAAATATATGTTAAAAGTCATCATTTCTTTAAGGATTATCTCTCCCCGATCACATTAAAATATACGAAAAATTTAATCATACTAATTGTTCCCAAAATATCTTAATATGTAACAATAAAACACTGAAAACTTTTGTTTTCAAACTTCCACAAAATTTATTTTAAATATTATCACTACAGCTGTTTCGGCTGATTGCTTTTCTCAAGTGATCTATTCTGGCTTGGGTTTACAAATTTATAGTCTCGAATGAAATAGGTTGAGGAGGGGAGAACTGTTTGTCTCAAGTTGGTCATTCAGAATTATATCTGTGTTTTTTAATTTGTTGACTTCCATAGATTCTAACAAAGATATCTTAAGGCCTTTATTTTGAATGTGAAGAATTTTAAATTTGTCATTAAAAGAATGATTATGATCTAGAAGGTGAAGTGCGTATGTCGAATCTGTTTTTCTATTCTTGAAAGCCCTTTTATGTTCTGCTATTCGTTTATCAAAGTTTCTACCAGTTTGACCGATGTAAGTTTTTGGGCAGTCGCCACATTGGAGTTTGTATACACCACTATTTAAGTGTTTTTTATTTTGGCTCTTGTTATTTTTAATATATTTGCCTAGGTTGTTATTTGTTCGGAAAGCTGGTGTTATTCCTTTCTTTTTTATGTGTTTGGCAATTTTTGTTGTTATTTTGCCTGTATATGTAATCGAGCAGAAGGTACTGGGTTTTTTTCTCTGGTGGTGGAAATACTAATTTCAGGGCTTTCTTGTGTAGTTTTTGATTTAACATTTTATTAATTGTTTGTTCGTTGTATCCGTTGTTTACTGCTATTTGTTTAATTATATTTAATTCTGTCTCAAAGTTGTCTTTTGACATCGGAATTTCTGTTAATCTATGTAACATACTATGATAAGCTGCCAGTTTATGTTGTGTTGGATGGGATGACGAATTGTGTATAGTCGTGTCAGTATGGGTAGATGAAATCGTAGGCTTCCACGGCCAGAGTCAGAATTATAGTTTATTCGTCTTCCGGGTTTGGACCGTGTCATTTTTTGGGTCACTCACAAATGACACGGTCCAAACCCGGAAGACGAATAAACTATAATTCAGTATGGGAAGGTTTATGAAATATGGAGAAGTCATGTTTGTTTTGAAGTCTGCTAATTTTTAAATCTAAAAAATTTTTATGGATTGATTTTGTTCTGTTTCTATTGTAAATTGAATATGACTATGAACTGAATTAATATATGATAAAAATTGGTCGAGTTGCCTGTTAGTTCCTGTGAAACATACCAGTACGTCGTCTACGTATCTCCACCAATATAAAAACTGTTTGAATATGGGATGTTTTGAAATCTTTGTCTCTAAATGATCCATAAAAATATCTGATAACAATGGGCTTAGAGGATTACCCATTATAAGTCCTGCACTGTTATTTGTATATATTTTATTATTAAATTCAAAGTAGTCCTGGTTTATGCAAACTTCAAGAAGATGTAAAATTTCAGATGTAATTATTGGATTTGTGCTGTTTTGGTCTAAAAGATTTTTTACTAGAATAAAGTTTCTGTAGGAGGGATACTAGGAAAAAGATTTTTTACGTCAAATGAAATTAATCTGGAATTGTTAGGTAATTGAAAATGTTGTATTTTATTAACTAGTTCTATTGTATTTTTTATGGTAAATTTAGGTTACACAAAACATCTGGTTTTTAAATATGTGTTTACAAAATAAAGTGTTCCCGAAGTATATTCAGTTAAAAACCAAAAAACACAGCCCCGCTGCACAAAAAGGGATTCATCACGGTCAGACCAGATGGCTTAACAAGACAGAAAATACCAATACAACAAATGGATATAATATCTGTTTATCTTAAGGTATGTCATTCAGAATTAAATTATAGATTAAATAATATAGAATTTGACATCCTAGATTCTAACGTGAGAATTAATATAGATAATATAATAGATAAAAAATTCAATACACAGTGTAAAAAACTAAATAATCTAATTTCCAATAGTAAAAAACCCAATATTCATTATACAAAAAGTTTTTCGAACCATACTTTTTTCAATAGATTTATAAATTTAACAGATACTAAATTTAGTAACAGCGAGATACAACTTTTAGAGAAAGGATTTAAACACAACTTGCCCCAACATAATAATGAGAGAACTTTAGAATATTTAGGTGTAGAATGTGAAGTAGCGTTAAACAAAACTGCTAACAATATCGAAAAAAGTATAATTGCCAAATCTATTAGAGATGTGTGTAGTGAAACTAAGAATTCCTGTTACAACGAGAATAAAACAGCAATTTCAATTAAAAATAAATCAATAGAAAACAACATCGTGTTTACAAAAGCAGACAAAGGTAACACTACTATTGCTATAGATAAAATAGAATATAATAACAAAACAATAGAATTCTTAAATAATCAAAATATTGAAACTTTACACAAAGATCCGACAGAAAAATATCAAAAACAAATTAAGCTAGCGTTAGAAAATTCAAAATCAATACTAAATCCAATAGAACAGAAATACCTCAATATTATGAACCCACAGCCTCCTAAATTATATTCTTTCATTAAACTACACAAACCGGATCACCCAATAAGACCTGTAGTTTCTTTTTATACAGCTCTGTCATATAAAATTTCAAAAAAACTGTTAGAGATTATTTTAGAACACACTAAATTTTCACCTAAATTTACCATAAAAAATACAATAGAACTAGTTAATAAAATACAACATTTTCAATTACCTAACAATTCCAGATTAATTTCATTTGACGTAAAAAATCTTTTTCCTAGTATCCCTCCTACAGAAACTTTTATTCTAGTAAAAAACCTTTTAGACCAAAACAGCACAAATCCAATAATTACATCTGAAATTTTACATCTTCTTGAAGTTTGCATAAACCAGGACTACTTTGAATTTAATAATAAAATATATACAAATAACAGTGCAGGACTTATAATGGGTAATCCTCTAAGCCCATTGTTATCAGATATTTTTATGGATCATTTAGAGACAAAGATTTAAAAACATCCCATATTCAAACAGTTTTTATATTGGTGGAGATACGTAGACGACGTACTGGTATGTTTCACAGGAACTAACAGGCAACTCGACCAATTTTTATCATATATTAATTCAGTTCATAGTCATATTCAATTTACAATAGAAACAGAACAAAATCAATCCATAAATTTTTTAGATTTAAAAATTAGCAGACTTCAAAACAAACATGACTTCTCCATATTTCATAAACCTACCCATACTGACACGACTATACACAATTCGTCATCCCATCCAACACAACATAAACTGGCCGCTTATCATAGTATGTTACATAGATTAACAGAAATTCCGATGTCAAAAGACAACTTTGAGACAGAATTAAATATAATTAAACAAATAGCAGTAACCAACGGATACAACGAACAAACAATTAATAAAATGTTAAATCAAAAACTACACAAGAAAGCCCTGAAATTAGTATTTCCACCACCAGAGAAAAAACCCAGTACCTTCTGCTCGATTACATATACAGGCAAAATAACAACAAAAATTGCCAAACACATAAAAAAGAAAGGAATAACACCAGCTTTCCGAACAAATAACAACCTAGGCAAATATATTAAAAATAACAAGAGCCAAAATAAAAAACACTTAAATAGTGGTGTATACAAACTCCAATGTGGCGACTGCCCACAAACTTACATCGGTCAAACTGGTAGAAACTTTGATAAACGAATAGCAGAACATAAAAGGGCTTTCAAGAATAGAAAAACAGATTCGACATACGCACTTCACCTTCTAGATCATAATCATTCTTTTAATGACAAATTTAAAATTCTTCACATTCAAAATAAAGGCCTTAAGTTATCTTTGTTAGAATCTATAGAAATCAACAAATTAAAAAACACAGATATAATTCTGAATGACCAACTTGAGACAAACAGTTCTCCCCTCCTCAACCTATTTCATTCGAGACTATAAATTTGTAAACCCAAGCCAAAATAGATCACTTGAGAAAGGCAATCAGCCGAAACAGCTGTAGTGATAATATTTAAAATAAATTTTGTGGAAGTTTGAAAACAAAGTTTTCAGTGTTTTATTGTTACATAAAATGAATTTCCATCAAGTAACGGTCGAATCCATCAATTATATCTTAATATATTTGAAATTTAGGTAAGTGTCCTCCATCACCCCTACTGACCTTACATTATAACAAATTCTCAACTATTTCATTTTTATTATTTTCGTTATTCTTTTATTATAAAAATAATATTTTCCAGATGCATGCGAGCGACTTTTGCTCAAAGGATAAGTTATTTCTTGAAGCTTAAGGGTCCTGCAATTCTAGCAGATACAGCTTGTAGCAGTTCGTTGTTTGCTTTAGAAAATGCATATAGAGATTTAAGATTGGGATTAGTGGATAGGGCTATTCTGTGTGCAGCCAATTTGATTTTACATCCCAATATTACTATACAATTTGCAAGGTAACTAAAACACATTTTTACATTATTATATAACTAGGTAAAGAAATAATAATAAGACTTACTCACAATCAATTTAATTTAACAATCAGACGACCGGTTTCACTTTCTACAATTTGCAAAGCATCTTCAGGTCTAGATACAAAGTTAAACTAATGCTGCAATAAAATAAACCCAATTAGGGTGGTGTCTAATAAAGATAAAATAAACAAATAAGTTAGTTCATACAAATTATAGTAATTATGCCTATATTACATGTCTGTGGTTTTCAAAATGAATAAATTTGAATATATAAAAGGTATTAACAGACAAGGTAAGACCCACAATTGGTATAAAGTAGTAATATTATATTGTAATAAATTAATAAATGAGCAGATAAATAAAACAAAACAAACATTACTTACATGCCGGAACTCTATTAATTGATGGATGGTAGGTCATGGTTGCAAAAATCATGTATTGTTGATTGGAGAACTTTAATGTGCTATTGCAGTTGTTTTGACAATAAACGGGAAGTTCTTGAGGAGAAAAGATTTGATCCAATGAATTAGAGATAGGTATATTGTGGTTGTTTGTCAAATGAAAGTGATGTTCTTTACTATTGTATTATCTAAATTATTTACACTTATATCAGAGATATATTTTTGGAATGTGTGTTATTTATTGAGTATTTATGTTATGAAGGAGACAGTTTTATGACAATGAATAAGAGTAGCTGTACCGATTGTGTGGTTGTGAAATTATTTTGACTTGTAATTATCAAGTCTATTGGCAAAATTAATCAATTATTGTAAAGTCAAGTATATAAAAAGTATATAAAATTATTACAAATTAAGACAATCCGAGACAAATTAAACACACATTAACAGGAACAGAAACACTAAATGACGGGACAAACATTGAATTTAAAACTTAAACTTGGGGAATGGAAGAAACTGCAAGCACTACATCTCAGTGTTGGAAGTAATGAGTTTTTTTTTATTATTAAATTAAGTTTAATTAAATTATTTAATTTATTATTAGATTAAATATAAAAAAACTCATTACTTCCAACACTGAGATGTAGTGCTTGCAGTTTCTTCCATTCCCCAAGTTTAAGTTTTAAATTCAATGTTTGTCCCGTCATTTAGTGTTTCTGTTCCTGTTAATGTGTGTTTAATTTGTCCCGGATTGTCTTAATTTGTAATAATTTTATATACTTTTTATATACTCTTTATATAGACTTTTTATTTTATATAGACTTTTATGTCCGATTGTTAAATTAAATTGATTGTGAGTAAGTCTTATTATTATTTCTTTACCTATTTGATATGGACTCACACAAGCAACACATTCATGATTATTATATAACTCTTCTGCAACTCTTCTGCGTTTCTTTTAATTTTTTACTAATATATTTCATTTGTAAAACAAAAATTAATAATTTCTTCTAATTTTAAAAATAAGACAATTATCAATAGTAATACCACTAGTCATTCAATTTTCGCGATAAGTCTGTCGATTTACTTCTAAACGAAACTGAGTTGCTTGAAAACACCACGAGTCCGTAGGACGAGTGGTGTTTTCTGTAAGAAACTCAATTGGGTTTAGAAATAAAAGACAGACTTATAAGCTAAATTAAATCACGAGTGGTATTTTATTAGACTATTTCATGAATAAAGTGATAGGTCAAAAATTCAGTAGAATGAGAGGAAGGAATTTAATAATACAGTGAAACTTGGATAATTCGAATCTCAGGGGACCGCTAAAAAAATTCGAATTATCCAAAAATTCGAATTATCCAAAATTCTACAAAAAGCAATGATACTTACAAAAGCATCTGCAAACGATAAAATTCAACACTTTTGCAGATGTTTTCGTTCCTAAGCTTACCCGAATTTTGTCAATCGAAAAAAATGGACTAACAAAATTCGGCCAAGAATACCAATTAAACCATTTACAAGCTATAAAAATGGCCAATTATTGTAATTATGGCAGGTGTTCTCATTGTTATTTTCGGCCAATCTTGGTCGATAAAAACCGCACAGTGAGAACGTGTCATTAAAACAATAAAAATCATTTTGTCCCAAAAAATTTAAGCGTTTATTTGAAAAACAACACTTGTCCAAAAAGTAAAATTTTGGTAAATCAAGAAAAACTGCTGAGCTTTAATTTATTTCAAACCTTACTTTTACTAAGATATTCAGTAGAAGGAATGTGGATCTCAAAATAATTGTACAAGTTGATTTCATATTTTTATCGATATTTTTAACAAAAATCGGTAGAAACATGGAAAAATATATTAGAAAATGAACATATTATAATATTCTCGTAGAAATAACAAAAACATATATGATGTTTATTCGACACCACTGCTATTATTATCGCTAAACGGTTTTACTACTTGAGTATGGTCTTTGGTTTCCCCATATTCTGGTTCTAGATTAAGATAATATTCTTTATTAAGAGGATTCTTGAGATATTTAGTTAACTCCATTAGGTCGCTTAACTTTGGTTGACTTATTTTATTTTTCGCTTCATTTGGTATTAGATTTATTTGTTTTGGTGTTGTTTTTCCAGTAATGATGTGAAACGTCCATGGGTCATGATAACTTTGACGTATTAAAACTTGTGCAAGATACTTCTTAGATATTCGGTACATTATTGCTGGTTTAAGGAAATTTTTGGTTTTGGATTCATTAAAAATAAATCCCTAAAACTTTTGCCCATAACAAACCAGTCAGTTTCTGTTCCAGCATTAACCACTTTAAATGGAGAAGGTTTAGACCTTGACTGCCAAATAAAATCATCACATTCTTCTAGAACATCAACAACTACTTTTTTTGCACATGAAATGAGACTAAAGTCACTATCCCAAGGTAGGTATGAATGTCTTCATATTGGGTGTACGTAGGTATATTATCTCTGATGCTAATTTCAGTACATGCACCAGAATATATGAAAAACGAATAAAGATGTAGTTTTTGTTCTGACCCGGCCAAATTTTAGAGAAAAACCATATTTCATCCATATTACCAGGTATATGATATTTTAGATAATGGAATATCATGCAAGTTACTTCATTTTGACCCCGTTTAGCAATTCCTTCGTAATAGGTATACACATGGACATCATTGCGTCCGATGTCGTGTACACCAAATACATAGTACCAAAGTTGTCTGCTGTAGAACGCTTTATTTGTAGTCAAATATGCTGACATTTATGTTAAATTTTTGTTTTATATCATAAAATGCCTTTGCTTTAGCATGATGAAGGTTTCTCACTTAAAGCAGTTCCGTTTTTGTTGATTCATCAATATTCCGTAGATTGAGTTGAATTTCAGTTTCATCACATAATGTACAAGTATCAAATCTGGGGTAAGAAAAAGATATGTTAAATCGAGTTTTAAATATATTATAATAAACAAAATAACGCACCTTACACTGTGGGTGAAGCTCTTTAAAGGCTCTGTACCTATTTTTTACAATTAACTCTGATGGTAGATAAATTTTCTTTTTGTCCAGTTTCCATGTATTTGGCGGCTTTTGAATGAATAAATGTAAACTAGTATGTTTTCTATATCAGCAGGGTGTGTCTTCTTAGGACTATTTGTATGATTGCTCCGGGTATCTTTTGGAGAACATCCACTCATTGCTAAGGTATTTCTAATTCAACAGATCTGCATTTCAGTAAAACCGAAGACACTACGAAGAGCTTTGGCACAAAAACTTACGTTTTTTCCGGTAGTCAAATTTTACACATACAAAAAGCTACATGTGATAGACCTTGTTGATGTCCAGCTCTGTTTGCATCTTTATTCCCATTGTCACTAGTAGAACTGTGGCTAGGTAAAGCAGCTTGTGGAATACGACTGCGTCGCCTCTGGATAAAAGTAACACTAATCCTGCATGATAAATATGAATCCTGCCCATCTTTGGTCTTCATATTATTAAAAATATTCAGTAAATCAGAACCTTGTACTTGTGTTATTACATCAAAGTATCAGCAACTTTTACACCTACAACCAAGATTGAAATCATAAACATTGAGAAAACAACTTGTTATTATCGAAAAACTTACCTACAGTTATTTTCTGTTGTTTGAGCTAAAACATCCTTATCACCTTTATGGGTTTTGTAAGCAACTCTAGTTAATTTATGGTTTCCCTTCGATAAACTTTTCTTTTACGTTTTCGAGGTTGATAATTTTAGTCGAATCAATAATATTAGAGATATTGTGTGGAACAGTTTCCGCCATGCTGAACTATTTTTCTAATGCAAAAGAAACAAATACCTGTTATTAGCACAGAACTCACACAACTGATAAATTTATAGACAAGACCATTCAGGCTTAAAGAGGACTGTTGACTAAGATGTGACAAGTGTTGCTTTTACAACAAACCGCATGGACATCTGTAGTTTTTCTAAAACTATCGAATTTTTTATGTAGTTTACTCTGGATATCTGAGATCTTTATACAACTGAATGTGTGAGATCGATAAAGAAACTACTTTTCTATGCAAACAACATATAAAGTCAAATTTTAGAAATATGGATATGTGTAGTTTTTTAAATAAACGCTTCAATTTATTGAAAATAAGAACATTTGTTACAATTAACAAAAAAGACAATTTTTAACTATTAAAGAGTTTAACTTTTTCCAAATAAATCCGAAATTTTTAGCTGCTTTTTAGAATTCAGCTTCTCGGTATGACAATGGCAATGAATTCTAAGGTGAACTAAAAATAGAGTCACTTATATCATTTTTACTTTCAAAGTACCGTCTAAGTTGTGTAATATGGTTCGTTGCTTCGGCTGCACTGCAAAATATTCATCCACGTTGACAAAATCTTTATAAGAGATGGCAGGATCAGAAATGACGTCCTGCCAGCCGTCAACTGAAAGCAGCTCTTTTGTTAAAGTGTCGTTAGAGTTTTCTGCGTTCTCCTCCTTTTTTACGAAACCAGCTTTTTTGAAACAGTGTTTGGTCGTTTCGGTTGTGTTACTTGCCCCCAAGCTTTCTTACACATTCGAGTGGCTTGAAAAATGCCCTGGTCCAATAGGCTGAAGAACTGAAGTCATATTGGCAGGAAAACAATAACTAATACGAATACACACATACAATACGATAACAATTTTCCATTAATGGGATAGTGTTCTAGGCCGTACAGTTGTCAATAAAAAAACTAACTTTTCTCTGATGAAATTTGTGTCAAATTTCATCAGCCATTTCTCGAAAAGACCCCTAGTCATCCAAGCTCTTGCGCTGCTCACATATTCCACTGGTTTTGACTTGACGTTCTTAAAACAACACGGAATAGCCGACTTACCAATCATCAGTAGAGGTACCACTTCTGATCCGTCCATGTTTGCACTAATTAGGAGAGTGACTCTTTTTTTGTTTAGTTTTCCTCCGTGATATTTTTCATTTTTAAATGCCAGTGTTTTGACAGGAGTGCATTAAAAAAAGACCTGTCTCGTCAAAATTGAAGATATCTCTTTCATCTACATCCTGAATCATCTCCTCCAGTTTTTTTTTCCATTTGTTGGCTTCTTGTTCATTAACAGCCTCACTTTCTCCACAAATGGATTTGAATAAAATTTTGTTGCGTTCTTTGAAGCTGTCTAGCCACCCTGTACTCTATTTAAAGTTGTTTTTCCCCATTTCAACAACAAATTGTGCAGCTTTGTTTTTATAAGGCGACCACCCACGGGAATCTCCTTATCCTTATCATGTTCACACCATTTTAAAACACATTTGGATTTTTTGTCTTCTTAACCTTTATCATTCTTTACCGCACTCACTTCAGGTTTTTTTTTATTCTTCAAGTATGTATATCCCTCTACTTGAAGAAGTAGGTGTGAATTATCATGTGTTAGGAGGAATTACAAAGTCCTTGGTAGTCTCAGATTTTTCCTCGTTCCATTTTCTACTTCTTTAATTGCTGCTATTTTTCCAATAACGTCAAAGTTTTGTATGTTCGAAGTTTACTGAAGGGGCATGCTAAGTGAGGGAGAATTTAGGTGTAGCCGCACCCTCGCTCAGCGTTGTCTACCTTCTCCTGAGTTCCATGGCCATTTGTCTGTCGTAGTATCTAGTGTCACGTACCGCATATACAGAGTGAGAGACTGCAATGAGTAAACAAGTGAATTTGTTTAAGTTTTTAAAAAGAGCACATGATGAAAGTGACCCCGGACCTAGTGCTAGTACGAATGTTAGTGACAGGTTTGTTTCAAGTGAACCTAAAAGTAGAAAACTAGCCAATCGTAAGTACAGTCCAGAATACTTAAAATATGGATTTACTTTTAAAGAAGATGGAGATGTTCATTTGCCTCAGTGTGTTGTATGTTCAGAGGTTTTATGCAATGAAGCTATGAAACCGGCCAAACTCATGCGTCATTTTGAGACAAAACACAAAGAGCTTGTTCAAAAACCATTGGATTTTTTCAAATGCAAAACAAGTAATGAAACAGTATTCTTCTCAGGATAAGGCTGCTTTAAAAGCACCTTTTTTAATTTCATTAAAAATAGCAAAAGCAAAAAACCATTTACAATAGGAGAAGATTTAATTTTACCCTGTATTTTTGAAGCTACTAAAGAAGTACTTGGTGAAGAGTCAGCTAAAAAAATCAAAAACATATCTCTATCAAATAATACAGTTACTAAAAGAGTTGAATCGATGGCAGCAGATGTTGAAAACCAACTCATAATAAAGCTTCACCAATCTAAGTTGTTTTCTTTGCAATTAGATGAGTCTACCGATGTTACAAATAAAGCAATTTTACTGGTGTATGTAAAATACATTGATCATGAAGAAAAGAAATTAAATGAAGAATACATGAGATCTATAGAACTGCCAGGTCATACAAAAGGTCGGGACATTTTTAATGCTGTTGATGGGTATTTAAAGTTGCATATACTATCTTGGAAAGACTGTGTTGGATTGTGTACTGACGGCGCGGCTACTATGACAGGCTCCAAACAAGGCCTTAAAAGTTTTGTACTGAAAGAAGCGGGAACCGGAGTATAAATAACACACTGCATTATTATTGTTCTGAAGCTATTTTCTTGTGGCATTGTAAATTAATTACTAATAAACTGGGAATAAGCCACAATTAAAGATAAAAAATACGTTTATTGACGTTTCAATTTCCACTTCGGAAATCGTTCTCAAAATACAAACAGTAAATTGATAATTGAAACGTCAATAAACGTATTTTTATCTTTAATTGTGGCTTATTCCCAGTTTATTAGTAATTAATTTACACTGCATTATTCACAGAGAAATGCTAGCAACCAAACAGTTGAGTCCTGAACTCAATGAACTCCTCCTTACAGTTGTAAAGGCTGTGAATTTAATCCGGAGCAAAGCTTTTAATTCAAGATTGTTTGCTACGCTTTGTGATGATATGGGCTCGATTCATTCCAAACTTCTCCTCCACACTGAAGTACGATGGTTATCCCGAGGGCGTGTATTGGCCAGATTTTATGAACGTAGAGAGGAGGTTTGTATGTTCCTTGACAAACACAATCCAGAACTAGCGGCTGTGTTTCGGGATGGACAATGGGTGGCTAAACTTGCTTTTTTAACTGATATATTTGAAATTATAAATGTGCTAAATATTGGTCTTCAAGGGCCTTCACACACAGTTTTCGATCTGTGGAAAAAAATTGCGGCATTCAAACAAAAGTTAAAGTTATGGCAAACTGAAGTAGAGAAAGGATCTTTTGCTATGTTTAATCTGTTTTCTGAATTTATAATAGAAACGGAAGGTACGAATATAAATAAAGAACAGCTGTCATCTTTGGTAAAGGCTTACATAGCATCGCTTCATGGGTATTTTGACAACTATTTCCCTGCCAGTTCTGACGTCTGTTCTAAAAACTTGTGGCTGGCACATCCTTTTTTACCACTCAAGGATATTGATCTTACACTTAATGAACAGAAAGAACTTATTGAGATCTCTTCTGATTCTCAGCTTGAAGTTGTCAAAATACAATGTGACAATATTGCACGCTTTTGGATCAAGTTACTTGATGAGTACCAAACCCTCAGCCAAAAAGCCTTGAAAATTCTACTTCCTTTCAATTCTACATATCTTTGTGAAACAACATTTTCAACACTAAATGTTATTAAGAATAAGCATCGTAACAGTTTGTTGAAATTGGATGCTCCATTCAGGTTGAGTTTGACCTCTTTGAAGCCAAATATCGAAGATCTTGCCAGTAAAATGCAAAACCAAGGAAGTCACTGAGAGACTTAGTGTCATATTTTGTAAGCGTTTTACAATAGATTTATAATGTTTCTATAACTATATTAAGACTATAACTATGTTTTTTTTCTAATTACTTACTCTTAATACAATGTATATTAAAGGATTTAAAATATATTTCTCTAGTTCTCAATTTAATTTACCTAGTTATAAAATCATGTGGTCCGCAGACGTTTTCTTATAGATCTTGTGGTCCTCGAGGGAAAAAGGTTGGAAACCACTATACTAAATCAAGAGAGCACAACTAAGATCGCCAAAGAGTGAAACTTGATATTGAGATTTTGTTAGTTAAGCTAGGTTTTCTCATATTGATCTCAAATAAAAAAAAAATTATTGAACAATGTTTCTCAGACCAAAAAGCTTTTCTATTTTTTACGAATTTACTTAAATACAATATATATTTTTATCCTCTGATGGGGCTTTCATGCAGAACATAATAGTAAGTAATAAACATTTTCCCTAAGTCTTTTATTTAACGGTCTGTTTGATATGTAGACATATCATGACAACTGTTGTACTTAGGTCAGTAGACGTGATTCTATTTTAGAAGCTTCCTTATTTAAGTTTCATGGGTTTTAGGACAAATTTGAAAGAAACTTTTAACAATGATTTTATAACAACATTTTAAAATTATTTTCAGGTTAGGAGTCTTAAGTCCGGATGGCTTATGTAAAGTTTTTGATAAAACTGGTAACGGATACGCTAGAGCTGAGACTGTAGGTGTGATCATCCTCCAAAAGAGTAAAGAGGCTAAAAGAAGATATGCAGACATTGTTTACATAAAAACTAATTGCGATGGTTATAAGGAAGCAGGAATCACGTATCCATCTGGTGAAGTACAACGGCAATTAATGAGAGAGGTTTATAATGACTGCAATGTTAATCCATCTGATGTCAGCTTCCTTGAAGCGCACGGAACAGGTAAGTTTTAATGTTGAAGTCGCATTCAACAGTTGTCGCTCCTGGTGTAATGCATAGGGGGTTAATAAATAGTGTGACATAAAAATAGATACATACATATCATATATAATAATAAATTACATAAAATAACTTAACGATCTCATTTGAACAGCTTGGCACTCTTGACAGACAGTTTGTGTTTGTATATAGGCTATTGATTATGTATAGTCTGATCAGAGATCTAAGAGAGTCATTAACATTTATTATCGATATGTGTCTACCGCAAGGCAGCGGGGATCGCCTCTGGATATGATCGTACTTTTATTTTCGATTTGTATTACTGATGCGATTGTTAGGTGTGTTGTCTACTAAGGTTATAATAGTTTATCTAACGTTATAATATTAAATTTAATAATTTTTGTATACACACATATACTGGGGTCATACAAAACAAAATCACAATCAATTGTAACGTTTTTAGAAGTATGACCTTATTTAGTTATATTAATTTAATAGGCTTTGTTTTGAAACGTTGACAGGTTGAAGTTTCACTTTCAAATGATATTAACAAATATAATATAATTTATATTTCCACGATAAACCTAATGATGGGCCTATAATTTGTTGTACTAGCAAATGCTTGATATTAGGGATGTGGGATTTTCACTTGTAAATAGGAATTTCAAAGTTACAACACTTTTGCAACGAGAAAATTGTTAATCACTACACATTTAGTATTAGAATTTTAAAGTTACAAAACTTTTGCACGGAGAAAACTGTAAAAAGTGTAGACACATTTTCTGTTAGTTGTTGTCCTTTTCTCGTATATCATCTTGGGCCAAAATATTTTTATAAAAACTATGTTGGGCTTCTGGTATCATACCCGAATGGCAATAGATCATCGGGTAAGTAAAGAAAAAATAATCCTTAACAGCAATCGGGGTTTAGTATGGTATTAAACTTTACATTTCCAAGAAATCAGATAGCTACCTAGAATAAATAAGTACCTAATAAAACGGCTTATCGCTAGCGGCAATTTAATCTTTTTATGTCTGCACATGTTTCTGATAGCCACAATTCCTTGGCTTTGTAATGGCAATGTCATAATAGGGTAGAAAAATTATTTGTAAAACTTTTATTTAAATGTAAAACAAAAGGACTAATAAAAATATGCAAATCAGGCTACCTTGAGTACAGTGATTAACAAAAGGATAAAAATTCAGTACCTTAGTAAAAGTTACGGGGGGACAATATGATAAGACAATGAGATTTAGTTTTTATCGAATAAGTTTTCTAAGAATAGATATTTTTAACCAATCAGTATTGTTAATAAACAAGTTTTAAGATAACTGTTTTTTTTTTTTCATAAGAAAAAATAGTTTTTGGCTGTAAATAATTAGTCTTAATTCATGTGTTTTTAATCCAATCTAATAAATACATGGTCAAATGTCAAATATAATGTCACACAAAGGATATAAATCTTACATGAATAAATTGGCAAATCGTAAATATTTGTTTATTGTCTCAATGTATTGTCTATTATATAGATATTAAAATAAGAAATATCTTACTTTTTTCGTGCTTTTCATTGGTTGTTATCAAAACCATTGCAATGTTCCATGTAAAACTGTTGTAACTCTTACATTAGAGTTACAACAGTTTTGCACGGAACTTATGTACAAAAACGTAAAATCGTTAAACTGTTGTTGTTGTAATATTTAGCCGGTTAAGCATTTGAAAGTTACTAAAGTTTTACAGGGGATAGGTATGCATTTTTACAATCGAATTCCATGATTACTTCATTTTCATAAAATTTTGAGTTACTGCAGTCTTGCACTGAGGGTGCGATATATATATATATATATATATATATATATATATATATATATATATATATATATATATAGGTAATGTTTAAATAAAATAAATAATTTTAGTGTATTTAAAAATCTTTTAGGTACTTTTGTTGGTGATCCAGAAGAAGGTGCAGCAATTGACGACGTCCTTGCCAAATGTAGAAAAGATCCTCTTCTTATTGGTTCTGTTAAATCAAACCTTGGTCATTCTGAACCTTCGTCGGGTTTCTGTTCAATAACAAAAGTAAGTACTAATTTTAATGTTTACGGTTATAATAATATTCAATATGATGAGGACATAAAATAAATAGAGTCCACTCAGGTAATGTAAGCAATAGGAAAAAAGCGGGTGTGGCAGTCCAGTGGGACTGCCGGTAGAAGTTATACTTCTATACACGCGTTCGCCATTACAAATTTATATGGGAGTCAATCTGCACAATCATTACATATGTAATGCTATTTTTAAAAATGACAATATACATAACTTACGCATGTATTTAATATTTCATGATAATAATATTAATAAATTAATAATAATATATATACCTGCTATTCACGCTCTTTCAGTAGTGATCTATGGAGGAGTATCAGCGAGCCGCAAGCTCTTATCTCTTGCCGTACTGCTCCATCATAGGCCGATCAGACACCAGCCTATTCTAGTCTAAGCGGCAGATTCATTTAGAATTTTAAACTGCTGCGCTGGGGATCGAACTCACTTCCACTGAACTACTCGCAGTAAAGCGAGTGAGAAACCGACCACCCAGCCCGCTTGGCTATCTGACCAAAAAAAAATTTTAAAAAAAATAATATTAATAAACATTAAATATATTTAAAAAAGGAACATTTTTAATCTCGAGAGAGAAAGACAGAAAATATATCTTCTGTCTCTCTCTTACCTATATCCTAGATATGTAATGATTTTAACATGAACATGACAGATGAAATACATGTCAACCAAAACACAAGGGACACTCCATCCGATCGTCTTCTAAGAGAACATCGCTTTGTCAATATAGATATTGAAAAATATTAAAGTTAACATGTTTTTGTATCACTGAATTATTTCGATCATTATTTTTCAACTTCATCCTATTGCCAGATGTAATATATGTATAATGAACAAGATTAAACGATGATATCAATATTAACAATCACTTATTTGTTTATTTTAGAGCATAATAGCATTCGAAACTGGTTTAATTCCACCTAATATTAACTACACTTGCCCAAGAGATGAAATTCTAGGTCTAGTAGAAAAAAGAATGATTGTTGTTACCGAGAAGATGCCATTTAAAGACAAAAGGGGATTGATTGGTTTGTATATACTATTTTAACATATATTATAATAAAATCGGATGCTTCTATATACCTAGCATTAGAATTAACAAATAATCGTCTTTCGTGTTTGGAATTTTACTTCTTTTTGAACAATTCTTATTCATCACAATATTTACACACTTATTAGTTGCTTTTTTAAAAACATAGTAGAGCTGTTAGTAACTTAACTACTTAACGTAGTCAGAAATAAAAACCAACAAGTGGAAGAAGCATTCATATAGGTAACTTAAACTGTTTACGTACCGATAGATACGGTATGAATAAAAACTCAACGTAAAGAAAACTAGTGGTTACATTTTTTTCTTTTGTGTATCCCGTTTTCTTCTCTTCTCTTTATCTGTTAATTCTCTTCTTTGGGTGCCGTGTCCGTATTTAGACGTTGGCCGTCATCATGTTTACAATTTCCTGAAACCATTCTCTGTCGGCTGCTGCGCGAAATAATTCTTCTACTGTGGAACCACACCATTGTCTAATATTACGTAGCCATGGAAGTTTATTTCGACCAATCTATTTCTTTTCTTCCACTTTTCCTTGTATTATAAGGCGAAGTAGATGGTATTTAGGACCTCTAATTATATGGTTGAAGTATTCTGTTTTTCTCCTCTTTATGGTGTTTATGAGCAGACGTTCTAAATTGATCATTTGAAGAACATCTTCATTAGAAGTGTGCGAAACCCACAATATTTTTAGGATTCGTCTATAGCACCACAATTCGAATGCTTCTCACTTGTTTAGCATTGTGGTTTTTAACGTCATGTCTCACAACCATACAATAGGATGGACCACACATAACATTTCAGAACCTTCTTACGAATATTCATCGACAGGTTTCTGTTGCATAAAACTGGTTTCCACGTCATAAAAGCCTTGCGTGATATTTCGATCCTGGTTATTATCTCTTCATCAGAGTCACAATTTACATTTAACCAGCTGCCAAGGTATTTTAAATGATTTACCTTTCGATCTCTCCATTAAGAGAAATCAGACCTTGATCTATATTGATCTTTCCAACTTCCATCCACTTTGTCTTTGAAATGTTGATTTTAAGGCCTCTCCGATAACTTGCTTCACCTACTAGATTTAAAAAAAAAATCCACAAGGAAAAATTCCTGTAGCTGGCTGTATACCACGTATAACAAAAAGAGGTTAATCTTTGTAAATGGGTATATTTATTTAAAAAACCCTTAAAAGGGCCACATCAATAAAACAAACGTTTTTCGGACCACACAGTCCATCATCAGGTTATTAAAATCGAAAATGCTAGGTCATAATGCCTGAGCCACCAAAATATTAGGGTAAAAAACCCTTTAAATTACATTTAGTTATGAAATGTTGTACATTGTGTTATAAAATAACTGTGATGTTCAATATTAAATTAAATTTGACTATAGGTAACACATGGCCAATTGGGTTCCAGAGCCGGGTGAGAGGGAACCTCTGCACTCGGAGAACAACGTGGAACTGATGATCAGTTGATTACTTCTCCACCTAGTCTTACTCCCTCTTGTCTGTCATCCAGAGCCTCCCTAAAGATTTCTTCAGAGTACAGATTAAAAAGAGTGGGTGACAAAACACAACCCTGCTGTACTCCACGTTTGATGGATATTTTTTTACTCGGACTGTCTCCAGTTTGGATAGAGGCTACTTGATTGTAATATAAGTATTTCAGCAGTCTTATATCATAGTGGTCAAGTCCTGCTGCCCGTAGGCAATCGAAAAGTGTATCGTGTTGTACTCTGTCGACAAACATAAACATTCTTTCGGAATTCACAACTTTTTTGTAATAGAACGCGCATACAGAATAGTGCCTCTCTAGTTCCTAGATCGTTTCTAAATCCAAATTGCTTATTACCCATCCTACTTTCGCATAGAAAGAATACTCGGTTTTGTATAATTCGTAAGAGTATCTTCAGTGTGTGACGCATCAAACTGATTAGTCTAAAATCGCTGCATTTGGTGGGCCTGCTTTTCTTTGGTAATGTTATAAACAGTGACTCTAACCAATCATCTGGTATTTTTCCTTCGTTGTAAATTTTGTTGAAGAAAGTGGTTAAGCAGGCAATGCTTTCCTCATCCAAAAGTATAAGTAGCTCAGCATGGATTTGATCTGGTCCAGGTGCTTTATTGTTTTTGGCTTGCTGTATTGCCTTTTTGACTTCCGAATTCAATATACTGGGACCTCTGTCTAACTGGTTGTCACAGGCAGTATTTGAAGCATTTTCTCAAGAAGCATCGTCAAAAAGGTCAGTGATGTATCTCTCCCATTCTTTGCACTGTTGTTCGTGATCACAAATTTTTCACTTTATATAAAGTTGTTAGATTCCATGTAGCCACTTTATATGGATTCTTCATTTTCATCGTATGTCTAGTGATGTTTTGCTCACAGGGATTTCGCTGGCTAACGGATTTCGCTGGTAATTCTCTACAGTTCTTCTAGTTCGGGTAAGCATATTTCTGTATGCTTCATTTTTTTCTTTCGTTGCATTCTTACATTCATCGTCAAACCAAACTATTCTTTCGATTACAATTTTCTGTTCCTATTTTATCTTTCGCTGCTTACTTCATCTTCCTTTATTCTGATCAAGTAGGAGTCTATATCTTGCTGGACTTCTTCATTTACACTTTGATTCGTTAGCTTGTTAATTTCATTATATCCATTCTATTTTTATTGCTGACGTTTGGAGTTATAGCTCTTAATATTAAGATCACTAGGCAATGATCTGGGTCTACGTTTGCGCCTCTATAACTTCTGCTAATTATTACGTCCATTCCAGGTCTTAAGTATATTAAGATGTGTGTATATTTATTTGTTTAAATTTGTCATGTTTAGTGCAGCTGCTAAATTTATCAGTTGTAATCCATTATTGCTACTGATGTTGTGTAGGCTGTGCCTATGGTTTTAATGAGCATGAAAACTCTCTCTTTTCCTATTCTAGCATTCATGTAACCCAACACAATCTTAACGTCATTTCTGGGACATATTCTATAGGCTTACACTAGGTCTTCGAAGAACTGTTCATGATTTCTTCTGGGTTTCGTCTGGGACGCAGTCCGGGCATGTGCTTTGTTCAAACGGTAATTGAAAAATTTTCTTTTTAAGCGCAAATATCACACTTTTTGATTGTAGGATTTAAAGTCAATAATAAGGTCTTCTGTTGTGTGGTGACTTGTATTCCAGCTATAAAATATGGAATGGGTTCTATTGTCAAGAGTCGTGTTTGCTATGTCTAGTAAGGATGTGAGTGCTCCAATTCGGTACAGAATTCCGCTATTCCATGTTCTTATTAATTTTATTTTTCGTTTGCAGAGTTGTAGTCGTAAGTTCCGTCTAGCTTATAGTTCCTGAGGTTTCGTAACATATGATTTGTTACAGGAAAAGATTGTGTGCCTTTAACCCAACTTCCATCCTGGAGTGCCAGAGACTTTTCTGTTATGATTGCAATAGTCTGTTTTAGTTCGTGGGTGAGATTTTATTTCCCACCTACCCGCCAGTCCTAGGATCGGTTAGGGCATTTCCCTATCAACCACCTGGGGACGCGCCCGATGGGAGACAGACACCGCAGGGATTTTGGATTGTAAGTCTATTGAACAGAAAGCAACACAAATGTACCGGTTAATTTAACTTCTAAAAATAACACCATCTCGTACCGATATTCGTGAATTTTTTTATATTGGCCTAAAAATGCAGTGCAAAGCGTTGATGCTGAAATTAGTCGTATAATAAACATATTTTAAACGAATTATGAGTTCTGGATCATTATTAATCTTCCTTTTAGAATATTGTTTTAATTTCTAACAATCTGCAACCATTTTTGGCAAATCTTTCTCTATCTTGCGAGGCTGTCAATAAATAATTAGTATTGAGACACTTCCACTCTTTGGTCTTTTTTAATCATGAATATTTCCTCTTACCTGGATGCCTGTTTCCTACAATTAACAACCCCTCCATCAACAACTTTAAGAGCTCATAATGTCTTCCCCGGTATCCATGCACTGGATAACAGCTTTTACGCTGTTTGGGATAATTGTTCATGCCTCTGCCCCATATAAGAAAACAGAATATATCTATGTGTTTACGAATTTATACCTAGTATCCAGTGAAGGAGTTGTATAAGTTAAAACGTGTTTTGTTTTAACGAATGGAATTCTTGAGTATTCAATTCAAACTCGGATTTTAACCTCCGGTTCTATGTCTTTGGTTTTCCATGGGCCAATGTATTTAAATTTATCAAAGTTTTCAGAGCATTGATGTACCTTCAATTACCCCAAGACTAGTTATTTAACTCACCAGATTTAGATTTGTAACATTTAGGCTTAGAGGACCTCATCGCTTTTAATTCCCACTTCTGGTAAATTTCATGATTTCGAACTTTTGTGGGGTTATCAAGCCTACATTTTAAATCATTTGTTTACTACAGTCAGAGCCTACTGCTCTAAATAAACTGCTGTAAATAAACTCTACAGGCACATTTAAAAATATACCCTGTATTGGTATAGGGCATTTTTTCTCTAGATGGGGCAAAAGAACATTTAAATCAGCTCTACCTTTCCTCGCTAGAAGGGGGATTGAAAATAAATATATATAAAACTCAGATTATGACAAATCTTGTAGTCAGCAAAGATATATGCGTACGAACAAGATCCATAGACCTGATAATGGCCTATAAGTACCTAGGTCATGAGATGAGATCCGCGTAGGACAAGATAACCAAACCGTTGAACTTCTCCGTCGTATAAGACTGACTTGGACAGCCTTCGCCAAGCTGAACCATATTTTTAAATCGTCTGAAATACCATTATGCCTAAAAAGAAAAACCTTTAATCAGTGTGTTTTACCAGTGTTGACTTACGGTGCGGAAACGTTGACCATGACAAGGAGAACAGTTCAAAACATCGGTGTGTGTTAAAGGGTGATGTCGCGTGCTATGTTGGGCGTTTCACTATGAGACAAGATCCCAAATCGCCAGCTACGACAAAGAACAGGAGTGGCTGATGCATTGAGAGTAGTAACACTGAAATGGAACTGGCCAAGTCACGTGGCTCGAATGACAGATAATAGATGGACAAAGCGGACACTGGAATGGAGACCAAGAGATGGTGCCTACCGAAGCAGAGGTCGTCCACCAACACGTTGGACTGACGATCTAAAACTTTGTCATAGGAATTAAATGCAAAAGGCACAAGTTCGAAATAGATGGAAAATTATGAGGGAGATCTATGTATAGCAGTAGATAAGCGAAGATTTAGTGATGATGATATTTTTTCTTTTGGGTTTTTTCTATTTTTGTTTGATACTACGAGTTTTAATGTTTTTGCTACCAATTTAAATATTTTTTTAAGGTATTAATAATTTTGGTTTTGGTGGAGGCAATTGCCACGTACTGTTAAGAGGTTATCCTAAAGAAAAAATTGACCACGGTCTACCAAACGACGATATACCAAGAGTAATATGTGTCAGTGGTAGAACATCTGAAGCACTTTTGACGATTTTCGATGAGATCAAATCGCACACATTGGATGCTGAATACGTTGGACTATTGCATAATGTATTTAGGTAAGTGTATATGGTAATATGAAGAACAACTGATATTTTTGTACTGCTTTAGAAACTGCGTGTTCTAGACTGTTTTAGGACAGTCGTACTACAGCAAATTTATTTACTGTATAGCATTGATTAATTATTATACAAATTATTAGAACTTTTGCAGATCTATTATATATAACAACTATCCTTCTACTAACATCCAAGGATTTTTTATTTAGCTCTGGTATATCCGGGGTATATTATTTTTTTCTGCTTTATCTTCTCTCTTCTTATTACGTCGTCTCTCTTAGAAGGTTAGCGATCCAATTGGTAATGGTTAAACGTGAAATGGCGGCTCTGAAGATTTTGGATGATGTTTTGCCAAGCCTTTGGCATATATCCTTGAGCCAGGAATTGTGTCTTCCTATTTTTTCCTATTGAACTCTTACCCTGAATTTTGCCTTCGATGGTTAACTGTAGTATTTTATCTGTATCCCTCGCATCAGGTGTCCGATAGACATTAGTTTATAGCATCAGCTCCTTGTTCTTCTGTATTTTGTAACCTAGACGGTTAAAACAACATGCGTTTATGGCAAATACAGTAGGATTCCGCAATAACGAACAGGTAGATGCATTATCTCATATCACAGGCGAATGTTAAGCTAAACCGCAAACATGGCGAGATAAACGACTATCTGACGCAGATGCTCTCAGGACATGGATGCTTGCATATCTTTATGGTTTCGAACATGAAGATTCTCTAGAGTGCCCATCCTATTCCGGAGTCAGTGAATACGAGAGACACGACATACTAGAAACTGTACTTAAAAAACATTGACCACAGAATTTAGTATGAGAAATACTTTCATGGAAAACAGCTTTTGCGCAATAAGCACATTTGCGGTGGAAGTCCCCCAGAACCTTCGTCGCATTGACAGGAGCGAGCTGGAAATAAAGACAGCTAGAAGAAGGGAAGCAATGACTTTGACAACTTTAAGAATCAGTAATAACTAGATAATCCCCCCATAAAGTAATGTCTCACGGTGGTTCCACGAAGGAAACAGGGACAGAAGAAGGAGAACGTTTTTAGTCGGTATGGTAATATAAGACTGACTACAATTTTACAACTGATCCTTAAAGGCAAAATAGAGGGCCATAGAGGTGTGTAAAGACAACAAGTTTCTTGGTTGAAAAACATTCATGAATGGACTCAGATACCAAATGTAGTACTCAGTCATTTCTAATTACCGTATCTTGGCATAGAAAGGCGAGGAATTTCCTGGCTGAAAAATCTACGTACGTGTTCAACATCTATTTCTCTAATTAGCCTTCCTCGGTCCATCTTTGGACATAGGCCTCCCCAATCCTTTTCCATACTTCTCTGTCTGTCGCTATAGTCATCCATCTAGAGCCCACGTGCTTCTTGATATCATCTGCCCATCTCATTTGGGGCCTTCCTCTGCTTCGTTTATATTCCCACGGTCTCCAACTTATAAGAATTTTGTTCCATCGGTCTTCTTTTTGTCTTATATTATGTCCGGCGAATCTCCATTTCAATTTTGCAACTTCTTGTCTAACATCCCTCACTTTTGTTTTCTCTCTTATCCACTCGTTCCTCTTCTTATCCATTAGTCTTATGTGCAACATTTGTATTTCCATTGCTCTTTGGGTTTTTATGATTTTGTCCATGTTTGCTTTTGTAGATGTCCACGTTTGGGAACCATATCCTTTGGTCTTAAGATGCTGTGGATATCTTTTGTTTTTAAGAATGTAGCTTAGTTTGCCAAATGCCGCCCATGCCAGTCTAACTCGTCTCTTGATCTCTGCTGTTTGGTTCTCTTTGTTAAGTTTTATAGTTTAACCAGGATATATATAATTCTTAACTTGTTCTATTTCATCTTGTCCGATTCTCATTGTGATCTCTTCATCTGTATTTGTTATAGTTATTCAACATAACAACCACAAATCGTTTCAGAGCAACAGTTTGCAAAATACAGATTGTCATGAGGGTCGATAACAGCCGAAATGGATAGGCATATCTATTACTACAAGAAGAAGAAGTATCTTGGCATACAATTCTTAACTTCCCAAAAACGACTCATTGCTTGTTTGGTCGCTTGTAGTCGCTAAACCTTATCTTCCAAGAGCCCTTAAACTTGCCCGTTTACTAAAGCTATTCATAGGATGAAAGATGGAGGGCTATAGTGAATACGGCGAGGACTCATCCTAAGCTGTACAGCCAGTCAAGAAGAAGAAGGTTCATAGAGTCCACTACTTGTTTTCTTTAGCAGAGGATCGCTTTATGAAAAAGAAATTTTCTGTGATTCAAAACGGTTCTCATGTGATTCATTATTATTATAGACTTTGATGTCAATTCTGTTTACTTCGCTGTCTTGTCGCTGATTTATTTTTGTCTTGCCATTATCTTACCCTTGTGATACCGTTATTCTTTTAACACAACGTCCTGTTTCTTTAATTACTGAACCGAATTTTAAAAGCTTCTGCATAAGTTACTCTGAGGAGACCTAAAAAGCTCGAAATACGTATAAGCGGATGGCAGGAGCCCTGCATTGAAATTAAATCTCAAACTTTTTTTTGTTTATATTTATTTACTCAAGTTCGTAAGTACTAGAAACTAATTCGTGAAGGATTTTTGTCGTGATAGATTGACAGATCGTGAAATGCAAATTGTAGATGTCCCTTGTCGGCTAATTCATCAATATTTCTGCTTTAAATATTGTAGAAAGCACAGTAGCCAAATAAATATCTAAAAGTAAAAAATTTTTGGATTTCTACTATAAGTAGACCTAATAAGGTCGAAGTACGTATAAGCGGATGGCAGGAGTCCTGCATTGAAATTAAATCTCAAACGTCTTTCTGCTTGAGTTATTTTTATGTCCTTTGAGAATCCCTCCTTTCAAGCATATTTTCTAGACAAAATAGTTTCGACTTTTTTATATTATTTTAATTAAATTTTATTAAATTCTATTTTTATTTTAATTTCTTTTCATTTCAGAAAACAAATCTTAAACCATCGCTGTAGGGGTTATTCTATAGTAGGAAAATCTGGAGAATTATATAGATTTACAGGTTATTCTTCTATAAACAAGCCAAACTTATACTTTGCTTTTGGTGAACTGAATGAATGGTTTGAGCTAGGAAAATGTCTTAAATTGATACCTGCTTTTGCTGTTACTTTAGAAAAGTAAGTTTGTATTTTTATTGTTCCTAATGGAGTTTCGTTAATTAATTATTTTTTTGAAATGGTTCATTAATGTGTTGTAAATATTATTATATACCTTTTTAACATTTTTAGGGCACATAAAATTTTGCTTCCCAAAGGAATTAATATCAATGATGCTCTCAAAGCACATGAATCAAGTACTAAAAATCAAATATTAGGAAGTATTTTGGTTCAACTTGGTGTAATAGATATTTTCAAAATTTTGGAAGTTCAGCCGATAAACTGTTTTGGATACTCTTTTGGGGAACTGCTAGCTGCATACTTTGACGGAATACTGACTTTTAAACAAACTCTCGAATGCGCTTGTACTATTAACGACGTAGTTGAGAGAATAAATGCTACTTGTAAAGGAAAAGAAATAAATATTGTAAGTATCGTTATCTTTACTCATATGTTTTTAACGATTTACTATTAACTTCTTCTTCTATTAAAACACTTTGTGTTAAAAATGAATATCTTGGGCTGAGATTTTCTGTTAATATTTTAATGTAGCTAAATAGTAAATCAGGCTCATCAGCAATCCACCATTTACTGGACCACGGCTTCAGACAGATGAGCTGGTAAGTGGAAGGGTACTCTATTGTGTTGAGATTGAGAAATTAGTCTCGAAGGTGGAAGAACCAAGAAAGTGGTCAACTGCAGCTGAATGCAGAAGGAAACGAGAAACCACTGTATTAGAAGTCCCTGATGACATCTCTAGTACAGCTATCATGGCAAACATAACCAAAGTGGAAACAGCTATTAATTATGGAACACGGAAGACAAGATTCGACAGCGGAGGAAATCCACCTCTAGATCACAGGGCTTACTTCTTCTTAAAGTGCCCTCTCCTCAATGGAGGTTGGCTACTAAACATTTAAACTCTTCTCTATCTTCAGCTGTTCTTATTAGCTCTTCAAAATTTAGCCCTGTCTATTGTCGGATGTTTCTGAGCCATGATAGTCTTTTCCTTCCTAGGCCTCCCTTTCCCTCGATTTTTCCTTTCACTATAAGTTGGGCATATTGGTACTTATTATTTCTCAGTATGTGGTCTAGGTATGATGATTTTCCAACTTTTACTGTGTTAAAAAGTTCTCTTTCCTTGCCTATTCTATGCAGCACTTCTTCGTTTGAGGTATGCGATGTCCATGAAATTTTGAGTATTCTCCGGTAGATGCACATTTCAAAGGCCTCCAATTTATTTACGGTTGATGTTTTAAGGGTCCACGTTTCAACTGCATATAGAAGAGTCTACCAGACGTAGCATTTTGATAAACGTAGTCGAATTTCGAGTTTTATTCGAGAATCACAAAGCAGTTGTTTTATTGTTTTGAAGGATTTTCTGGCCTGTTCTATTCTCGTTCTAAAATGTGCCCATTTATTGTGCAAGGTTGAGGTACGTTTTGGTTTTTTCGGATTGACATGACTTTGGTTTTTTTAATGTTTATTTTCATACTAAATTGCTCACAGGTCGAGTTGGTCTTGTCGATTAGTCGTTGTAGATCTAAGTCGGAATCCGCAATTAACACTGTATCATCGGCGTATCTGATACTGTTGATATTTACGCCATTCACATTGACTCCATCCTTGGAATACTCCAATGCTTCTTTAAATAGAAACTCGGAGTAAAGATTAAACAGCAAAGACGACAGAACACATCCTTGTCTAACTCCCCTCCTAATTTCTACTTCTGCGGATGTGGAACCTTCGATTCTAACTCTGGCGTTTTGGTTCCAGTACAAGTTTTTTAAGAATTTGATGTTTTTTCATCTAAACCGACTTCTTGCAAACGTTCTAATAGTAGGTCGTGTCTTACTCTATCAAATGCTTTTTCGAAGTATATAAAGCATATAAATATATCTTTCTGTTGGTCGTAGCATTTTTGGGCGAGAACTAGTAAACTGAACAGGGCTTCTCTCGTTCCCATGCCGGCTCTGAATCCAAACTGGTCGTCTCCGATGATTGTTTCGCACTTTCTATAGATACGATTATGTACGATTTTTAGTAGGACTTTTACTGCATGACTCATAAGGCTTATCAGACGGAACTTATTGCAGTGTTGTGGGTTTGGCTTTTTTGGTAGTGGGATGAATATTGACTCCAGCCAATCTTGGGGTATTTTACCTGTATCATAAATGCGATTGAATAAAAGGACAAATATTTCGATATTTTCTTCGCTGATTAATTTTAACGTTTCTGGGTATATTCCGTCTGGACCTGGACTTTTATTTGTTTTGAGATGATTAATTGCATTTATGATTTCAGATTTCAGAATTGTTGGCCCTTTGTTGTTATTTTCCAATCTTGGTTCTTCTCGTATGTCGTGAAAAAGAATTTTAATATAGTTTTCCCATTCTTTCAGTTTATCTTCCGTTGATTCGAGCAGTTTGCCATCCGTGTTCAGCATGGTGTGAAAAGTTGTTCTCTTGGTAGTCGATGTAAACTCTTTTACCTTTTTATGTAAATTAAAAAAATCGTGCCTTTGTTGCAGTTCTTCTATTTCAACGCATTTTGTTTCCAGCCATTTCTCTTTTGCTTCGGTTATTTTTTTTTTTTCGAATTATTCTATTTAGTCTTTTGTATTCTCCGTCCTTGTCATTTTTTCCTTTATATTCTCTTCGTCTATTCATAAATTGTAAAATCTCTTCTGTCATTCATTCCTGTTTGTTACTTCTAGGTGTTACTTTTAGATGTTTTTCCGTTACATTGTTCATTTGTTCTTTAATAGTTTTCCACAGAATGTTTATGTCATCGTACTCGCTAATTCTATTGTGGTCGATATTTCCTAAATTTTTGTTTACTTCTTTATTTACTGTCTGATTTATGGTGTCGTTTTTCAATAATTGGATGTCTAATAGTTGGTGTTGAGGTTTTTGTTTCTTTATTAGTTTCCATCTTGCGCGAACTTTTGCAACAACAGGATTATGATCGGAATTGAGGTCAGTTCCAGGATATGTTTTTGCACTGATGATTGCATTGTGATATCTTTTGTTGACCAATATGTAATGTATTTGGTTACGGATTACTCTGTTTTCATTGTGTTGTGGTAAAGTCCAAGTGCACAATCTGCGAGGGTGTAATTTAAACCATGTATTTGTCGCTACCATGTTGTGTTGTTGGCAGAATTCGGTCATTCTCCCTCCCTGTCGTTCCTTGCTCCAAGTCCGAAGTCTCCGATCAATCCAGAAACTTTTCCTCTACCTAACTTAGCATTAAAGTCACCTAAGATAAATGTTAGATCTCGTTTTTTTTTTTAACTTTATAAGTTTTTCTACGTTAGCATACCACGCTTCTAGCTCTTCTATGGGTTTATTGGCCGTAGGGGCATAGGTTTGAATGATGTTAATATTTACTGGCTTTCCGGATAGTTAAATAAGAAGACATCGGTCCGAAAATGGCACAAAGTTTGTGACGGCATTGTTATATTTGTCTTCTAGAATTACTCCAACCCCGTTACGATGAACCGGATCATTATTACCCGAGTAATAGAAAGTTTTGTTCATGATTTTAACTTTACCTAAACCTGGCCATCTAACTTCACTCAAACCCAATATCTACAACCCTAAACGTTTCATTTCGTGGCATACATTTGCTAATTTTCCTGTGTCGAACAGACTTCTAACGTTCCATGTTGCAATCTTAAAGTTTGTATTTAAAATATTTAGGCTATTCCTCCTATCTGGTAGGCCACAGGGCCTACCAGATTGTAAACCCAGATAGACTCCTGTGACAGAATTGGAAAAGTCTCTCTGAAAACTTCAGAGTTGATTATCAAAATATTTACCTGGAATGTGAAGACAATGTATCAGACTGGAAAACTTCATAATACCATTTAAAAAATGATTGAACTAACGTTAAAAATTAGATTGGTCCAAAAATGTTTCAATTTTCTAGTTCGGAAAAGTAAATATCTAATTTCTATTCCAAGCACTTCGAATATGTTCCTTGTATTTCAATATTCATTTTAAAAAAACTGTTAATTGCAGGCTAATAATATAGTCAACAACCAAGTAAGCAGCAATGTATCCGCTTTATTGGATAAATTTAGAGCAAACTTTGGATCAGTAGAATCTTCTTCAATAAGTAAGTATATTATTATATATGGTCTTGTTAATTTTTATCGAAAATGACATTTTTGTATTATAAATTTTTAAAATATAAAAAGCACGACATTATTTTACATGTTTAATGATATTTGATGTATATATAATAGGCAAGTCTTCTACAGCTGACGCCGTTTTTCGCATCCTAATTTCCAGCGTTTTCTGTCAAAGCAATTTTCAGTTTTTAAATCTCTGGCAGTCATTGCATCCTCGACATCTTCTCCCTGTTACCAACTTGATCTACCTTGTTTTTGTCTTTTGAGCGGAGTCCATTTTTCTATCTTTTTTAGCAACCCATTTTCAGGCATTCTTCTCTCCTAATGTCTACGTTCCTCACCCTATCAAATTTATTGTGTCAGCAACATCGTCTTCTATAGTCGATTTCTATTGGCTTAATTTTTTTAATTTTTTTTATTGATTTGTACGACGCCAAAGTTTGTCCCAATACTTTCTATTATTGTTTTATACATTCTTCTGTTATTTTATTTTGTTATTTTATTATTGCACAATAGTCAGTCAAAAAAGAAAACACCATAGTGTAGAAAGGAAGTGAAGACAAAATGTTACAAAATATTTACTTCCTGTAAACATCTAGTTAATAGTTTGGCAAGGACCTGCCATAATCTGTTTCCAGCCACTTTCAAGGCATCTGCCACTATTTCATCGCCTACGGGGACTTATTGTTTTTCATTTCTTGCACTGACCTTCGAACTTCATTGGGTGTTACGTCCGGTAAAATTTCAGATCCCTGATTGATTATCTTTGGTAATGATCCACTCCTGTTATATTGCTGTTCTTTTGTATAGTTGTCTATAAAAACTCTCTATCGTGTTCATATTTGAACTCTATCCTCAATGATTTGCCCCTGTTCATTTCTTAATTTGTGGACGTTTTTTGTTCCAATGGACATGCTCTGTCTGAGTACTTTCAAGATTTGGTTTCCTACTAGTACTCTAGTTATTTCCATTGTATTGTATCATCTCAGATCTTTTCTAACTTCCTTTTTAATTTTCTTATTTAAAATTCTTAGTTCATTTTGGTTATGGTCCTGATTTTCCCTAAGTTTTCTTCTTTCCTCTAGAAGATGTTTTGTGTTGTGACTTAATTTTTTGTTATTGTTTTCAGGACGAGGACAGTATTTCTTTTTAGCTTTTTTCAATATTTGAGTAATATTATTGTTCATTTTTTAGTTACTACATTCTTTGTTTATTGTAAAACTTACATTTAGTAATGGTTGCTTTAATAGTTTAATAATTTTTTTAGAAAAAGAATTAGCGGCCAACTTATCAGACATTTTGAAAAATCCTTCCAACGGAAATTCCAAGAACATTAAAACAGCCGATTATTTCATCAAAGCTTTGGTTAACGGCATTTCCAATAAATTGGAGCATATGAAAAGTAATTCACTAGTGCTAAGTTTTGGTTCAATTTCAATATTGGATGATGCTGAAGTTATTCCGTTGGTTTCCAAACACGAGGACAACTATTTAACCGGATTTTTAAAAATTTTGGGAAAGTAGGTATATATTATGTTAACGTAAAAAAGTACAAATGTTATTTAAGGACAGTGAATATATAAACTGTAGGGAAAGGGGAGGCACAAGTGGACAGTTGATTTTTTTTTTTCGTCTAGATGTCTTTATAAGTAGTTCTAACTGACTCTCCTAAGTGGCACTGGTCATATAGTTCTATGTCAAGAAATAAATTCAATGTCAGTTGCCATTTGTTTGTGTCACGAGATTGTGTTACTTTTGCCGCGAAAAGTAAATAAGCAGTTTTTTGGAGAATGTAATATTATTTAGTGATATTCTGTGTTTCCTTGCAAAGTGCATCGTATTTTACAAACAGATATCCAGTACTTTTGAAAAACTATGCATACGGGGCAGATGTGAACATTATACAGGGGAAAAAGTGGACAGTGTCCACTTGTACCTCATAGGTTCTTTCAAAACAAAACGACCTAAAATATCTTTCTTTTATCTTACAGTTCAAAATAATGGTAAGAACCTACATCAGAAAAACTGATGGAAGTAATATTCTTGAAAACGTAGTAGTTCATGACATTTGCGATAGAAAAAATGGTAACGGATCAATCAGAAACGTAGCAGAGAGATATAAATTGAAGAAGTCCATGTTACATAAAAGACAATTTGGATTAACCTACTTTCAAATTCAAACATTCGCATATGAGTATGCTCTAAAGCTTGAAAAAAAAAATGTGCCAAAGTCATGGTCGAAAAATCATTTTGCTGGAATTGAGTAATTGAAAGATTTTATGAAGCGTCACAATAATTTATCTTTGCGAAAACCGGAGTCTACGAGTCTAGCCAAAAACATTAGTTTTCTAGTTTTCTAGGTTAAACTCTCTGGACACGAACAAAACAAACTGATTTAATGGTCTGGAAAGACGACCAGAGACAATTAGATGTGAGGTTAAAGTGGAACTAATGCAAACCTTGGAAACATTGAAAAAAAGGGGAATAATTCCATTTACCTTTTAAATTTTTGACACATATCTCTTAGAATATAGAAACAGTGGTCACTCTTCCAGATTCGTCATATTACATAGAGTAAAATTCCACCATTTTCGGCAAATTATGCCGGCCCCCGATCACCACGCAACAACGACCGTTCCGTTTGACCAAATCTTCAAACCTGAAACGAATTCAATCATGTACCGGCCGGCTACTATAGATTCTTTTCCCCGCGCCTTTGAATACCAACGAATCAGCTAAATTATCGTTAACTTTAGCTCGAAAATTATCCTTGAGATATTTCGGCTTAATTTTAGAATCGTAGAACCAAAACGCAATATATCAAACATTTAAACGGAAGTACTCGGACCAGAGCCATCTTTAGAAAATTTTATACATAAATATTTCATAGTTTAAAAAAAATTAGCATGCTGCAATAGTAAACGACAAACAAAAGAGAATTATTGTATTTTTAAAACCAGCTAGTGGAACTTCTTTGTTTAAGAGAAAAATGTTGCAGCAAACATGGCTGATGCATTCAATACTGAGGCCAAGTAAGTCTTAATAACAACAATATTTCTTTCTGACACGGTTAGAAGCTCTTACCAGATGAGTACTATAGCTTGAACTTCCAGGACGAAAGTCCTTTAATCGATATTAAAACTACCGTATCCTTAGTTTTACTTAATAGTAAGTCTTACTAGTTCTTCAACCAAGCAATTTAATTAAACCCAGAGAGAGATGTTCACACCTAAGAATTACGTTCGGGTGTAACAATTCATTAAAGTGAGATGTATTATCTCGAGTTAAAATAGGAGTCACTCCACTGCGCTCCAATGCACCAGGCCATCTCTTTCCCCCCTATAGCACTCTGATGCGATTTTCTGTCAGATTTTTATTTGCCGTTTTAATATTTTGATTATTTAAAAATTCTATTCTTTTGTTATTATATTCTATTTTATCTATAGCAATAGTAGTTACCCTGCCTTACGCTAGTTTCTGGTTCTCAATCCTTTCTTGTCTGAGGAGGCCAGGTCCTCATACCTTTTTCCTATCTCTCCCTTTTAAAACTCCCACCTTCATCCTACCCTCTACCAGACCGCACTGGCCAGCGCGGTAAAGTGTGGCTAAAATCCAAGCATGCTTGACACGACAAAAACACGGCCCTCAGTCCCGGGTAGTGAGCTGATCCTTGGTCAAGGTAGCCTCTTCCTGTAGTTTGTAGTAGCGATAAATTTGTGCTAAAGTAAGTGAACCATCTATGTATTCCTTTGTAGTTTGTGCTCTGAGATAATGTGATTCTACTCTTTGGAAAGAATTTATGTGCTCTCTTATTTTATTTTTCACCGGTCTAGTAACCGTTCCTCGTTTCATAAAATTTCCTCTCTTATTCTTTTCCACAGATCCTTTATCATCTGATTTTCTCCAAGTTGTTCTTACTAATTTATTATCAATGTCCATGGTATTCATGAAAAACTTTTTGCAGGCTTTAACTTTTGTACCGTGTATTGTTAAAAATTATGCTAAATTCATATCGCGGTTACTGCCTTCAACCGCTCTTCTGTATTTAGTAACCAACTTTTCCAAATGGGAAGCAACAAATTGTCTTTGAAGGGAGTTGTCTTTCAAATTCCAGAAATGTGTATGTATATCATATCTATTAGCATTGCTGAATTTTTGGTTGCATTTTGTACATTTTTCTCCACATGCAAGTTTTAAAGTCTTCCCACGTTTTTCTTTGTTGCCTTCTGTAATATAAGGCAGCCCAGAGTTAACTCTCAGTTTCTTAATATTTCTTTTCCATTCACTTGGTTTCCGCAATTGTTTTCGAGAATTATGAATTTCAGTTACCGTACCTGTTCTCTCAATGCGTACATCATTATGTACATCATCCTGTCAACCACTTCATTATCTTCCATTATTTCGGTATCAGAATCTGCTACGTTATTTTCATTTCCATTTTTATTTTCACTATCAGTATTTAAAGAAGTATCAGGTGAGTAGTTACTGTCTGCCACAGAGTCATCGGAATTGAAATTTCTCTCTTGAATTTGACACTGAAACAAAAAGTAATGGTTAATTTGAAAAGTTGCCGTTGGATGTTAACATTATTTATAATTACAGACAGAGCGATATTTTCATACAACATACAAAATAAACATATATAATAACATAACTAATTTCATACATACCTAATGCAGACATACGTACATTAAAATTTAATACAGTTCTGGAATTATATTTTAAGCCATGTTAAAAACTGTACTGCTTTTACTACACATATTGCATTTCAAAACCCTACAGTGTAATACCGAAGTATCTTACTCTATATTCATCCAAGACAATATTTCAGTTAAGGCTGGATTGCTTTAACCACCACTTTAACCACCAAACCAAACCAGTTAAGAAGAGAAGAAAAACGATTACATAGAAGAAAAAAAACAATTTGAGCAAAAGCAGTTGGAAAGCACAGAATGGCTAAGAAATCAAAATGAAACTCGAAAGTTCTACAGAAATCTAAACAAAATGCGCAAAGAGTTTAAGCCAAGAATAAGGAGCTGTAAGGATGTAGAAGGAAACATCCTAAATGATACAGCCTTAATCCTAAACAGATGGGTTGAATTTTTCGATGCAAAATTTAATGGCCATCATATTGAAGAAGCAGATAACACCCTAGCAAATCGAAATGATTGGAATCCTTTCAACTCAAACGAAAGACCACCTACCATCGAAAACGTTGCTCAAGCCATTAAAAAGCTTAAAAATAATAAATCACCAGGAGTTGATCAAATTTGCAGTGAGCTCTACAATAATGGTGGCGATGCCCTACTACAGACACTGCATAAGCTTTTACTTCTTAATAAATGACGGTTGCGTTTCGATTTAATTTGAGTCTCTTACTACTCCCTGACACGTGTTTCTGGGTCTACCCGTCATCAGAAGGAGTTTGTAAGAAGACTCAAACCAAATCAAAACGCACCGACTACTAAGGCAATTATAGTAAACATAATGGCAGAGTATGCTACTAGAGGCCTCTAGTGAGGAAACATGAAGTTAAATATCGATAGCAATTAAAGTAAACTGTATAACCAAGCTTAATCAAGCCATTCAGAGCGATGCTGAGAATATTAAAATTCCACTATGCATTCAACAATTTACCCATATAAACTAATATCATTTTGTACTCATTGCGTCGAGCAAGGACAATAACAAAATAAATGACGGTTGCGTTTCGATTTAATTTGAGTCTCTTACCACTCCCTGACACGTGTTTCTGGGTCTACCCGTCATCAGAAGGAGTTTGTAAGAAGACTCAAACCAAATCAAAACGCACCGACTACTAAGGCAATTATAGTATAACATAATGGCCAGAGTATGCTATAGAGGCCTCTAGTGAGGAAACATGAAGTTAAATATCGATAGCAATTAAAGTAAACTGTTATAACCCAAGCTTAATCAAGCCATTCAGAGCGATGCTGAGAATATTAAAATTCCACTATGCATCAACAATTTACACATATAAACTACTATCATTTTGTACTCATTGCGTCGAGCAAGGACAATAACAAAATAAATGACGGTTGCGTTTCGAATTAAACTTTTACTTCTTGTTTGGCATAATGAGACCATGCCTTGTGAATATTCTCAAGGCGTGATATGCCCGTTACATAAAAAAGGTGACCAGCTCCAGTGTGACAACTATAGAGGTATAACCCTGTTAACAACTGCTTACAAAATACTAGCAAATATTCTCCTACGAAAGGTTGCAAGTTTACACAGTGGCATAATTGGTAAATATCAAGTTGGATTCACTCCAGAAAAATCAACAATTGACCAGATTCATTCAATAAGACAGATTCTCGAGAAAACATTAGAATTCAATATTGAAACCCATCACCTATTCGTCGACTTCAAGGCCCCATACGACAGTGTCAAGAGAACAGTGCTATAATAATCAATGCATGAGTTTGGTATACCAGAGAAACTTATCCGACTAACAAGAATGACAATGTCTAACTTAGAAGCCACTGTTAGAATACAGGGAGAGAGTTCTAGATCCTTTGAGATAAAGGATGGACTCAGACAAGGAGATCCTCTGGCTTGCCTCCTATTTAATATTGCCTTAGAAAAGGCAGTCCGAGATACACGAATTAGGGATGGCGGTACTATTTACAATAGATCGATACAAGTCTTAGCATATGCTGATGACATTGACATAGTAGGGCGTAGCAAGCGAGATGTTGAGCAATATCTCCTAGAATTGGAAACAGCAGCCAAACAGGTCGGTCTAGTCATCAACGAAGACAAAACCAAGTACATGTTCAAAACCAAGACTCTAACGCAGAAAGATGAAAGACTTTTGGAAATATTTGAGCGTAAAATACTCCGCAAAATATTGGGAGCTGTAAACGACCAAGGGCAGTGGCGCAGAAGATATAATTTTGAATTGTATCAGCTCTTTGATGAGCCAGATGTCATAACGTTTATTAAAACACAGCGACTTAGATGGGCTGGACACATAATACGAATGCCAGAAAATACCATTGCTAAAAAGCTAACCAAGGGAACACCTGTAGGAAAAGAAACAAAGGCCGCCCGGAATTAGTGGTTAGATGGAGTAGAAACCGACTTACGAATATTAAAAATCAGAAGATGGCAACATTTGCCAAAAACCGAACAGAATGGCGACGAATCTTAGAGATCCACAGAGGATTGTCGAGCCAAAGATGATGACTGTATTGCTTTGGATGTGGTATCATATAAGCAATCTTTTTAAAGCCTTAACTCGAAATTAGAATTTTTTGCAGTTGTGGCATTATTGAACTAGATGTAGGATATATTATAAATATAATAATTCTTTTTCTTTCTAGTTTATATGTTAATGGTTACAATCCTCAGTTAGCAAAATTATACCCAGAAGTGTCATTTCCTGTAAGTAGAGGTACAAGGATGATTTCACCGTTTATTAAATGGCAACATGAACGTGAATGGTTTATACCATCGTATGATGTAGATCTGAATAATGCCGTTCAATTTGGTTCAAGATCGGTAGTTGTTCAGTTCGCTGATCAAGAGTGGAGTTTTGTTCAAGGTCATGTAATTGACGGTAAGATTTTTTATTATTTTATTTTTTCTAAAGTAATGTTAAAAAAAGAAGGACCGTGGCTCTTAAAAGCAGAATTCATATGGAAAATATCGCTTTTTACAATTTAAAATAATACGGAGTCTGTTTTTATTAGGGCCAAGATGGCACAAGCTGGCTAAGTAGAACCGGAGTTATAGGCATTTTCCTATAATAAGTTTCCTACGGTCCCACATCTCTTATTTAAAAATATAGACTAAAACTAAACATATATAAGTCTCCACCTTGTATCATACCAACATCGATCTCCTTTATCGACATGTCTTGTCTAAATGGCTCCTCCCACGACTTTCTCTCCTACTCCGTATTGAGTGATTAACGTCTCGAGGTTGAACATGCCCGATCCATTTTAACTTATGCTATTTCATTTTGGCATCAATTTGTATCACCCCTAGACTTCCCCTAAATTTTCTCATTTCTGCCACATAAATTCCTTGTTCCTCTTTCTTTTTAACTGCCTAACATTTAGATCCGTACACCATAGCAGTTTTCTAAAAAAAATTCCTTCAGTTTCATCTTTTTATCATACAATGCACCACTCGCTTCTTTTTATCTTATGACAAGGCTTCTCATGCTTCTATGACAAAGCAAGTTATAGTTCGATGCTAAAGAAATAATGAATTGCAATTTAATATTTCATTTTAAATGATTTTACTAAGACTTTTGTTATTAATGTTTCTTAAAAAACTAAACTTAAATACTTTGAATAATAATAAAAGACTGATATTTTTTGTACACCACTTATGACAAGTCGAAAGAAAATGCAAAAAAGTATTTTTGAAGTGTGTATATTTTAGGCAATTCCTAGCTGAGCGCTTTCGGCTTTACAAAGCCATCATCAGAGCTATGCTACAATAAAATGTTCTTATAAGTACTAATTGGTAAAGATTATAATTTTTAACTTACGTAAATTTTTTAAATACCACTACAAAGGAGAGATCTTATTTCCTTAAATTTCAAAATTATGATTTTTTTTTAGTTGTTGGAATTCTTAAAACATATAAAAAACATATAAAAAGCCGACACTGGACTTCACAAACACGTTAAAAAATTGAAAAAAATTGTTTGTCATGGTACGGGTGTAAGAACCCGACCATTGATTGATGTGAGGAGGTAGACAGAATAGAACTAATTTCCGGTCCTTTTAAACGATTTTTCAAAAGTGACAGTTGACAAACGTCATATATAGGAAATAGAGATTGTTTTTTAAATTCTTACAAAATTATTTAGTAGTTTGGAATTACTAATAGTCATTAAAGACTTTCTAAAAATTAAGTTTTTAAATTAAATTTTATGTGTTCATCACATCATACAGAATGACATTAGTTTGTAAATTCACTCAAGTCATTGCTCAAGGTCAATGTATGTTCAATCTGACAGCCATCCTTAAGAAACAAGGGCTCAAATGTTCAACAACAATATAAAGAAGAAACATGGTATTAATGTTAAGTTATCTGATACTTAAGTGTATTGAGAATTGTATCTCTTGATGGAAAATTGTAAGAAATTTGCTTAAAATTTTTTAAGAATGTATTTTCATGTTTCAATTAAGAATAACTGTCAAATGAATTACAAAATGTTGTAAATTTCTAATAAAGTTTAAAATTTGTTTAAAAATATAAAAGTATGAAAATATATAATAAGATTGCATGAGGTCACCCTTCTTCCTCTAAAGTCTCCCATAATAATTTAAAAAGAGGTTTATAGTTGCAATTGAGGTTGATTTGTGTGTTTAAGCAACAATCAGGGTTTAGTTTCATTTCTTTGGATATCTCTAGATCTTCCAAGAGATTCATGAGTCTAAAGTTTTTATTGGGAATGTTGTGTAAAATTTTACTGTTTTCAGAAGGAGAAAAGGAATGATTATTAAATTTAATGTGATATCCAAAGTTTGATTTTTCTGGGTTATTGAGGTGTTCTTTAATTCTTTGATTCAGAGTTCTCATTGTTCTACCTACATAAGTCATATTACAGTCACCACAGGACAGCTTGTAAATACCACTTCTGTTTAGTTTGTCAACTTTGTCTTTGGTCTTGCTGAAGATGGACTTGATGTTATATTTGGTTTTAAAGGAGATGTTTATGTCACTAATTTTATTAACAAGTACTCTTGAAATTTTTTCTGAAATTGGTCCTAAGTAAGTTAAGGATCTATATATGGAAGTAGTGTTGGATTTTTTATCAACATTAAAAGCTTGGTTTAGTCTCTTTTTAAGTATAGATTTTCTAATGACTTTATCAACAGTAGTAGAAGGAAAACCATTGTTGTTTGCTATCTGTTTAATGATGGAGATTTCTTTATTGTAATTTTCTTGAGACATAGGGATATTAAGAAGTCTGTGAACATAACATTGAATAGCTGCCATCTTGTGTTGAAAAGGGTGATTTGATGATGTTGGTATCATATGGTTAGTTTGAGTAGGTTTTCTGAATATTGAAAATTCTAGTGTAGGCAAAGAAGAAGAAGAGGAAGCATTCTTTTTGACATTATCAACTTTTTAGACCTAACTATCATTCTGTATGATGTGATGAACACATAAAATTTAATTTAAAAACTTAATTTTTAGAAAGTCTTTGATGACTATTAGTAATTCCAAACTACTAAATAATTTTGTAAGAATTTAAAAAACAATCTCTATTTCCTATATATGACATTTGTCAACTGTCACTTTTGAAAAATCGTTTAAAAGGACCAACATTTGATTTCATTAGTTCTGTTGTCTACCTCCTCACATCAATCAATGGTCGGGTTCTTACACCCGTACCATGACAAAAAATTTTTTTCAATTTTTTAACGTGTTTGTGAGGTCCAGTGTCGGCTTTTTATATGTTTTTTATATGTTTTAAGAATTCCAACAACTAAAAAAAATCATAATTTTGAAATTTAAGGAAATAAGATCTCTCCTTTGTAGTGGTATTTAAAAAATTGACGTAAGTTAAAAATTATAATCTTTACCAATTAGTACTTATAAGAACATTTTATTGTAGCATAGCTCTGATGATGGCTTTGTAAAGCCGAAAGCGCTCAGCTAGGAATTGCCTAAAATATACACACTTCAAAAATACTTTTTTGCATTTTCTTTTGACTTAAATACTTTGCTATATCGACGTGAGTATTTATTTTTAATACGTAGCGAGCAAGGTGCGTTAACTTAGGAGAGAATTATATTTGTATGTACTGAGTAACACGACTGGTCTGGTCTGGTTTGACAATATAACAATACAAAATCATACTATAGAAAATGTTGAACATTATGTATATCTGGGTCATGTCATCAAACTAGAAAACAAAAATGAAATGGCGCTGGGCAGGACAAGTAGCCCGATATAATGACAACAGGTGGAGACGGAGAATTTTAGAATGCAGACTAAGGACGACAACAAGAAGCATAGGAAGACCTCAAAAAAGGTGGGTAGGTGACATAAGAGTAGTGGCAGGCAAACATTGGATTAGATTGGCGCAAGATAGAGTAAAATGGAAGCAATTGGAAGAGACCTACATTCTGGAGTGGATGGAAAATGGTTAACAAAGAAAGAGTAACACGATAGTGTTATTTCATATAGTGGACACAAAAAGAGATTTAATAGTGACTTTTGAACGAGAGGAAATTTTACGACTTTTTTTATGGCTTTTCAGTTTTGTAAATTCAAAAAGCAATAAAATGTTTTACTATCGGCTATTAAAAAACCCATTCAGTAAGAAGTCGTATAATATATAACGATAAATAAGTCAGTTGTGTAGAAAAATCGTTTTTTATTTGCTTTTAGAATTAATTACTATTTAACTGGGAATGGGCCACAATTAAAGATAAAAATACGTTTATTGACGTTTCAATTTCCACTTTGGAAATCGTTCCCAAAATACAAACAGTAAATTTACAATTTAGACGTTAAATAATAGGGGAGAGAGCATGCAGCCCTGTCGTACTCCTCACTTTATTGCAACTTCCTCTGTTAGTTGGTCTTTCACCCGAATGGTTGCTGATTGGTTGTAGTATATGTTCTTGATTATTCGAAGGTCTTTGTTATCCAAGTCAGTTACCTTTAGTATATCCATGAGCTTATCGTGCTTGATTCTGTCGAAAGCTTTCTGGTAGTCGATAAAGCATACATTAATATCGCAGTTGAGGTCTCTGCACCTTTGAAATAATACCTGAACCGCGAACAAGGCTTCTCTTGTACCTAACGCATCCCTGAATCCAAACTGCGTTCGTAAGATCTGTGACTCACATTTCTGATAAATTCTTCTGTGTATTATTTTTAAGAAGGCCTTAAGAATGTGGCTCATTAGACTGATAATAGGATGCTCTTCGCATTTTTTTTCATTAGGTTTTTTAGGTATAGCAATAAATGTATGTCCTATTTTGGACACGTAGTAAGGGGAGACTGATATAATATTCTTCAACTTATTATGATGGGTAAAATCGAAGGACGCAGAGGAATTGGTAGAAAGCAGGCCTCTTGGTTGAAGAATATCAGGGAGTGGACAGGAATAAAGAAAGCTGAGCAACTATTTAGAATAGCTCGAGACAGATAATCGCCAACGTCAACGGGACTTGATAGGGCACATTAAGAAGAAGAATAAATGTAGATTTTAACCAGCTCTCTGGGATTTTTTCCGAGTCATATATTTTATTGAACGTTGTCGTAAGCCGTTTTACTCCTTCGTCTCCCATGCTTTTTAAAAATTCTGAATGAAAGTTGTCGGGCCCTGGTGCTTTACCTTCTTTGGTTGCTTTAATTGCGGCTTTGACTTCGTCTTGAGTGATTGGTGGTCCTGTGTCGTATTCCATACTTGTCTGGATGTTATCTCTGTCGTCATCGAATGTCTTCTTAACGTATCTCTTCCATATATTCTTTGTTTGTTCAATATCTATTACCGGGTAGCCATGATCATCAGTCATACGTCCTGATCTCTTGGGTTTGTTCATTTCTGCTGCCTCTTTTACCTTCTTGTGGAGATTAAACGAGTCGTGTCTACTTTCCAATGATTCAATTTCTCTGCAATTATCTTTAAAACATTTGTTTTTGGTTTCTCTAATAGTTTTTTTTTGTTTCTTTGTCAATTCGTTTATACTCCCACATATCTCTATTTTTAGCTCTTCTTCTATTATCCATCATATTTAAGATTTTATCAGTAATCCACTCTTTTTTTAATCGTTGTTGGACGAGGATATTTATCCAGGATTGTCTGGTTAATTTGTTGTAGTTTTGCCATTTCGTTATCTGGTTCGTTAGCTTTGTCTGTATTTTTTAATTCTTTTTCTACATAGGTTTGTATCTGATGCCTGGTGTCTTCATTTTTTAATGGTTCTAAATCGTATTTTCTTGCTTTTGCACTCTGTATTTTCTTCAGCTTTAGTCTGATGTTAACTACCAGTGAATTATGGTCCGACCCGATATCAGCACCAAGATATGTTTTGGCTGATACTATTAAGTTTCTGAATCTTCTATTCACCATAATGTAATCAATTTGGTTTCTGATGATGAGATCTGAGGTGTCTTGAGGTGATCTCCACGTATATAATCTCCTAGCTGGTAGTTTAAAGAAAGTGTTGGTGATTAACCTTTAAATTATTCATCTAAATTCGTGGATGTTGCTGAGAGTTTTGTTTCACTCGACAACTTACACTGTCTCCAATATGCACTACCAATCTCTAATTATTACAATTTTATTTAAAGTGCTAAAATTTTATATCGTTTTAGGAAGAGCGCTTTTTCCAGCTACTGGATATTTATGTTTAGTTTGGGACACCCTTTCCCTAATACAAGGTATTCCAGTTAATTTAAAACACATAATTTTTGAAGACATTAAATTTTTACGAGCTACTACCATACCTAAAACGGGGAAGGTAATGTTTACAGTTTATCTTAATATTATATCTGGTAAGTTTGAAATTGTGGAAGGTGGAGTCCCGATAGTAACAGGAAAAATATTTTCAAACGACGGAGATGATGGTACTTGTTACGGTGTAGATGCAATTGCTGAGAATTCTAATAGTTTAACGGGAAAAGACGTATATAAAGAGTTACGTCTACGAGGCTACAACTACAGGTGAGTATTTTTTCATTGTTGTTGCAGTTTCGCAATTGTATAAACACATTGTTAAAATATTAACACTCTTTTTGTTAGTTTTAATTCTCCTTGTATAGTTAGCCAACATTTTGTTTACAAAAGCCCAGACAGTACCGATCAATTAAAAACGGTTGATGGCACAATGTTACAATGAATAAACTGTTAATTCAAACATTGTTATAAACAGTGAAGCACAGAAAAATGAGTAAATCTCGTTAAAATTGCAGATGGCTTGGGTAATTATCTCCTATGCGTCGCGTTAACTTGTGATTAGCAATTCGTTAACTAACCGCCTCTTTTTCACTTACGTAATCCTACTAACAAATCCGACATGTTTTCACGAAATACTTCCCACACATCTCGATATTACAATCCTACACAACATGAGTCAACAACATGGAAACAAACTATTTGCGGCCCCACAAAAAAAGAAGACAAGTTGGTCTAACTTCAAAATAATTCTGAGCGGGAACATCGGCACTATCCCAACAATCAACAATATCACGGAGATCGAAGAAACATGAAAAATCTAGAGCAAACTGTATCAAATGCCATTGATGCCAGCTCCAAAACGGAAACAATCACTACACAGAGGGGAAGATTCAGGGATATCAGCGTAAAGCTCAAAAACCTAATCAAGAAAAAGAACAGGAAAATAAAAAGAGCATACCGCACAAGAACAAGAAAAGATAAAATAATTACAAACGAGCTTGACAGGGAAGTAAAAAAACAACTCCAAAACCACAGAAATGAATGCTGGGACTCATATATCCAAGAGATGAACCCAAACAGATCGGCGTTCTGGAAATTATCTAAAATCCTTTGAAAAGACAAAAAACCAATTCCCCCCTTAGACGGGGAAAATGGCATTGTTCTCAAGGAAGAAGAAAAAGCAGAAGTCATGAAAGACGAATTAGAAAGGACCTGTAGCAACAACGAACACCAATACGAAGATCTTGACTTTACCAAAGAGGTAGAAAAAACGGCAAGAAGAAAAAAAGATGAAAGGGCAGAATAGGCATAATGCACATTTTTCCTGAAAAAATCAAACAACTAAAGCTGACTAATGCTAAAAAAGTCCCAGGTCCGGATAATATAATAATCAGAGCCCTGAAGAATCTACCAGCGAAAGCTATAGTCTACATCATCATTATCCAGCTCCATTTTCACATTAATTGTTGGATATAGGCCTCCTCCAAACGTCTCCAGTTCTCTCTATCTTTAGCTGCTGCAATCTAGTTTGTTTCTATTCTCCTTAGGTCGTCGGTCCATCGGGTGGGTGGTCCGCCACGACTTCGCTTGTCGGCTCTTGGTCTCCACTCCAATAATCTCTTCATCCATCTTCCGTCTTCCATTCTAGCAACATGTCCAGCACACCTCCACTTTTGTTTATTGATTCGCAGTATAATATCGTCTACGCCAGTTCGTCCGCGTATCTCCTCTTTTCTTACGCGATCTTTTAAGGTCAGGCTCTCTCTCCATTCTCCATTGATCTCTCCATTTGCCTTTATGTTAACTTCAGTTTTTCGACAGTAGCTTTCGTTAAAGTTAGGGTCTCTGCTCCGTAGGTCAAGACTGGTAAGATGCATTGGTTAAATGCCTTCCTTTTCAGGTGGATTGGGATATTTGTTTTAAAAATGTCTCTCATCCTTCCATATGCCGCCCATCCCAACGTGATTCGTCTATTTAGCTCGTAGGTTTGGTTGTCTCTCTCCCAGATTATTTGACAGAAGCACGATATTGTCCGCAAAACGTAGATGGTTTAATCTTTCTCCATCAATGGATATTCCTTTCTTTTGCCATGTTAGTCTTTTAAATGCATACTCAAGAACGGTAATGAACAGCTTTGGTGACATGGTATCACCTTGCCTGACTCCCCTTTTTATCTTTATTTTATTAGTTGCAGAATGTAGACTTATGGTTGTTGTAGCATTTCCATATATATTTTTAATTATATTACAATATCTGTGGTCGACCTTCAATCTTGTAGTGCTCTTATGATGGATGATAGTTCCACTGTATTAAACGCCTTTTTAAAGTCTACAAATATCAATGCCAAGGGACGGTTATATTCATTAGTTTTTTCTATTAGGGTTTTTAGGCAATGCAGGTGATCGTTTGTGTCGGTAATTAGGGCAGGTAATATTAGAAGGCAAAATAGAGGGTAAAAGGGGTATAGGAAGAAAGAAGAAATCCTGGCTCCGAAACATCAGACATTGGACTCACACAACAGGAAATGACTTAATCCATTAAGCCCAGAACAGAGAAATATTTGCCATATTGATCGCCAACCTCAATAGAGAAGGCACTTAGGAGGAGGAGGAGATACGTATACAGAGACTCCGGATAAAAAAGAATCCTACGCACGCTGAATGAACAGGCATATGAAATATTTAATGGATTAAGAAACCAACCTAGCAGAATACTAACAGAGCTGACAAACTACAACGAAAACATAAGGACGGTAAACAGAAGACCAAAACAACAGATAGCAGAATATGGGAAAAACCAAAATGAATAACAAAGAATGAGATAGTCGCGCAGTAGTCCCAAAAACGAGTGTACAGTTAGACAGAAAGCAACCAAAAAAATATATTATTGATTTAAGTACAATATACACGGGGTGTCTGATGGCCGTATACACCTGGAAATGCACACGTCACCTGACGCACACTTTTAGTTAGGATAGTTTTAGTTAGGGTCTTAGGAAAAAAAAGCAAAAAAAAACGACAAAAAAAACGCTTTCTGTCAAGCCAAAGCGGACCCGCTTAAAACGAGTGAGGGATATAATAACAAATTAATCAAGTAGAAAAGGCCCCTCAGGGCTCATACTTGAGTGTGTACTAGAGGGCATGAAGTACTTACATGTACACGCATGCCGTAGGGGCATGTGACGCCCATGCAGAATAGACCATGAAGTATCTCCCGGGGCATGTAACACGGGAGTCACATGCCCCGGGAGATTTTTCCATTAGTTCTTTTAGACAAAATATATTACCTAATATTATATTACCAGCTTATTTTTAAATAATATATGAAACTATTTATTTTAGTGGCGAGTTCCAAAATATCCAAGCATTTAATCCATCGGACAACACAGGTCTTATTAAGTGGACCGACAACTGGATATCATTTCTGGACAACATGCTTCAGTTGAAAATTCTTACCACTGACACAAGGCTACTTTATGTACCAACGTATATTTCCAGGCTAAAAATACCAGCTAAATCAGTACTTGAATGGATCAATACAAGTTACTTGCAGAAGCAACTAGAGCCAATTTTACCAGTTTACATTAATGACGATACCTCTGAAATAAAGTATGTATACTTAATAATAAAATTAGTAGGACGTGCGTGATGATAAAAGTCTAATGGAGCAATGATTTTTTGTTTCAAGTTTTGGTTAAAACACTTTATAAAAGATATAGCTCCGGAAAATAAGATTTCTCTCGGGATTGTGACAAATCCAGGTAGCTGAAAAATTTTATAGTTATTATAGGCCTATATGAGGAAAACCTATACCTTTTCTGTAGAGATTTCGAAGGCTTTTTTTAATTATTAACAATTTAGTGTAAAAAATTACGTTCTTTCGACTTTTTACTTATCATTATAAAGCTAAATATTGCAGATAGACTAGGCGGGATCTGTAGAAATTCAGACCATAATGGACATTTTCCATAGGAAGCAATTTTTTGCTGGAATCCCTTCAGGATGTGCCCAATATCGATAATCACGATATGCGCCAGTCGCAAAGCCTGTGCTAAATTTTTTATTTAACAAAATCTGAAAACAATTGAAAATTTCTCATTTTTTGCTCCTATTTTCGTTTATAATTCGGAAAATATTGATCCTAGAGAAAAAAATATAGGAAGTTAAAAGTTTCGTTATTCAATTTTACACAATATTTCGTTAGCTAGAAGTTGAAAATTTAATGTTTATTGTTGAAAAAATAGCAATAATTGGAAAAAAGTACAAAAAAATGAAGTTAATCCTTTAAATGTTTTCGACTTTCTAAACTTGACTTACAAGCTCCATATTTCGCCTAGAAAAACTTTTTAATTATGTTTAAAATGTGTGCTAAATTTTCGCAAATTTTCAAATTTATAGTAGGTCCTAAATAAGGCCCTCAGATAGTTGCAATTTTTAATACTTATAAAGGAAGGCTCACTAGGAGGACCTACAATTTTTTTTTAATTTTAAACATTTTTTAGGCTTATAAACAAATTTAATAACTGTACGAGCTTTAAACATATCAATTTCAAAATTTATACACTTAAAGAATTTGTGGTACAAAGATTAAATACCAAAAAAGTGAATTAAGCATACAGATCGCCTAAACGTAAATGCACAGTATATGATTGGACGAATATTTTCTCGGAAGTAAGTAAACCAGCAATTACAAGTGGACACTTCAACGCTCATTATACAATCAGGGGATCGAATTTTAATGACGTAGTTGGAAAACAACTGATAACAGCTGCACATGATTTGAATTATATAGTAATGAATAACGGCCAACCAACTATTCCTACCCGATCTAATCAAAATATTTCAGCCATCGACGTAACTTTCGCCTCGCCTGAACTAACTAGTAAAATAATCTGGTCCATCTATCCAGATACTTTAGGCTCAAACCATTTTATCATCAATATGGAAATGAATTGCAAGAATAAAATTGAAAAGATTAATCCTGCAAGCAAGTGGAACATACAAAAGGCCAATTGGTATTTATATGCATCTTCTGTTGAACAATTTTTTGAAGCAGTACCAAATAAAAATACTTCATAAATTAATTATTATGCATAATTTGGTTACTTTAAAGTACATTATTAATTAAATCATTAGTTGTAATTTAGTTGAATTTAAATTAAAAATACCTGTTTTTGTACCCTTAAAAAATTTTTTTTAATGTAATATCGTCACTACACCTATACCGGTCATCCCTCAAAACTCGACGGTTTTCGAAATAACGATAATATTCCATAATTTAGCGGTTGACTGTATAGGCCTATCCTATAATAACTTAAAAAGATTTCAGATACCTGAGGAAGGAACACTAATAAAGTATTAGTAACAAAAAAGTTGGTCGAGATTATATTTTATTTTCAGTTTTAATGACTTTTTTAACATTTTGTCTAGTAAAACACCGTTTTGACTAATTCTTATATTTGTTTTAGATGCGGAAGTATAGTAGTTCAAGGTCTTATAGCAAGTTCAATTGCCAGAAAGAAAGATGTGGGAATACCAGTTTTGGAATCTCATATATTTGTTCCAAACATAACAGAATTGGGACTAGAAGAATCCATGAGAGTTAATCTTCAAATTGTCTACGAAAACTTATCAGCAAGAAAGTACAAATGTATCGAACTCATAGACGAGTTTGTTACACAAGAATGTACTTTACTTCCTCTAGTAGAAACAGCTTTAGGAGACCAACCACTCCTACAAGCAATTGTTAAAATATTAGCGAAAAGTCGACCTGAATATATTCCAGAAACCATTGAAGTAGAAGATACAGACCTGGAGACTGAAACTGAATGCCATTTAGTTATTGGATCCAAGCTGATTGAAAGAAAAGATGTAAGATTTCTTATAATAATTTTAAAATTAGAATACTCTTGTTATCTTTTCCAAATTTTCAAAAGGTTTAAAAGACAAGGTTAACTATCTAATTTTGACACCGTGTGTATTCTTTGCGTTTCTTGTGTTGACCATGGCGTGTAAATACTGACAGTCAATAAAATACATACAAATTGTGAGGGACATGTTGTAACGAAAAATCCAAGACGAGTAGGTGGTAAAAAGCTGATAATCGTTCACAAATACTCTATGAAGTCACGTTGCTCAATTCGGAAGCTTCATTGAAAGCGGGAAAGGGTATAATTAACCTTGCTAATTATAATTTATTCTCTTTCAGCCCTGAAGAAGCCAAATTAATTCTCTTTGGCGAAAACGTTCGGCGAAACAAGTGATACTCATTAGAGTTTTTCTTGCAGATTTCCCCAATATTTAAGAGTTTTATATTTAACTTATCTGCAAAGATTAAATTTCTTTTCTATATATATTATTGTGATATTTAAAGTCTTGGTGCGCCAAGCAATAATTAGCTAATTAATTTTTTTATTAATTAAATTATTTAAATGATATGATTATGACTCTATCACAATTTTTAATTCTTTTATCTCAGGGTTAAATTCGTGCTTCAATATCTATGCTATTACATGTGACAGGTAAGGTCCAAAGAATACCGGAAGAATAAAAAAACATATGATCTAACACTATATATTGAAATAAAAATAATGAAATAATTCACACTAAAAAGTTTTCAATAAACAAAATCTCATATAATAATTCTCAAAATTTTGTTCTACGTACGTGAACAATCAAAATTAATGGTACAAACAATATTAGTTGAAATCTCAAAATCCAAATATTACTCTAAATCTCCTAATCAAAATATTTATATCCTTTCTAAATTAAGTGTAAAAATTGTGTTATCAATGAAAGAAAAACTGCAGAAAACAAAACTATCTCTCTCTGATGATGAGTGGTCCAAATCCTTGTTATTTGTAGACTATACTATTTACTCGTGCCCGCTCCCTAAGTAATCAGCAATCTTACAATAAATTATTGCAAGTATCTCGTCCTTAATGATCTCCTTCAAATGCACGAATCGTTCAAATTATGCTAGCTTCTTCTTCTCTCAATAAACTGAATCTCTCGTTGGCCTGAGTGAAAAATGACTCTTGGAATATCTTTTCTTTACGATAAACTGAATCTCTCGTTGGCCTGAACAGTGACTCTTGGAATATAAGTAGAAAAATATGACTTACAATATTTTACTGGATCAGCTTCTGTCAGATACACTAACTACACGAAAACTCACAAACTTTCACTGCTACTGCTTCCTACCTCTGGGAAACTACTCGAGAACAACGGCCGTTCGCCTTGCACCCTTGGAAACCAACTGACTATCTTTTCTCCCTCAAAATTCTAGCTAAACTTTCATTCCTACATACCTATCCCACCTTTTTTAATCTCCGCCAATCAAAACTCGTCACAATTCCCCATTCTTTCATTCCGATAACAAACAAATTTTTACCTATAATTATAAAATTTCCTAAAACTTATTTACAAATAATATTTTTCTATAATTTTTAAAAACTAACAAAAACCTCTTTCCAAATCTCTTCTATTGTCTTTAATCATTGCCTTAATGTATTTGGAAAAACCCGGTTCAATTGTCTTTGGGATTTCACTTAAAATTATGCGGGTCACTCAAGTATAGTATAACAAAGGAAATAATTTATGCATAGCTTACATTTTGTTTAATACAGGTAATCCAAAAATTTAAATACTTTGCTTCTTCGAAATGTTTGTTGGTTATTATCCTACTTATCTGAATTATTTTAATGTTTTTGAATTTTCAAATATTTTTATCGATTTTACATATCATAACAATATATTATATATATATATATATATATATATTATATATATATATATATATATATATGTATATAATTAATTTATATTCTCTCAAAAAAGTTCCTAAAATAAAATAGATTAACCGTAAAGAAACACAGATTGTCAAGATAATATATGACACTCACTTTAAAATGTCCATTGGCCTCGAAATCAGGATACAGATGTCAATGGAACAGGTGGCGATTGGTGCAAGTTGGAGATTACTCCAGAAAGCACTTGGAGGTTACTCCAGGTATTGCTCTTCATACCGCTGTTCTAGTTTTAAATTAATTCACCAATTAATGCCCAAAATCATATGTTTGTATCCTTACAGCATGGAGTAAACATATTATTCACTAATCGTTTACACAGTAGTTTATTGTAATGTATATATTTGCAGTGTTTAATTTATTTTAGGTTTTAACAAGTGCGACCAAGTGCTTAAAGGATCATGGTTTTCTTATATCTCGAGAAGACTTAAACTTTGATAGTTCCATTACTGAAGTAGAAGATTTTACAGTATTTACCGTGCACAAAACTCCTTTGGAAACGTTGGTTCTTCTTAAGAAAAATTTCAAAAACAAAGAACTCATTACCCTTGACGTAGAAAAATCAGACGATTTATCGTGGATTGAGGAATTAAAGGAAATTATTAAATCAAAAAAGAGTGATAATGTACTAATCTATGCTCAAAATAAACCTTTGAGTGGAATTATGGGATTATTTAATTGCTTAAAGCAGGAAGCTGATAGTAGTTATATAAGATGCCTCTTTATGTTTGACATCGATAAGCATTTTGACAAGGATGATCAATTTTATAAAACTCAATTAGATAAAAATATGGCAGTCAATATTTTTAAAGATAACAAGTGGGGTACTTACAGACATTTACTCTTAAAAAACCTAGACACTATTGAATCAGAACACTGCTATGCAAATATCACCGTTCGAGGAGATTTATCCAGTTTAAGATGGATTGAAGGCAGTTACAAATACGACATGGTTGTACCTTCTGAAAAGCAATTGGTGTACATTCACTATGCTTCTCTGAACTTTAGAGATGTAATGACGGCTACGGGAAAAATAAACGCCGATGTAATAACTCAAGATAGGATTGAACAGGAATGTGTTCAAGGAATTGAGTTTTCAGGATACACTGCAAAGTAAGTAAGCTCTAGTTTAATAAATTATATTCTTCTTAGAGTGTCGTCTCCCTACAGAAGTTAGCATAATGGCTATCTTTATTTTTAAACTTGCTGCTCTAAACAAATCAATCGATCTGTATTGATACCAATCACGTAGATCCTTCAACCAAGAATTCTGCCTCCAGCCAACAAATCTCCATCAAATCTTTCCCTGTATTATAATTTTTAAAATTTATCATTTTGGTCTTGTCTTTATGTGGCCTAGGTAATCCAGTTTTCTTGTTTGCATATTGGTGATTGGTTCTGTTTCTTTACCAACGCTCTCCAGTACTTCTTTATTTGTAATTCTATCAGTCCGTGATATTTTGAATACGCTGCGGTATAATCAGAGTTCGAGAGCCTGGATTCTTTTTAAATTGCATTTTTTTAATGCCCAAATCACAGACTTGGTTATAATAATATTGAAAATATGTATACAGTAAAACCTCCCTAAACCGAAACCTTTTTAACCAAAACATCGTTTAACCGAAACAGCTGACAATAATTTCGTCAATTAAAAGTAAATTTTTATCGCAAAATGTAAATTCCATTAATTTCACTTCCTAATGAGACTAACTAATTGAGAAAAAGCAGACGACGAAGATGTCGACCCAACAGACAACAGGCAGCATAAGACCGCCGAAGAGATTTTCAATACCTTAAGGATAAGAATTTTATACAGTAGGCCTAATTAGTTAGGGACACGACTAGGTTCTTAATTTTTGTTGCCATTGTATAAAGTTTTGTCCTTTTCAGATTACTTTACGTTTCGTCGAACGATGAAATGAGGCAAATGAACGATGGAGATATACAGATTGAACGAAATAAATTCGGAACATACGAAATATTATGTATTTCGGCTCAATTCTGCTGTAGGTGGTTGACTAACAAAAGGTTGTCATATATTTATATTATAAAAATCCAATACTTCAGCGGGCTGCTGGATTCTGAAATTATAAAAATTGAAAGCTACACATAAATCTACGATTTTATTATGCTGTCAAACCACTTATAGTCCAGAAAATGAAGCATTTTACCTCGCAATTTTTTCGTCCTGCGTGGATTGACTTGAAATTTTAACAGAAGCTAGATAATAGCCAAGGATCAAAATATATATCGAACCAAAGTGCGCCAAAGCCTTGGGGGTGGTTGCCACCCCATCTCGGGGGTGAATTTTTTTTTACGTTTTAACTACAGGTTTCGATTAAAAAAGTGATTCTAAACAAAAAATGTTATATACATTTTTTTTTGTAAAACTGATATTTTTCAAGTTATTCGCGATTGAAAGTAACAACTTTTAAACGAAAAAATCGACGTTTTTAATCGATTTTTCGCGAATAACTCGAAAATGGTGCATTTTATCAAAAAAATTGTAGAGAACAAATTTGTAGCTTTTAAAAAGACAAATACCATTCATTTTTAAAATGTTTTTGCGATATAAGAGGAACCGAAATACGACCTATCAATGTTCAGCGGTTTTCTTTAAATGCCAAATTTGAAAGATTCAAAGTCAAATATCGGGAAAATGATGCATTTTTGAAAGAAAACTCACAGAACCTTTTTTTAAAGAGCATAAATAGACCTATCATAAAAAAAAGACTCTAGCTCAAAAATTGAGTGAGTTATGATAAAAATAAGGTCAATACCTCATGTTTTTACGAAAAAATCGATGAAAACAACCTCCTAACCACCCCCATAATTAAAATCGATCTTCACCCTTCTGCAATTCTCTTTGTACAAGTATTGTTAATACGTTCAAGAAGTTTAACCCATTTAAAATGCTTAGTTTTAGAAAAAGTACAGCATAAAGCGAGAAACGATTTACAATTTCATATTTTTTACCCTTCTGTTCTTTAAATATCCCCGAAAATACTGAATATATGAAAAAAAAATGTACTAAATTGTAGCTTTTTTATTGACTAAAATTTTTCTTTTAGATTTGTTGTACAATGAATAGTTGGCGAGATATAGTCGTTTAAAGCATCGATTTACGATCAAGCACCATCTTTTTCGAGCCCTTTAAACTCACCCCATTTAAAAACCAAGGGTTCCAAAAAGATTTAATTAGATCCTTGTAGCTCTTAAAAACCTCTACAAAACCGTTTTTGAAGAAACACTCTATCGTTAAAAATGAAGGAAATACGTTAAAAAAAGCAATTAATTTTTTTTCCGGAAAATTCCATTAGTATAATACAGTACATTTCGGAGCATAATAATCTACAAAACCGGTATATTAGGTAGTGGGGCGTTATACATTTGAAATTTTAAGCGTTCTTATTTTGAAATCCCATACAACAGAATAAAACATCTGCTCATATGTCTATGGCTTGGCAATGAAAATATCAGAGCAACAGATTGGGGATGGTATTCCAAAGATGGTTTGTTATTACCCGTACGCATGAACAAACAACCTGTTCACCCGATGAACTTTTGTTGTTGTTATAAATGTAAATATTTTCAACTATTTATGTAAATGTTTAAGAATATATGGTGCCTTTTTATGTTGATAATTTGTTTTGTATTTAATTCTACTTTTTTCAATTTATATCTATTAAATTAGTTTATAAAAACTACACTGTTATAAAGGGTGATATTCAAAAGTTGAAAAGTATATATATTTTAAAGTATAAAAAAATCACTATTTAACTAATCCAAACCAAATTTCACTCATCTTAAGATTTGTAATGTTATTTTACAGTTTTTTAAAATTAGGGGTATTTTTCACCCCTAAAAACAATCAGGGTTCGTCGGCATGACATAAACTATAAAGCAGAGGGTGAGTTGAGCTTAATTCCAAATTTTTATCCAAATCGTTCCAAGGCGAAATCATTTTCTTCGCATTACTACTTTTTTTTACATTAATCTCTAACAAGGGTCGCTTTTTAAGGGTTGAAATATGATGGAACTTTATTCAAAAGCACGAAACTATCATTATTTAATCAATTCAAACCAAATTTTACCCATATTCAGGTTTACTATGGTATTTTATAATTTTTGACAACTACGGGTAGTTTTCACCCCTAAGAACAATCGGGGTTCGTCGACATGACATAAACTATAAAGCAGTGGGTGAATTGAGCTTAAATCTAAATTTTTATCCAAATCGATCCAAAGCGAAATTACTTTTTAGAATTAGTAATTTTTTTACATTAATCTCTAACAAGGGTTGCGTTTTAAGGGTTGAAATATGATGGAACTCTATTCAAAAGTATAAAATAATCATTATTTAACTAATTCAAACCAAATCTTAGCCATATTCAGGTTTAATATGTTATTTTATAATTTTTGACAATTAGGGTAGTTTTCACCCCTAAAACCCTTCAGCGTACTTTGGTTCGATATAGATTTTGATCCTTGGACTATCACCTACCTTCGGTTAAAATTTCAACTCAATGCATGCAGGACGAAAAAATTGCGAAGTTTTAATTTTTTCGAGCTTCATTTCCTGAACTATTATCGCTTCCTTTACGCAAACAACATTGTAATATTGTTGCGAGACAGATAGTTGACCGATATTTTATACAATGTCTATACCCAGTTATGGATTTATTTTTGTCCAAGTTTTATATTGGTCCACTATTTCAAATGCAGTTCAAACAGACATATATTAAATTGTATAATCCGTTTTAAATTCGTTCAATCTGTATATAGCTGCAAAACATAGTTGTCAAACGATAGCGTAAAAGAAAATAAAAGATTTCCTTAAAAAACTTGTTAAACTTGTTCATTTTTCTTAATTTTATTACTTTATTCTGTATTTACTTATAAGAAAATATTACGAAATCACCTCATAGTATTTTTTAATATCTATACTTTAACCAAGAATACTATAAAAAACAACGTTATTTTTAACCGAAATTCTTGTTATCCGAAACGTCGTCCCCCCAATTATTTCGGTTAACAGAGGTTTTACTGTATAACATCGAATGATACAGAATAGTCTGATTTCCAAATTAACCCATTTATGCCCAAAATTAAATTTTTATCAAAATTGAATCAAAACTTCAGAATGAAATAAAGAGAGGTTGTTTTTAATAGAATTGTGCAAAATTTACGTTTTTTTTTTCTTTGTAACTGTCTTTTTTTTTAGTATGATATATCATACGCTGGGCAATGAGAGACACAATATTTCATAAGATATGTTTTATTTTAAAATATTTACAACGGGTGATATTTGACAAAACATTTCTCGGGATGAAGTCCTACATTACATTTAATGCATCGATATTTGGTACACTTGCCACATTTGCCGCAACTTCGTTGTTTTTCAATTTTGTCCACCAAATGACCGACATTATCCAAACGAATTTCATCAGCAACATGTTTTGAAGATTTTGGACGTACTCCATGCGGTGTTGGAATATCTGGAGCTGTCAGCAGGGACTCCACAATTCAACTGTAAAATTCTAATAAAGAAATTGCCTCACTGTTGCGGTAAAGAAGCCACATGTTGACTATTGCCCCATTCAAGCAAAATCTAAATATCGCCCAATACCATTTTTGGATCGAATTCGAATCCTATATAAAGCTCTTAGCTTATCGAATAAGTCTACACCACCCATTCCCGTGTTATACATTTGCACAACGTTTGGTTGAGGGACCGACAGTTTCCTATAGTAAATATTTCTGAAGTTGAAATATTAGTTGCCATAGTAACTTCATTATTGTCATTCCAGCGAACAAGAGTGAGCTGATGTTCTTCGCTATATAGAGCATGGGAAGTTCCACGAATTTCTTTTTTTACTTCTTTGAGTGGGACTTTTTCAATTCTGTCTTTTCTAATTGTGCCGATACAGTGTACCTTTTCATCTCTCAACCGTGTCAATAAAGGTAAAGATGTAAAAAAATATCAATATAGATAACAGATTCTTGTGGTAAAAACCCCATACACAGCTTTTCGGTTACGGACCTTCCTAATGAGTTGCCCTGTAATTTATCTCCACTTCCAGTATAGGGAAGAAATTTTGCAAGGTAACCTTTACTGGTCGCAACACACCAGAATTTTTCTCCGTAACGGATGGGTTTTCTTCGGATAAACTGCTTCATTGAATGATGCCCATAATACGGCTCCATCCGTTCGTCCACTGAGAAACTTCTGTTCACTGGCTGGAGGTAATGATGAAAACGTTCATTTAGATGGTCAACTAGGGGTTAAACTTTGAATGCTTGTTTGGTTTGTTAGTACAACGTATTATCGGTAAAGTGTAAAAATCTATGAATCTGTTCAAATCTGTTTCGACTCCCACGACATTCCCAATAGATTCTTCTAGAAGGCAGTGGATGGTGTCCAGAGAGAATAAGGATGCCGAAGTATTTATATAAATCATCAACGGACAAAGATAAAGGGCAGGATTTTTGTGAAGCATACTTTACCGTTTCTTTGCAAAGATAGTCCATAAATTTTTTATCAAAAAATAATTTAAACACATCGATTGGCTTCAAATTTTGTTGTCTCCATTCATGTATATGGAGTTCTATATTGTTTTTGAAAACATCATTTATGGCTCCTTTCTCTAGTTATTTTTCTTTCCACTTACGATCGATTCTTTTCATAGATTTTTTTCTGTTTTCAGAAGTTTGTGAAATTTCTGCAACCTCCTTTTTTCTTTTCTTACCTGATTGGTGAGTCTTAGCCACAGTTATATTTGACATCGCTGTTTTCTCGATTGCTGTATTTTTCCGAGAAACAGCTGTAATATCCATGCTTTGAGACAGTGTACTTTGAACGTCAGTTGAACTTCATCACACTGGTCAATTTCCTTAGCCAAAGTATCGTCATCTTCTAAACTCTCATATATTTTTAACAATCCCTCTGCATCTTTGGGTTTATTAAGATCATATTTTTTCGTCATTTTTTTCTAAAACAGAAACAATATTGATTAGTTACCATAGTACAAAAAAGGGTGTACATATGTGGGAAATTATTAGTATAATTTCCGTGTATGTGGACTGTATTATATAGGGCTGGTTCAATAAAATTAGGATAAGTAGTAAAAGGTATACAGACAATAGCAAATTAAGTTTATATAAAGTCGCTATGATTTGTTGGTACCTATTATTATGTTATCTTAAACCTCCCTGGTAACCCCGGTTTTTATTTGATTCCTTATGTTAACTTTGTCCCCCTGTTCTTCTTCTATATATTTCCTCTTTTCCGAATTTCGCATTCGTGTCCCCAATGATTATCTTTATATAGAATTTCTGTATATTCCCTATTAGGGTGCTTAGCTTTTCGCAGAACTATTTTTTGGTTTCTAAGTCTTTATATTCAGTGGGCGCATTTACATTAATGATACTTATCTTTCTGTATTTTCCTCTTACTCTCAAGTAACATATTATTCTGTCTGATATTGGTTGAAAATTTACAACTGCTTTGTTTACTTTCTCCGACACCGTGAATCCCACTCCAAAATACCTCTTAGTCACCCCACTCTTAAACTGTGTGTTTTTTCTATTTTTATATCATATATATAAAAAGAGGGTACTTACATAAATCTCCTGGATAAATGGGCAAACAAAACAAACAGAAAACACCTCTAGCAATTTAAAATGGATGCCGCTTCGAGGTTCCAAATTATAATGATTACAACTAGTTGTAACTATTGAAATAATTATTAAAAATAAAAAATATATATTTTAAATGAAACTCAAAAAATGGGTTAGAGAGTTAGTTAAGAAAAATAAACAAAATACAATATTACAAATAAAAAAATATCTTTTTAAATGATGAAAGCAATTATTAATCAAAATGTTTATTTTTACTATTCCTTTAAAATTTAAACACAAAAATTACCTGGATTGCACTATGGTTTTACACAAATATGCTGGGGATGGAAACCAGACTTCCCTGGAATCTGCCACACGAACAAATAGACTACATCTATAGTCTGGAACAACGAGCAGGGACAAACAAAAATGAGGTTGAAGTGGCACTGGAACACAAATTTTCAAAACCTCACTTAAAACTTTAACTGAACCTTCAAACTACTACTTTACTTCACTAGATTTCCATGAAAAGGGAGAAGAATGAGAAAACAATACAAATTCGACGTATAATTTTGGACAAACGCTAGAAGAAGCTGTCAACGCTGACAACGCCTCAGCGAGAGTGAGCATTTCTCTTTTAAATTCATTCGCTTAACTTGGTATAACAAAAACACCTTTTTCGACCTTGGGGACTCTAAAATGAATTAAAAGAATTCGATGTTTTAATACGTACGATAGGAACTGAAATACACTAAAAATATTCTTCGATACTTTAGCAAATACGAGGAGATTTTAATAAATTTCAATATATATTTCAAGGAATTTGCAAATGCTACAATATAACTATATTTCTCATAAATTTTTTCTCACGCTATATATTTTGTTACAGAGGTAAAAGAGTTATGGGATTGGTTACACACGGCGCTATGTCTACCTTGATGTTGGGTGATGATTATTTACTATTTGATGTACCTGATAATATTTCTTTAAAAGAGGCAGCATCTCTTCCAACTGTATATACTACTATTATATATGGATTGATAGACGTAAGTATATTTATTTGTATGAGAGATAATGGTCGGTTTTCTTGAAGTTTCTTTTAATTTGAATGCTTGCTGTGTCTACAAGGTTGTTTCTTGAACGAAGCCGTAAAGCTCTTTTGTTGTGGAAGCTATAACTGTGTTTACGCTAAATGTGTCTAGAAACGTGAATGCGCATGTGTGGCTAATATGTTTTTTAACTACCCTTGCTTTTCGTGGGGACTATATTGAAACAGTTACCAAAAGCAGACATTTGAGTTCAAACTTTCAACCTTAACATACATATGTATACCGTAAATCCGGGTTACTTTGGTCCATTCGTTAAAACCTTTTAAATCAAATCTCAATAAATATTAGCATTTTTCTACTACTAAGTTGTGGTCATCTGTGTTATATAAGTAAACTATCTCAAATAAAAATATGTAAAAGAAATAATAAATAAGACTTACTCACAATCAGTTTATTTTAACTACTTAGACGACCGGTTTCGCTTTGTACAATATGCAAAGCATCTTCAGGTCTCGATACAAAGTTAATTAAATCCTGAAATAATAAAACCCAATAGGGTGTTGTCTTATAAAGATAAACAAAGATAAATGATATAAATTACATAAATTACAGTACCTAATTATGCCAATATTACATGTCTGTAGTTTTTCAAAATGAATAAACTGTTTAAGCAGACAAGGCAAGACCCACAAATTGGTATAAAATAGTCTATTGAATTGTAATAAATAAGTAAATAAATAAAATATTACTTACTGTAATTATAATAAATTACAGTAATTATGCCAATATTACATGTCTGTGGTTTTTCAAAATGAATAAACTGTTTAAGCAGACAAGGTAAGACCCACAAATTGGTATAAAATAGTCTATTAAATTGTAATAAATAAGTAAATAAATAAAATATTACTTACATGCCGGTACTCTATTAATTAATGGTTGGAAGTTCTGATATGTTATTATGGAACTAGAGCAATAAGTAGATAAATTGTTGATGGTAAATTAATTGATAAATTCAAGAAATGGACTGAATTATTAAGAAGTTAATAATTAGTTGGTAATTCTAATATCTGACAGCTGAAACCGGAAATTAAGATCAGGAGTGTCGGATCTTTTTATTTCAGCTGCTTGGATACACAGTTGTACCATGCGTCTAGTTCTATTTCTTGCAACAAAAAAATTAGCAATATGTCGTATGTCAAATGAGTGCACTTTAAGTTAGATTACAATTTCTCTTATGTCAATATCTTGAATCAAATATTGAGTATTTATTATTGTTATATATAGATTTCCACATAGAATATGATATGTAAAAATGAGTACTACTGTATCATTCTTATGATTTTTCTGTATATTTATTTGATATATTTAAGTAAGAATATTAGTCTAGAAATTCTAGGATAGGATGTTTAATTCTTAATCAGGCAAAATTAAAGGAGTGATTTACCTTTTATCACAAAATGATAAGAACTTTTAAAGCACTAAATGCAAATAGTACTAGTATATTTCTGTTTTACAATTAACAAAAACACTTAAAAACAAACTAACGTGACTTTTGCTCTCAGATGTTTGAGATAGTCTGATTGCAGCAACCAATTTAACACCATTACTGCATAAGATATATTAGTTGGATGCGCGCATCAAGGCGCGCAAGCATCTTCTTCTTATGGTATCCTATCCAAATAGTGGATGTTGGCGACAATTCTGGCATACTCCTCTCGATCTTGTGTGGCTCTAAAGAGTACATGGGCATCGAGGTTTGTCCAATCCCTTATGTTTTTAAGCCATGAGTATTTCTTTCTTCCGATGTGCCGTTTTCTTTCTATTTTTCCTTCCATAAAAAGCTTTAAGAAGTGGTTCTTGGAATTTCGAAATATATGACCCAAATAAGCAGTTTTCTTTCTTTTTATTATTGGTAGCAATTCTCGTTCTCTACTCATTTAATTTAATACTTCGATATTTGTTGTGTAATCTGTCCAGAAAATTTTAAGTAGTCTTCTAAATACCCATATTTCAAAGGCCTTCAATCGGTTCATCACATTGGCCTTTATGGTCCAGGTTTCTACACCATATAGCAGTATGGAGTAAATGTAACATTTTACAAAGCGATATCGAAGCGTTAAGTTAAGGCTGATGTTGCTTAGCAGGGTTCTCATATTAGTAAATGTTGTTCTGGCTTGCTCAATCCTGCTACGTATCTCTATGTCTGGATTTAGATATTCAGTTATCTACTTACCGAGATATCTGAACTTGAGGACCTTTTGGATGTTCTTATTGTTCACTCTTATATTTAATTGCATATTTCGTGTTCTACTAACCACCATTACCTTCGTCTTGTCTATATTAATCTTTAAGCCCAGTCGTTCTCCTTCAGTGTTTATTCTATCTATTACTCTTTGTATCGCTTCTTGGCTATCAGCTCTTATGACTGTATCATCAGCATAGTGAAGATTACTAATAATCTGTCCGTTGATTTTGATTCCATCTTCAGTGTTGCTTAAGGCTCTTTTGAAAATCGTTTCAGACTAAGGATTAAAAAGAAGAAGTGACAGAACACAACCCTGTCGTACATTTTTTTCGATTGAGAAATATGACGTAGATTCCAGTCCTACTCTCACAGATGCCACTCGATTTATATAAAGGTTCTTTATGATTTTAAGGTCATTCTTATCTATCAAGCGTTCCTGGAGCAATCTTACTAATTCTGAATGATTAACACAATCGAACGCTTTCTGGTAATCTATAAAGCATAGGAAGACATATTTTTGCTGATCTCTGCATTTTTGAAGTAGAACAGTTAAGGTATAAAGTGCTTCTCTTATGGCAATTCCTTGTCTGAAACCGAACTGTGTGGGGCTAATGTCTCTTTCACATCTGGTGTATATTCTTGGGTGGATTATCTTTAAGAAGAGTTTTAGGACCTGGCTAAATAAGATGGTCATTTGGAATTGGTCGCAACTATTAGCGTTTGGCTTTTTTGGGATTGGTATAAAGGTTGATTGAAGCCAAACCTGTGGTATTTGACCGGACCCATAAATGTCATTAAAAAGATCTACCAAGGCATATTGTCTTCACTCAAAATTGTTAGAACCTCTATGTATATGTCGTCTGGGTCTGGTGCTTTTCCCCATGTTCTCTGTTTGATTGCCCTTATAACTTCTGACTTCAATATTTTGGGGGAGGGTTCACTTTTATGTTCACTTTCAGAGTTTCTTCTAGTTTGTTATTTGTAGTTTCTTCAATGTTCTTCCCAAGTAGATCCTTGGGACAGTGGCGGTCTCAACGGCGGGGACGATAGGGGTTGTCCCCCCCCCCCCCCCAGAAACCTTAATTTTCTGAAAAATTGAGAAGTTAATATACATATTAATTAGAAGTGTGAGATGGAACTAATGCATTGCTATTATTGGACAAAATAATCTAACTTTTTCTGTGACTTTTAGTTGACATGTGAGTTAAGATTATCACCAATAACGACTTTTTTACCTTCTTGTTTCTTTAAGATTGGAAGAAGTTGTGTAACATTTTGTTTTTGGTAGTCTTAATTGGCAATTAGTTTCAGAGGATTAGAAGCATTTCTTTACAAGAAAAGTTATATGAAAATTACATTTTAATATAAAACAGATTTTTTGTTTTAGAGAGTAAACATCAAAAGAGGTTCTAGCATTCTAATTCACTCTGGAACAGGTGGTGTTGGCCAAGCAGCTATAAGATTGGCGTTACACTATGACTGTAATATCTTCGTTACAGTAGGGACACAAGAAAAACGAGAGTACTTACTAAAAACCTTTCCACAAATTAAACGTAAATATTATTATTATTTTTTTAATACTATCGCTTCATTTAAGTTGTTTCGCTTATGTTGAGACAGGCTATTAAAGTCATGATTTAATAAAAATTGCTTTTATATGTACCTATCATAAAAATAATATAACTGAAGGGGTCAATGCAATGAGTTTATTTTGCTCGAAATGAGTGGAAATGTTTGAATCTTGACAATAACTTTAAACGAAAGATAATAATTCTTCTTTATCCATGGGATAACCAAAGTCGGCTCTCGCTAAAGCTGTTCTAGTTGACTTTCAACTTCTTTTGAAAGAGCATTATGCCGACCAGCGCCGCTTTTCTTCCACTTATTCGGTTAAATATAACGCTTCTTGGAACTCCATAATATTCTGCAGCTCAGAGCGATAAGAACGGTTGTGGTTTTTGACCTCGTTTACGGCAGTTTTTACGTTTTCTCCCGTGAAGGTTTTCTCTGGTCTTTTTTAATATATTTTCTTACATATTTCAATATTTCAAACATTTTTCAATATATTGCAAATTATTTTAACCTGTAACGAAAAAATAAGTATTAACTAGAATTCAAGTCTCTGTATAATAGTAATTAGGGGTAATTGGGGGGACGCGTCCGCAATTGCCCCAAAATTCTGTCTTTATTTACCTCTTGTACATATTATTTTGGGGTAATTGTGGACACATAAAATAAACATCTCAAAAAGGTTTGTAGTTAAATCAAGTATTAAAAAATGTTCTACTTAATCAATTAAAACCAACTGTGATAAAAAACATTAAATATTTTAAATATTTTTAAGGTAACAGTACTTACCGACCAAACCGATGCACCAAATATTTTATGGGTTAACTCAGTGCTTCCCAAACTGTGCGCCGCGGCGCCCCGGGGCGCCGTGGTTCGACTACAGGGGCGCCGCGAAAGTTTTCTTCCAATATTAGACATAATCACATATTTACCTTCAAGTATTAAATAAACATTAAACTAAAGTAATTGTTATGACAACTTTTTAAATTTTAAAATATACCTATATAAAAATGTTTCCCATGATAAACGAGTTTAGTTATTAGTAATTTTATTTGATGCCGACAATATATCCTCGATATTTTAAATTCCACGAAACAATTCTGTCACTACTGTACCGGGTGATCCAATAAGCCGATCTCTCGGCTATATATCAGAAACTATTCATGTTGTAACTTTAGGAGAAAAAATCCTTAGTAAAAGTGGCCAAGAGAAATCGCTGGAAATAACTTTCAAAATTCTGGATTAACCGCTAGGGGGCGTAACCTGCGAAGAAAATTTTGAAAACCAGTTTTTTGGGAAATATGTCCAATTATACCATGTGTTTAATAAGTAAACTAGAAAGTGGCATATATTCTGCACAAAGTTGTTCAAGTACTTTTTTTTTCTTTTTTCAAATAAAGGGTGGGGGAGAGTGGGAAAGTATTTGTAAATAAATACCTATAACTTTGGTTTGGATTGACCGATTTTAACAAAATTAGTGTCATTAGAAAGAGTATGGATGAATCAATTTAAATCTACTATAAAATGATTGCATTTAGTTTTATTTGTTGTAGGTAGAGGGTACTTTCGAATAGAAAAAATTAAACTTTGTTTTTCTTTAAAATTTTTAATAGAAACACCTATTTATTGTAAATTATAATAGAACTGGATTAAATTCGTAACAAAATGACGCAAACCGCATGTTAATAGCTTTTATCGAACTCGAGATATGAATAAAAACGCATAAACGTAAGTATAGTATTGACACACCCTGTATTATAAAATAAATTAAAAAATAAGTCAGTAGGTACTTTCAAAATTTTTATAGCAAAAAACTCTTAATTTTGATACCTATTTTGACCATTGTTATTTCATATGATTAAAAATTGTTTTTTCGAAACTAAATAGGCTACGACAATGAATTTAACAGGGAGTTCATATTGTTTATTTATTGACAGCAGTCAAAATATTGTTAAGAAATGTTATATGTATTATAATTTGAATTGGAAATTGCATTTTTTTCAATAGATATTAATATTGGTAATATTAGTAATTAATTATCAGTACTAATAATTCGTGATGAGTATATCAAATTGTATGATATGATTGGAGTTTATTTCGAATATCACCAAAATGGCGCTATTGCCTCACGTATATATTCTGTAAGATATCCTGGCAGGAGATATTGTGGCAAAGAAGTAGAGATTTCGGACTACTATATGTGGATCCTGATGAATTAAAGCAAGAACATTGATTGAATTATCTTCGGTCATAACTCTACTACGTCGTTTAAAACAAGGACGAGAAAAACTACCAGCTGCTCTTAATCTATTCGCCTTTCTTTCAAATACTTCTTTGCCATAATGTGTTCTGTCACGATATCTTACAAATATATACGTGAGGCAATAGCGGCATTTTGGTGACATTCGAAATAAACTCCAATCATATCATACAATTTGATATACTCATCACGAATTATTTGTACTGATAATTAATTACTAATATTACCAATATTAATATCTATTGAAAAAAGTGCAATCTTTAATTCGAATTATAATATAGCACTTCTTAACAATGTTTTGACTTCTGTCAATAAATAAACAATATGAACTCCCCGTCAAATTCATTGTCGTAGCCTACTTAGTTTCGAAAATACTCTTTTTTACAAAATAGGTATCAACATTAAGATTCTTCTGCTATAAAAAATTTGAAAATACCTACTGACTTATTTTTTAATGTAATTTATAATACAGGGTGTGTCAATACTATACTTACTTATGTTTATGAGTTTTTATTCATATCTCGAGTTCAACAAAAGCTATTAACATGCGGTTTACTCCACTTATTACAAATTTATTCCAGTTCCATTATAATTTACAATAAATAGGTGTTTCGATTAAAAATTTTGAAGAAAAATAAATTTTATATGTTTTTATTTGAAAGTCCCCTCTACCTACGACTATGAAAACTAAATTTAAGTATTTTATAGTAGATGTGAATTAATTTATCTACACTCTTTCTAATGACACTAATTTCATTAAAATCGGTTGGACCAAACCAAAGTTATAGGTATTTATCCACAAATACTTTCCCATTCTCCCCCACCCTTTATTTAAAAAAATAAAAAAAAGTACTTGAACAACTTTGTGCAGAATTTATGCCCCTTTCTAGTTTACTTATTTAACACTTGGTATAATTGGACATATTTCCCAAAAAACTGGTTTTTAAAATTTTCTTCGCAGGTTACGCCCCCTAGCGGTTAATCCAGAATCTTGAAAGTTATTTCCAGCGATTTCTCTTGGCCACTTTTACTAAGGAATTTTTTTTCCTAAAGTTATAACATGAATAGTTTCTGATATATAGCCGAGAGATCGGCTTAATGGACCACCCGGTACATTGACTTCGGACCGACAGGCCATAAATCACTGCCGGTCGGCAAATTCAATCGTCTCTTTGCACGTGCACATTTTAAAACTATAAATTTTTAAATAGGTAAAGAAATAATAAATCAGACTTACTCACAATCAATTGATTGTGAGTAAGTCTGATTTATTATTTCTTTACCTATTTGAAATGGACTCACACAAGCAACAAATTCATGATTATAAATTTTTACTTATCTAAATTTTAGTTAGTTGAATTTGTAGTTTCATACTGTTCGCATCGTTTCGTTTATCAGTGTGAATATAAACAGGGTTGTTTCACCTACTTGTGTACAAAAGTTGCTGTAAAAATGGAAAAGTTTTTGAATTTAAATAAACAAGGTGGTTCTAAAAATAAAGTGGATGCGCCACAAACTAGTGGTAGAGTCGTGAAGAAACGAAAATACCGTAAATATGATGACAGCTTTTTGGATTTTGGCTTTACATCAACAAACGTCAATGATGAAGAGAGACCACAATGTGTATTGTGCCTGAAACTTTTGGCTCCAGAATGCATGCTTCCAAGTAAGTTAAAACGCCACTTGGAAGCCAATCATCCAAACTTTGCTGACAAACCTCGTAGCTTTTTTACCAGGAAGTTAAATGATTTGAAGCAACAAAAAGGTAACTTTTCCAAGCATTTGTTGATACCTAAAAATGCTTTGCTGGAATCATACAAGGTTGCGTATAAAGTTGCAAAGTGTAAAAAGCCCCACACAATCGCAGAACAATTAATTCTACCGGCTGTTGTAGATTTGCTAAACATTATGATCGCAGAATCTGCGGGAAAACTTCTTTCATCGGTGCCTTTATCTAACAACACCCTCAGTCGCAGAATTCAGCGTATGGCGGAGGATCTTAATGATCAAATAATTGAAAAAATAAAAGAAAGTGACTTTGCGTTGGATGAGGCAACAGATTCTAGTAAAGATGCACACTTGATTTGTTACATAAGGTTCTTGGATGATAATACCATTGTGGGGGATCTTCTGTTTTGTAAAAAAATCACTGCAAGTACAAAGGCGCAAGACTTGTTCGAGATCCTGAATACATTTGTGGTTGAAAACAATTTGGAGTGGACAAAGTGCGTTGGTGTTTGCACTGATGGTGGTCGTTCAATGTCTGGCCATTATGGAGGATTACAGCCGCTTGTTCGAAACAAAGCTCCGGATTCAGTATGGACCTATTGCATCATTCATAGAGAAGCGCTTGCATCAAAGAATCTGAGTCCTTCACTAAATTGGTCTTAGAACGTGTGGTAACTGTGGTAAAATTATATAAAAACTAGGCCGGTGAAAGCAAGATTTTTCAAAAAAATGTGTGAGTATATGGGTGCAGAACACACGTCTCTGTTATACTACTGCCACTCACGATGGCTCTCTCGTGGTAATGTTTTGTCTCGTACGTTCCAATTACGGCAAGAAATGTACATTTTTCTTGAAGAAGAAAAACACCAGTATGCCAAGTACTTTGTAGAAACGGATTTTTTTATTCAACTAACATACTTATGTGATATTTGAAAAGTTAAATGCTTTGAATCTCTCCCTGAAAGGCCGTAACACGCACATTTTAAAATTGGCGGAGAAAATTTCAGCTATCAGAAAAAAATTTGAAGTATGGAAGAGAAAAATTAATAATAATAATATCAATGATTGTTGTCCCTTATTGCAGGAGTTTATTATCTCCAATGAAGTTAATCTCTTGCAATATTAACTCTATTTTTGCGTATCACTTATCAGAGCTTATCAAATGGTTCGAAAAATACTTTCAAGCTGATAATATCGACCAGTTTGCATGGATTCAAGATCCATTTAGAGCGGAAGCTCCTTCTGAATTTATTTCTTTAGAACAAGAAAATCTCATTGATTTGGCTTGCGACAATACGTTGAAGACAAAGTTTGGCTGCACGGAACTAACTGATTTTTGGATATCAGTAAAACATGAATATCCGCTGCTGAGTGGTAAAGCTCTGCGCATCTTAATTCCATTTGCAACATCCTATTTGTGCGAAGCTGGGTTTTCGGCGGTCGCTGTAATAAAAAGTAAATACCGTGCGAAAATTAACGTGGAACAAGAAATGGGGGTAGCTGTGTCCAGTTTGATTCCGAGATTTGAAAAGTTGTGTAATGAACAATGACAAGCTCATTTATCCCATTAATTACTGTAATTATTTTTTCAATAAATTGTTTGTGAATTTAAAGTATGTTTCATTATTATTAAATTAACCCAACTATATCAACTGCAACAGAAACCGTATTAACTACAGTTAAGACGTTAAATCTGATTGAATAACCCATATAGATTCGCAACGCTTATGGAGAGAAACGTGCAACCCAAAAAATTAAAATTTCATCAAGAATCAGCGACTCTAGTGGATATTACGGGGAACAACTAGTTACGAATTTGCGCTCATACGAAAATGATCGTAGAAAGAGGTGCCGTTACCTCCCCTATCGTGTAATATATCAGTAATTTTATTTACTTTGGATTGTTTTTTGAGATAAGTAACACCTTGGACTTTTATTAATTTCATAATTGTGTTATTCTATATCTTGTGTTATCTATATGTATTATACAGATAGGCTATTGATTATGTTCAAAATAAAAGAGCTAAAGAAACTACAACGTTCAAGGGGTTTTTTTGTTTCATATGGTCAATGCACCCCTAAATATGAAAAACCGCGGAGTGCTATCATTTAAATGGGTGCGTTTTTGAGAAAGATGTGAATTAACCGCTATGCACTAGGGTCTAAATTAAATTTACTATCGAAATATTACTTTTTAAAGTCAAAAATATTTTTTTTATAAAAATATATTAAAAAAAAACACAAAAGAAAGCAATTTTTTTTTTGTCTCATAACTTTTTTCACGGGAATATAGGTAGATTCATACATAGGTATAGACATTGCTTCACAAAAAAAGCGTCCATTCATCCCCTTTAAAATGACTTCTGGTAGAAGACCTTAGGATTTATAGTTTCCGAAATATGATTTTTCAAAGTTCGCCACTCACAGAATTTTTGGTCCATTTTCCTTATTATTTCGCAAACATTGTTCGACTATTTTTAAGCAAGATATGGTATTTCAAAGTTTTATACTTTTAACGATTTTTGATACTTTTTACTAGATATTATTTTTAGATTTCTCATAACTTTTTTTCTGGTAGCTTTAGGTACATATATACATTGCTGAATAAAAAATTTTGAGTCAGGTATATACTCCAAGGTACCAGAAAAAAAGTATAATGCGAATTTTAAAAAATAATCGTGACAAATATCAAGAATCGTTCAAAGTATGTATAAACTTTGAAAAACCATAAATTGCTTAAAAATAGTCGTACAACCTCGTACAATAGAATACAACCGTAACGGTAATTGACTTCTCTTCAAATAAAATTCCACTTTGGAACAGGATCTGTTCTTTTCGAAACAGGTTTTTATTTGGAACAGGTTGGAACAGATATTGATCAATAAGTTTTCCTCTTCAAATATGACAGTTTTTGATCACACAACAGACCAGTGTATTTACAATTACTTCAGAGACCGGTGTTGCATTGCTGTGCTTTTATATGGTTGTTGCAGTTCCATTGGAGTGGAAAGTATGTGCATGCGCATAAACCATGATTGTAAACTGTGAATAATTGTCGACTCGCGACAAAACTTCAAACTTTCAATATATACAACCACAAATACAATAAATGAAGGCCTTATGTTATCTTTACTAGAATCTATGTAAATTATCAAATACAGAGATAATTCCGAATGACCAACTTGACGTAACCAGGTCTATTGTTAATGCAACAACCTTTCTGGAACAAACCGAACCGGTACTGAAACGACCCATAACACAGTGTTAGACTTGGAACAGTTTGGAACTGAAGCAGTTTTTTTGAAACAGATAATTTTTGGAACTGAAACAGGTTGCAACAGTTGTTGAAAAATCCCTGTTCCAACCATCCCTACATTCTATCTACCTAAAGGTTCGTAGAAAAAAGTTACAGAACAATGTTTGCGAAATAATAAGGGAAATGGCCCAAAAATGCTGTGAGTGGCGATCTTTCAAAAATCATATTTCTAAAATTATAAATCATAACGATTTCGACCAAACGTCATTTTAAAGAGAAAGGATGAAAGTTTTTTTATGTCAATCAATACCTTTATTTATATCTCCGTGAAAAAAGTTATAAGGCAAAAAACAAAATTCTTTCTTTCTTGTTTTTTTTTTTGCTTGTGGTCCATTGACCATATGAAACAATAAATCCCCTAGATCGTTGTAGTTCCTTTCTAAAGTATATAATCAATAGCCAAAGATATTAAAATAGATTTTGTTAATTGTGTTAGAAATCATTATTTTACAAGAAAGCGATTTTGCCAAAAACAAAAAAGTATACATAAAATAAATACTTACCACTCGATAGGTATTTAAAAGGAACTGCACTTTTTATTAGTTTTTTAGATTTCACTGTTGCATCATAAAAAGATGTAGATTGAAAATGATTTTCACAAATATGATATAGTTTTAAGTCTTCAGTTAAATAGGTTCGCACATTTTCATTTCCACAATTCTCCATCCACTTTTTACACCTATCTAGATTTTTAACAGGAAATTTAAATAACACCACATCTTTTCTCGAGAGATTACAATTTTTATACACACAACGTGTCGTTGTAATTTTAGAAGAATTCATTTTTCATCAAAAAAATAAATCGACTAGGACACAAATAAATTACAATACAAATTTATTTAGGAATTAAAGTGGGGAAGCAATATTTACGTTGAGAATTAAGGGGAGGTAATATGAAGAGAAGAAATCTTTTATGTTTAACCGTAGTGTAATTTTCTCTCTCGAACATAGATGGCGACACGGTTTTTTGAGAACAGAATAGTTGCTACGTTTAATTTGTGTACGGCTGCAGATCTATTTGGGTTATTCAATCAACGGTTAAATCAATATTTTGACTCAGGGCGCCGCGGAAAAATTCTAGTTTATTAATTAAGTGCGCCGCGAACTAAAAAACTTTGGGAACCACTGGGTTAACCTTCAGTGTTAGGTGCGTCAAAATAACAGCTTTTTATTGGGAGTTCGTAGATTGTTGGTAGATGTCACCTAAGTATAAAAGGGAGATACAAAGACAAATTCAACGTAGCGCTTTTATTAATGATTTTATTTTAAATGTCCTCATTTGCCGCTGTCCACATTTACCCTGATTGATCTTAATTCAATATATTTTAGCTTTTAAGTTTTTTCTTGGGGTTTTACTGTGATTTCCTAAAGTAACTGCAAAAAAAAGGGCTATAGCCAAATTCTGTATTTTAAAATTTTTTTAAAAAATATTAGAAAAAGGCTGACAAGTTTCAGATTTTTATTTGTATTCTTCTTGCATTTCTAGTATATATATAAGTACGGATATATTTCTAATTATATTCAATATCGCTTCCAACGTTAGAAACTTTTTAATATAAATACCTCTTGCTTTATTAAGTTCCATTATTTATGTTAAGTCCTCCATTCATTTCAGCCATTTCAAAAGCAAAATGTAACAACTTCTTTAATAACTTATATCATTCTGTATTTTAGAACAACAAATAGGTAATTCACGTGATACTTCCTTTGAAGCAATGATAAAGAAATATACAGGTGGCAGAGGTGTAGATGTGGTTCTCAATTCACTAGCGGAAGAAAAACTTCAAGCTTCGATTCGATGTTTGGCACCAGGAGGTAGTTTCGTAGAAATAGGAAAATTCGATTTGGCTAACAATAACGAAATAAATCTTTTACTTTTGCAAAAGGAATGTAGTTTCCATGGAGTCATGTTGGATCAATTCTTTACTGAAACTCCGTACACAAAAAAGACATTGGCTAAACTATTTGAAGAAAATGTTGGTAACTTTGTTCTTTCTTTACCAGTAACTTGCTTTAAATATGATCAACTTGAGGAAGCATTTAGATATATGGGCAGTGGAAAACACATGGGAAAAGTTATGATACAAATACGAGAATACGAGCAGCCACCTCAACCAGTCCCCGAAAAATTCACGGGAATACCCAGGTAAAAAAATATTAAAATTTTAGAGAATGCTTTAACTAACATGTTTTATAGTGTAAGCATAAAAGCGCAAATTACAGATTGTTTTTTATCTGTTTTATTTTCCGATAAAATCTCTTCAGCTTCTCGTCCTTTACTATTCTCCCATTTTCCTCAATACCGGTGACTATTTACTGCGATACTATGTGTTTAACTGTTGATCGACCCCTGTATAACAGTTGTCGCACACATCATGGAACCGGTAACCCCTCCGCCCCCGTGGAGCCACCGTGTGTTTGGCCTACGACGTTGACCTTCGACCGACAACTAGTTTCAGCATTCGAGATCCATTCACTTTGAAATAAAGACTTGTATTCATTTTCAGTGCATATTGTAAATTCAGTTTTTATACTTTATAACGTTTTTATCTTTTCAATTAAAGTTTTGGAATAACAATTATATGTATAATAATTCATACATAATAGTTTGGTCCTTCATAGAGCGGATGATAACTAGTGCAATTATAAGTTATCGTGTAAATTGGAAACCGAAAAAGTTCTACCGCATGCAGACAATTCCATGCCGGCATTTTTCGACGATTAGATGCAGATCAACCGAACAAGAGTCAAAGGTCAGTAATTAGCGTTTCATTTACCTACTCCTATGATTTTATCCTTGTTTCGACTTGATTTTATTATTTAATTCATTCTTAAAAGACTCGAATCAATTTTATACAATAAAATAAACATATTTTTGCTGAATTTACGTTACATTCATTGAATTATTTATGCACATATTTAATACTTATTAGCTACCTATTGCATCATATCTTACATTTTAACCATTTCGTTATATTTGTTACAATATAACACTAGCATTTGAACTATTTTTAAACCTTATTTCTTTCATTTCCACATTCTAGCTGTTTTTCTATTGTACATTTCACAAATATTAAGGTAGATTTACAATTTAACAAAATAGAACACTATTAATCATTCAAAATGCCAAACGAGGTGCTTGCTTCTGAACTTAAAAAGCTTCATATCTCTCGTGGAAATTATAAATCTCAGATAACAAAATTTAAAAATTACTTAGATAAAGAAAAATCAAAAACTAATCCTGACTTTACTCAACTTGAAGTTAGATTATCAAAAATTGAACCTTTATTTCAAGCCTTTGATGATATTCAAACTCAAATAGAATGTTTAGAAGACAGTAATGATACAGTAAATCAAAACGAACGTCTAGAGTTCGAAGACAGTTATTATAGTGTCGTTTCTATAGGTCAAGCAATTTTAAATAACTCTGGCGATCAAAATGTAGATAATACATCAATCTCTAGCAATTCTAATATTTCAAATGCAGCAACACAACACGTTAAGTTACCTTCTATATCTTTACCATCTTTCGATGGAAAATTCGATCAGTTTTTATTCTTTAAAGACACTTTTCAATCGTTAATTCATAATAACAAATCTATACCTGATATTAATAAATTCCATTACTTGCGCTTATCGTTAAAGGCTCAAGCAGCGGATTTATTAAAATCGCTTGAAGTCTCAGCAAACAATTATATTGTAGCATGGAATCTACTTATTCAACGTTATGAAAATAAACCTTTATTGAAGAAAAATCATATAAAGGCTTTATTTGAGGCAAAACCTGCTACAAAAGAATGCCATCTAGAATTAAGAAACATTCTAGATGGCATGAATCGGCATTTAAGAGCCTTACAAGTTCTAGAAGAACCTGTAGATTCTTGGGATGCATTAATAATTCATTTATTTTCCACAAAACTGGATTCAATAACTCGTCGTGAATGGGAGTGTGAATATGCCAAACATGACACAGTAACGCGAGAAATATTTTGCAATTTTCTGTCCGAAAAATGCAGAATTCTTGAAACTTTAAATATTCAAGGCAATAAGGTAAAACAAAATGTAAGAAGCTTATTTTCAAGTAATTCTCCAACCTGTTATTTTTGCAATAAAGATCATACTATTTATAACTGCAAATCCTTTATCGCGCTAAGTCCAAATTCTAGGCTAGCTGAAGTAAAAAAATTGAAACTTTGTATCAATTGTTTGCGAAATAATCATTCAACTAACCAGTGTCGTTCTATGCACTGCAGAAAATGCAACAATAAACATAATACTTTGTTACACTTTGGTTTCAATAATCAACAAAACCATAATAATTTAAGTCGAATAATCATAATTCATCTAGTAGAAATGCATCGCAAGACAATTCTAATTTCAATCGTAATGCTAACAATTCTACTGAAACTTCCGATTCTCCTGAAATTAGCGCAAATTGTTTAATTGCAGGTAATGATTCTCCAAGCATTGTCTTATTGTCAACTGCCCTGGTAGACATATTTGATAATCGTGGAAATGTATTGTCTTGTCGTATATTGCTTGATAGCGGTAGTGAGTCAAGTTTTATCTCTGAGGAAATGTGTAAAAAATTAAATATAAGTACAACTCCAATACAATGTTCTATTATAGGAGTTGGGCAAAAAACCACAAACATTTTAAAACAAACCATTGTATCTGTTCAAGCACGTCAAGTCCCATTTAAAACAAGTTTTAAATGTTTAGTTATTCCTAAAATTACAAGCAGAATACCCTCAAACTTTATTAACACGTCAAGCTTAAATATCCCTCATAATCTGATACTAGCAGACCCAACATTCAATGAACCTGGTCCAATCGACATTTTGATTGGTGCTGATCACTTCTGGGATCTGCTCATGGTAGGGCAAGTAAAGCTTGGCAAGCATTTGCCTACATTGCAAAAAACTCAATTTGGTCGGATTGTCTCGGGCACTATACATTCACCCCAATTCATACAACCTCCTAACATTTCTATCTCATGCAATCTGAGTACTTCTGATCAGGCTATTCATTCACAAATAGCTAAATTCTGGGAAATTGAAGAAATCAATGTTCCTAAATCCTCATCTTCAGATGACATTCTCTGTGAAGAACTATTCAAAACTACTACTATTAGAAACTCGTTGGGTCAATTTATCGTCCAACTACCGTTTCAGAAACCGGCTTGCTCTCTTGGCGATTCAAAAGAAGTAGCAACCAAATACTTATTCAATTTAGAAAAGCGATTACAAAGAAATCCTGAACTAAAGGCAAATTATACAGATTTCTTAAGCGAATACGAAGCTCTTGGTCACATGACCAAAATAAATGACTCTGAATTATCAGACAAACCTTGCTATTATTTGCCCCACCACGGTGTGGTAAAGGAGTCTAGCACTACCACCAAGTTAAGAGTGGTTTTCAATGGATCAGCTATAACAACTAGTGGCTTATCACTTAATGACATTTTAGTAGCTGGTCCAACTATTCAAGATGATCTATTTTCCATAGTTTTGCGAGCAAGAAAACATAATATTATGCTGACTGGAGACATAACTAAAATGTACCGGCAAGTATTGGTAGATTCATCACAACGCTCGCTACAACTTATTCTTTGGAGACCTAATCCTGATTCAGAAATACATACGTATCAATTAAATACGCTTACATACGGTACAGCACCGGCAGCCTTTCTGTCTACAAGATGCTTAAAGGAACTGTCAATACAATGTAAAGATACACATCCAGACATTAGCAGAATAATCGCAAGGGACTTTTACGTTGATGATCTTTGCACAGGGTGTTCATCAATTGATGAAGCAATATACCTTAAACAAAACCTGTCTGAAATTCTCATTTCTGGTGGCTTTCCACTCCGTAAATTCATGTGCAATGCACCGGAAGTACTTTGTGAGCAATCTGAAGGGGATAATACCATATTAAATTTCGGTGAGGATTGCAATAACAAAACTTTAGGTCTTCTTTGGAACTCTCAATCCGACACACTACAATTTTCAATAAAGGCTACTTATAATTCCTGCCCAACTAAACGAAAAATCCTATCTTGTGTCTCTCAAATATTCGACCCATTAGGACCTGTAATAATCATAGCAAAATGCATTATTCAAAAATTGTGGCAGTACAAACTTGATTGGGATGAATCAATCCCACAAGACCTTTATACTAGCTGGATTAAATTCCATAATCAACTTCAAGATTTAAATGCATTAAAAATTCCTAGACATGTTCTACCTAACAATCCAGTGCTATTAGAAATCCACGGCTTCTCTGACTCCAGTGAAATGGCATACGGTGCCTGTATATACATTCGATCTTTAGATTCAGAGGGTACTTATCATTGTCACTTACTTTGCTCTAAAACAAGAGTGGCTCCCCTCAAAACAATTACGATTCCTAGGCTCGAATTGTGCGCCGCATTGTTGCTGGCAGAGTTGGCTCATAAGGTCATAATCTCGTTAGATCTTCCTATTACTCATATCTTCTACTGGTGTGACTCAACTATAGTTTTATCATGGATCAAATCTGTTTCTACCCAGTGGAAAATTTTTGTCGCTAATAGAGTGACACAAATACAATCATTAACAAATTCGGATTCTTGGAGATACGTCAATACTCAAGAAAACCCAGCTGATTTGCTCTCTCGGGGTCTTAGCCCTACGTCTTTAATTGATAATTCTCTATGGTGGAATGGCCCTAAATGGTTGCTGTATCCTAAAGAACAATGGCCCACTAGTGCTTCAAGTACTATAGTCAATTCTGATGCACCTGAGAGACGCAAGGAAAAATTAATTTCTTTTCAGTCTACAGTTACTGAAGGACTGGATCTTATTAACAGATTTTCTAATCTTAACAAGCTTCAACGAGTCACTGCTTACTGTTATCGATTCTTTGATAATTGCCGCTTATCTAAGGCAAATCGAAAATCCGGAGCACTTGATGCTCAAGAACTTAATCATGCTCTATATACTCTTATTAGAACTGTTCAAAGGCAAGAGCTTCCGACTGAGTATCAAGACTTATCAAAATCTAAACCTGTTAACTCTAGAAGTAAAATCTTACGATTAGCCCCATTCTTAGATGACAAGGGTATAATCAGAGTTGGTGGCAGACTTAAACATTCAAAATTTGATTTTCAAAAGAAACATCCTGCGATAATACCCGGTAAACATGTACTTTCTAAATTAATTGTAAAACAAGAACATTTGCGCCTTCTTCATGCAGGGCCACAATTATTACTAGCTTCAATACGAGAACGTTTTTGGCCTACTTCTGGCAGAAATTTAATCAAACAGGTTGTGAGGCAATGCTTACGTTGTTTTCGCTTCAGTGCGTCTCCTATCCCCTATTTAATGGGAGATTTACCAGAGCATCGAGTAACGCCTCAACGACCATTCTATAATACAGGTACAGACTTTTGCGGACCCTTTTTATTAAAGGATCGGCAAACTAGAAATTATAAAACGATCAAGGCTTACGTGTGTATTTTTGTGTGTCTCTCAACGAGAGCTATGCATTTGGAACTTGTAAGCAGTCTTACTACAGACTCTCTTATTGCCACTCTTCGTAGATTTTTCGCTAGAAGAGGTTTAAGCGCAAATATATATTCTGATCATGGCACCAATTTTGTTGGAGCTAAAAATAAGATTTATAAGTTTCTACACACGAGTGAAAATGAAATTCAATCTATTCTAAATTCTGACAATGTAAAATGGCATTTCATACCTCCTCATGCACCGCATTTTGGTGGTATATGGGAAGCGGGAGTTAAATCTACTAAATTTCATTTAAAGAGGGTACTCGGTCAAATCCCACTTTCTTACGAAGATTTCGTAACTGTTCTTCATCAAGTCGAAGCATGTTTAAATTCCCGACCTTTATCCCAGATTTCCAATGATCCCAATGATCCGCAGTCCTTGACACCTGCACACTTCCTAATTGGAGAACGCATTAATGCTTTACCTGACCATGACTATTCTGCAATTAAAGAAAACTCACTCAGCAAGTTTCAACGCCTTCAAAGAATCATCCAAAGTTTCTGGAAGCGATGGTCAAAGGAGTATATTTCCGAGCTCCAACAACGGTCTAAATGGAAAAAGACCTACCCCACAATTTTAAAGCCTGGACTCCTCGTCTTGGTTAAAGAAGATGGAATCCCGCCAATGAAATGGAAAATTGGTATAGTTGAAGTCACTCATCCTGGTGCCGACGGTATAGTCAGAGCTGTTACCATTAGAACTGGCTCCTCCGTATACAAACGACCTGCCATGAAGATATGTGTACTTCCAGAGGATCTTCCTAACCATTAGTTGCTGTTGAAGCCTACCAGCTATCAAGGGGGCCGGTATGTTTAACTCTTGATCGACCCCTGTATAACAGTTGTCGCACACATCATGGAACCGGTAACCCCTCCGCCCCCGTGGAGCCACCGTGTGTTTGGCCTACGACGTTGACCTTCGACCGACAACTAGTTTCAGCATTCGAGATCCATTCACTTTGAAATAAAGACTTGTATTTATTTTCAGTGCATATTGTAAATTTAGTTTTTATACTTTATAACGTTTTTATCTTTTCAATTAAAGTTTTGGAATAACAATTATATGTATAATAATTCATACACTATGAGATGTCCTAATGTTGGAGATAATGTTGGAAATATACTGCCGTCGCAAGAAATAGTGCCGTATCTGCATTTTTAAATTTGAGTTAAAACCACATTTTTATGAGTACAGTAAACTCGCGATCATCCGAGGTAATTGGGACCGCGACTATTTCGGATACCGAAAAAACTCGATTAACACTGAGATTGGTTATACTGATAGAAAAATGTGTATCTACGTAAATAATGATTAATGTGTTTATTTTAATAACTAAAAACTAATATAAAAGTTGTAAAAAAGATAAAACAATTTACTTTATAAATGTTACTGTTTAAAAAAGTCTTTGATTGATTTGTGTTTTAACTTCATTCCTCTTTTTAAGGCGGCGACGTTGCGCCAACGTTGAAAATGGAATACGTCTAATGGTGTCAATTCTCCTTGTTGTTCGATGTATGCGAGAGGTGTTTCAAGGGACTTTAATCCATCGGAATGAGAAACCTTTTGAGTTATCTCATCTGTATCTTCTTCATCTGCTTCATGAGTGACGTTTAGAACTAGATTGGCAATTGCATCATCTGTCAGTTCCATTTCTTCATCTAGATTCATCCAATCGATGATGTCTTGGTTTCGAATTGGTTGTTCTACTGGTAATTAATTGGCTAGATTGGCTATATAATCAACTTCACAGTCATCAATTTCATTTTGAACGTCTTGTGTTTTGTTGTTTATCTTAAATAATTTTTTTCCACGACTTCTGAATAGTGGACACTTTTTCGTCGTCCCAAGCAAAAGCAATCCAATAGCAAACATCTTCAACCGTGATCTTCTTCAATGTCTCAATTACAGTCAGCCCTTCATCCAGCTTAGTTAGCACTACCTGAAGAAGCTTCCGCCGAAAATTTCTCTTCATTTCTTCTATAACGCCGTGGTCTAGGGGTTGCATGAGTCCGAAAACGTTTGTTTTTTTGATGTAGCCCTTTTAAAGGTTTTTAAATAAATATACCCATTTACGAAGACTAACCTATTTTTTGTTAATACTAATCAATTCACTCGCATCTGGGTGGGATCGTGCGTTGTCCAACAACAACAAAGCTTTCCAGGACAGATTTTTGTTTATTAGGTAGGCATCAATGACTGGCACAAAGTCATTGATGCATTGCGTTGGTTGCTATAGATTGTAGGTAAGCAATTTATTTGGACATTTTTAAATGCTCTTGGATTTTTGGATTTTCCGATTAAAAGAAGTTTTAATTTCGGACGGACCGCAGACGTTCGGATACAATTAGCGTCTCTATACACTAGGTACCTGACTGTATCATGCCAATGATCTTAGTTGTCGAGGCATTAACTCAATAATAAAAAAATTTTAATGAATCAGAAGCATTGTTGCAAATCATGATTGTGACTCTCTCTTTGCATTTTTTGTAACCTGGTGCTTCTTCTTCTTCTAGTTCCATGACCGTTATCGATCGTTGGATATCATGTTGGCTACCATATTCGCTATCGTGACTTTATTGACAGCAGCTCTAAATAACGATGTAGTTGATTTTCCATACCATTGCCTTAGATTTTTCAGCCATGATGTTCTTCTTCTACCAGGACCACGATTACCTTGGATCTTTCCCTGAATGATCAGATGTAAAAGATCATATTTTTCAGGGTGTCTCATAATATGACCGAAGTATTCCAGCTTGCGTTTCTTTATTATATTGACCAATTGTGTTGTTTGGTTCAGCCGTCTAAGGACCTCCTCATTTCTAACTCTGTCGACCCAGCGTATTTTCAGTAGTCGTCTGTATACCCACATCTCAAAGGCTGTCAAGCGTTTAAGCATAGCCTCAGTTAGGGTCCACGCTTCTACTCCATACAGCAGAACAGGAAAGATGTAGCAAGATATCATACGAACTCTAAGGTCAATGCTAAGATCATGACTGCAAAGTACGTTTCTCATTTTTACAAAGGCAGCTCGGGCTTGTTCTATTCGGCTTTTAATTTCTGCGGTTGGATGCCAGCTCTCATTGATATTACTGCCGAGATACACGAGTTTCTCTACTCTATCCAGTGTGGCATCTCCGACTTTTATACCGTCATCATGTATATAATTTTGTTTGCTATCATATATTTAGTTTTCTTAACGTTGAGTTTTAGTCCATACTGATCACAAGTCTGTTTTATTTTGTTCATTAGATTTTGAAGGTCTTCTCCACAATTGACAAGGACTAAGGTATCGTCGGCATATCTAATATTGTTGACGGTTACTCCATTCACAATAATACCTTCGGTTGTCTCCATTAAGGCTTCCTTAAATATTTCCTCCGAATATAAGTTAAAAAGTAAAGGCGACAATATACAGCCTTGTCTCACTCCTCTTTTTATATTTATTTCATCCGACAGTTCTTGTTCATGACATTTTGTTATGTCGGACTTTGTCAAAAGCTTTTTCAAAATCGATTGCACAAATATACACATTTTGATTTATATCTCTGCATCTCTGTACTAGCACCTGTATACTAAACAAGGCTTCTCTTGTACCCAAGCCACTCCTAAACCCAAATTGAGTATTGCTAATTCTGTCCTCTAACAGCGTATAAATTCTGCTGTGTATTACTCGCAGAAAGATTTTCAAAACCTGACTCATCAGACTTATTGTCCGATAATCACCGCATGTCTTTGGACGATGTTTCTTAGGTATTGTGACAAATGTCGACTTTAACCAATCAGTTGGTAATATCCCAGTGTCATAAATTCTGTTAAAGAGATTACACAGAGCTTTAATTCCATTTTCTCCCAAAAACTTTAGTATTTCAGCACTTACTTCATCGGGGCCAAGTGCTTTTCCATTTTTTGCCGTTTGTATTGAACGTCTTACCTCACTTTCTGTTATAGATGGACCTGATATAGCAATCGGTGTATAGTGTTCTACTCTCTCATCTTCAAATAATTCAGAAATGTAGTTTTCCCATTCTTTTAACTTTTCATTGATGTCTAATATTCTGTGTCCGTTTCTGTCTTCTAAACTTTGGGATACTTGTTTCCATTTGTTTCCAGCGACCTCTTTCAATTTCTTGTGCAGATGTAATGTATCGTGTTTCTTTTCATATTGTTGAACTTCATTACATTCTTTACTATGAAATTGTGTTTTCGCGTGTCTTATCTTCTGCCTGATTATTGCGTGGATCCTCTTGTATTCGTTTTTATCTTTATTTCTGACTTCTCTTCTTTGATCCATAAGTCTCAGTATTTCTTCTGTCATCCACCCTTGTTTTTTTCTTGCTTTTAGCGCACTCAATGTTGTTTCTTGAACAGTCTTTAAGATGTCTTTAATTCTTGTCCAGTTTTCCTCAGTACTTTCTTCTTTGCTTGATGTTAACTTCATCTTTTGTTCTAATATACTAGTTATTTCTTGTTTTAGAGTATCATTTAGCATCGTTTCTCTATCAATAGTAACTGTTTGCTTATTCGTCCTTGCAACTCTTTTTAATCTCAGTCTTATTTTTCCTACTAAAATATTGTGATCGGTTGGTACATCTGCTCCTGGATATATTTTTACTGATAATACTGAATTTCTGTATCTCTTATTTATACATATGAAGTCTATTTGGTTACGAATAACTCGTTCAGGTGTATCTGCTGGTGATTTCCAGGTGTAAAGACGACGTTTTGGAAGTTTGAAAATTGTGTTCATTATTACTAATTGCTTTTCTACGCAAAAAGATGCCAACATATCTCCTCTTTCATTTCGTATTCCCAGACCATATTTCCCTATGACATCTTCCTGTTCACCTTCACCAATCTTTGCATTAAAATCTCCCATGATAATATTGAGATCGTGTTTCTTTGTAGGTGCTAATACTTTTTCTAAATCATGATAGAATTTTTCAATTTCTTCTTGTTCATAGTCTTGTGTGGGTGCATATACTTGTAATATGTTCACATTGATTGTTGTTGATTGTATTTGTATCATCAGTATCCTGTCTGAGAATAGGACGACGTTTTTTACAGCTTCATCTGTTTCCTTCGACACAATTATTGCTACACCATTTTTGTGTTTTGAGCTGTCTTCTCCTGAATAGTATACAATGTGGTCATCTACAGTTACTTTTCCAGACCCCGGCCATCTCATTTCACTTATTCCAAGGATACTTATATTTAGACGCTTCATTTCTTTAATGGTGTTATGAATTTTTCCTGGTTCGTACATGCTTCTTACATTCCATGTACCTATTTTTCTTTCTTTAGAAAATGTGTTCATGTTTCTAGCTGACCGGGAGATTCTTAGCACCCCTGCTCCATTTAAGGAGCGCCCGTACTCGGGGCCGTTGTATTTATCAGCCATTTCCATGATTGTTTCTTGGGAAAATTAGGCTCTAGGTGGTTTCCCGTTGCCTTCCTAGAGTGTGTAATAGAAGGAAATATAGTGACCCGTCTGCCCTCGGAAACCTAATAGCCATTCGGGGTCGGAAGAAACAAGAGTTAGCCAAGAGAGGCCTATAGAAAAGATTAAAGACATTTCACTCAAGACAAGTTGAAAAAGAGTGAAATGTGAAGGCCCTTATGATGCGCCAGGTGCGTTTCATAAGCGTATGAGTATTAATACACTTTGTGTTCCCGCTCATACCTCGGGGTATTGACTACAGACTGTATGGCTCGTCCAGCATGCCATAGCATGGAGGGAAGAGCGCATGACATTTTTTACAATGTAGGCACCTCAACTCCACGGTCTGACATAACCTGGTGCAGTTCCTTTATTTTTAGCAGCTAGTGTTTTTGATTGGAAGCAACTCATTTGTGGTCTTCCTCTGCTTCTCTTACCTAACCATGGTCTTCATTGTTGTATTTTATGGTTCCATCTCCTATCCTTCAGTTGGTCATTGTGTCCTGCGAAGCTCAATTTTAATTTGGCAGCATGTTCTCCTGCGTCTTTTACTTTCGTTTTGCTTCTAATCCATTTGTTGGACAAATGGACAAATGGAAATGAATTTTTCTTCTATATATCTGATTATTTGTTCCTGATACTCCCTCTTCTTCCTTTTCATTAGTTTTCTTGTTCATCTGTTCTTCTTTGTCTATACATTTCATTGTCGTTGCGCGAGGGGTTTTGTAGCATTTCCTTTTAGCCATATTTCTTGCTGTTATAGAGTTTAGGCAATCATCATCGAACTATTGTTTTGTTGTTTTCTTTTTGTGTCCTAGTATTTCGTCTGATACCCTTGTCAGAGCTAATTTGATATTTTTCCAAGCTGAGTCTATGTTATTGTAGTCTTTTGTCTGTGTTAAAGCGATTTTTATAGTATTTGTAATTTCTGTTCTGTCTCCTTATAACGTCGGTATTCCATAATTGTGTTGGTGTATTCTTGTGTGTTATTTTGGACGCTATTCTTGTCCCTATCTTCAATTTTACCAGAAAATGATCCACGTCTTCATCAGCTCCTCTTAGGCTTCTTACGTCTAAACAGTTACTACCCCTCCTGGCATCTACTAGAACATGGTCGATCTGATTTCTTGTGACGCCGTCGTTGGAGACCCATGTTTGTTTGTATATTTTCTTGTGTTCGAACATTGTCGATTTTATTAGTAGGTTGTGGGGCGTTGCAAAGTCTATTACCATCGTATTAATGGCAGGTAAAATAAATGCATTTTATATTAATTTTTAGCGTTCTCAGTAAGTGCTATGCTCTAAGCGAGGATACGATGCGATGGTCTCCGTAATGAAAGCATACATACATACCAAAATCTATAAAAGTCGTTTCAATGTATAATTACAAAGCAATCTTCGTATAATTACCGTTTAATAATAAATATAAGTAAAATATAAAAGGAAAAATTTATTTGTGAATAATTGTAAATTTCTTTTAGATATTTCTGCCATCCAGAAAAAAGCTATATAATCATCGGTGGTCTAGGAGGATTTGGATTAGAGTTAGCTGACTGGTTAGTACTAAGAGGAGCCAAAAATTTGGTACTTGTCTCAAGAAAAGGTGTCACTACAGGATATCAAAGTTTAAGAATCAGGTAATCTTAACTATATTCAGTTTTGGTATGCTACACGACTATTTTCTATATAGTTAAACCAATTGAGGCAATCTACGTAAGAAGGGCACACACGACAAAAAAGGGTTTTGAGAAAAACCACTTTGAAATTTTAACTTCTTTGCTATAGATACTAATTTTTTGTTTAAAAATTGAGAATGCTTATTAGACACTAACAATATTTATCTATAAAGCAATTTGCTATACAAAAAGCTGCGATATGCCCTTTTTAGATAGAACAGGAGATTTTTGATTGAAATTATTTTGCATGTGAAGAAAAAGAAGTATTATAGAATTAAATACTTTTTTAATACATTACATTATACATTTTTAATACATTAATAAACTATCCATTTAACATTTCATATTTAATAAAGTTTACATCATCTTCCTTTAGGAAGCTGAAGGTTGTAACATTTTCAACTTTCTTCTGATACACCTCTGTTCTGGGACATTTAGTTGTAGTAATAGTCTGAACCTGTTGTACTCCTTGTTTTCCAGTTCAAAGTTTTCTGTATAACTTTGGGAACATGAAATGCCACCGCTATGATCATACTTTATAATAACGTATGTTGCGTTCTGCACATACGATGACCTCAATATATCAATTGGGGTCATCCTGAAAGGGAAGAGAAGATCTTCTGTTCAATCTAGAACTCGCTGGTCTCCTCCTTTCGAAATGGGTATGTATATTCAAATAAAAGAAGAGAAATGAAAAGTAGTGGACTGTATAAAACTCTATTTTAAAAAGCTGTAAATTAAACATAAATATACATAACCAAATATACCATTATAATTAAAGAAGAATATACAAACTTAAAATTACGCAATACGAAACGACATACCAAAAGACAACCATAAACCAACCAAAACAAAAATGTCGATTCTAATATAAAAAAAAACTACTGACCGAAAGCAGTAAAATAATTTCGGATATATACCACGTTATAAACATAAAAATATTGACATATAATTATCATCATCATCATTTTGGCTTTACAACCCTGTGTGGGTCCTAGCCTCCCCAAGAATTCTCTTCCAGTCGTCCCTATCCATCGCCTTCCTCCGCCAAGCACGTATTTCCATATTTTTCATATCTTGGTCTATGTTATCTAGGAATCTTGTTCTGGGTCTTCCTCTTTTTCTTTGACCAATAGGTCTATCAAGGAGCGTTTTTCTATAAGCTGGGTCGGTTTGCTCCATCCGCATTACATGGCCTACCCACCTCAGACGTCCTATCTTAATGTGTTTTACGATATTTGGTTCCTGGTATATTCTATAGAGTTCACATAATTATACCAATGGTATAAAAACAATTCAATAAACAAAATTAAAAAATATATATCCAGTAATAAAATGCACATTAAATTAATAATAAAGTTAATGCAATTAGTAAATTCAAAGGCACAAAAGAATAGTGAAATTAGTACAATAGAATAAGTTGTCAATTAATAATAAATTAATAAAATTATTAATGCAGATAAGTCCATAATAATTACGGATACAGTCAAATATCTGTAAGCAAACGTAAATATTTTCAACGGACGACACACTGAAATATAAAGTTCAGCACAATACAATAAAGTCGCAAACAAATGTAAAAAGTTCAAAAATCGCGATACAATATGAGATATTTGGGCACAAAATACGTAATTACCCCTTCTTCTTCTCCGTGTGGAGTTGTCTGTCTCCCATCGGACGCGTCCCCAGGTGGTGGATAGGGAACGCCCTAACCGGTCCTAGGACCGGCGGGTAGGTGGGAAATAAAATACCACCCGTGAACCAAAACGGACTACGGTATGGTAACCCTAACAGAAGAGTCCCTGGCCCTCCAGCTTGGAGGTTGGGCTTAGGGCTAACAACTCTACCCCGTAAAAAAAATATCGTTACGAGATCTACAGCTAAAGAAACCGGACGGAACTTACGACGACGACCAATGCAACGAAATAAGAACAAAGATTTAAAAATTTACACGTGGAATGTGCGGACACTTTATGAACCTGGAAATCTTAAAAAATTAATAGACATACTAACTCAATATAAAGCACACATTACTGCTGTGCAAGAAGTAAGATGGACTGGCCAAGGAATTATCCAAAAGAGACAATGAGATATATATTACAGCTGTCACAAGAATAATCACGAATTCGGGACCGCATTCATTGTTAACAAAAAAGTAAAACATCTTATTATGGACTTCAAACCAATAAGTCCAAGAATATGTTACCTAAGAATAAGAGGTAAGTTTTTTAACATCGGTCTCATAAATTTACATGCCCCAACCGAAGACAAAGAAGAGGATGTCAAAGATCAATTCTATGAGGAAGTAGAGACCATCTACGATAGATGTCCCAGAAACGACATCAAGATCATAATTGGAGATCTTAATGCAAAAATAGGGAAAGAAAATATATATAGTCCATACATCGGAAAATGCAGCGCTCATGACGTCACCAACGACAATGGAAATAGAATAATAGGATTTGCAGCATCCAAGGGCATGGTCGTTGGAAGTACCTACTTCCCCCATAAGAATATTCATAAAGTAACATGGACGTCGCCTGATGGTACAACCAAAAATCAAATAGATCACATCCTAATAGAAACCAGGCACTTCTCTAATCTAATGGATGTACGTACTTATCGTGGAGCTAATATAGATTCAGACCACTTCTTAGTAGGCGCAAAAATAAGAGCAAGAATCTCAAATGCAAAAAAAGAAAAGGGTAAGAAAAGTACTCGCTACAATTTAAAACTCTTGAAAGAGCCCCGTGCACTAGAAAGGTATCAAAATTACCTTGAACATGAAAGCACAACAGATGAGAATTTAACAGCTAGTGAGCAATGGGATATATGTAGAAGAACAATTAAGGAAGCGGCAAACAACGTCCTAGGACCAGAAGAATCCACTCCACGCAACAGTTGGTTCGACGATGAATATGAAGATATCACTAAAAGAAAAAATTATGCATATAAACTTATGCAACAAAGAAGAACACGGGATAAGGAGCAAATGTACAAAGATCTTAGGAAGGAGGAAAAACGCATACATCGAAGGAAAAAGCGGACCTTCGAAAACCAGATTATGCAAGAGCTTCAATCATTAAAGGGGCAAAATGAAACTAGAAAGTTCTATAATATCTTAAATAAGACAAGAAAAGAATTTAAACCACGGCTGACGATGTGTAGAGACAAAAATGGACATATAGTCAGTACCGCTGACGCAGCACAAAGCAGATGGGTTGAGCACTTTAAAGAACTACTTGGTACCGAAGTGGAAAATGATGCGTCACCCCAAAGACCAAGAAATAACACTCACGTAGAACCTCCTTCAATATTTGAAGTGAATTGTATCCCCACAGAGCTCATCAAACATGGAGGTAACAGCATTATGCACCAAATTCACAACAACAATATGCAAACATATGCAGGGTTACGGCAGGGAGACGCGCTGGCGTGCCTTCTCTTTAATATAGCGTTAGAAAAGACTATAAGAGATGCCGAGTTACACAATAGGGGAACAATCTTTAATAAATCAACGCAGATTATGGCTTACGCTGACGATCTGGATTTGATCGCACGTACTACACGAGGACTTAAAGAGATGACTTCCACCTTGACAGCTTGACAGCCGCACAAAATATGGGCCTTAAAATAAACGAGGAAAAAACCAAAATGTTAGCATCTATTCCAAATAACAGAGATAGAGCTAGAAACGCCGAACAAAACTTCAGTATAGACCAATATAATTTTGAGTTAGTAAATAAGTTTACATATTTGGGTTCTCTCATAACAAACGATAATGACACATCTGAAGAAGTTAAACGGAGGGTACTGCTAGCAAACAAATGTTATTTTGGACTAAGTAAGCAGCTAAAAAACAGAAATTTAAGCCAGAAAACCAAACTATATATCGAACACTCATCCTACCAGTGCTGACATATGGGTCAGAAACATGAACCATCTCCAAAACAGACCCAAATCTTCTGCTCGTCTTCGAAAGGAAGATACTAATTAGAATAATGGGCGCATTCTGTGAGAATGGTATTTGGAGAAGGCGATATAATTTCGAATTGTACGAGAAGTATAAAAAAATAGTAAATGGTAAAGATGTAATATCCTTCATAAAAATAGGTAGGCTTAGATGGGCTGGACATGTGTCAAGAGCAAATGAAAATTACCCACCCAGACGAACTCTATTATCGGTCCCAGTGGGAAATAGGAGTAGAGGCAGACCACGACTGAGATGGAGGGACGGTGTGGACGAGGACGCAAGGAAAATCGGCGCGGCAAATTGGCAACGGTTGGCGATGAACAGAAACGACTGGCGAAATAGACTGGGGAAGGTCAAGGCTCAACTAGAGCTGTAGCACCACTGATGATGATGATTACCCCTTCTTCTTCTTCTAGCTTCGTTACCGTTATCGATCGTTGAATATCATGTTGGCTACCATATTCGCTATCGTGACTTTATTGACAGCAGCTCTAAATAACGATGTAGTTGATTTTCCATACCATTGCCTTAGATTTTTCAGCCATGATGTTCTTCGTCTACCAGGAGCACGATTACCTTGGATCTTTCCCTGAATGATCAGATGTAAAAGATCATATATATATATATATATATATATATATATATATATATATATATATATATATATATATATATATATATAATGTTGCCCATCCAACAATAAATAATGTTGTATATACTGTGTATATGTACTTTACCCAATGAAACAATTCCTGGTACGATGGGATTGCGAACACTCTAGTCCGGTGAAAATTCAGGAATCCAAAAACAAAAACTCGCCTTTTTTTACAAGGCTCAAGCGAAGTTGAGTGTTAGAATGCACAACCCCACAGCAAACCACGTGTATGTCGTTTCGAAGACGAACCTCGACTGTCTGCGTATGGAATGCAAACCCTTATCTTAGGTACACACACATGTGGTGATATTTGGCAGATGTCTTCTTGAAACTTTATTTCTTAAAAATTGAATAATTTACTGTTTGTATTTTGAGAACGATTTCCGAAGTGGAAATTGAAACGCCAATAAACGTATTTTTTACCTCTATTGTGGGTTATTCCCAGTTAAATAGTAATTAATTTCTTTTATTTCTGTTGTAAATTATTTTTAGCATGTTAATTAGCGATAATTATTTTTAAGTCTCTGGAAATCGTATGGTACATATGTCCATATATCTCAAGACGATGTTTGTACTGAAGAAGGTTGCAGAAATCTACTGCAAACAGCCAATCTATTAGGAGACGTCCATGCAATCTTTAATTTAGGTGTTGTTTTGGCGGACTCAGTTTTTGAAAATCAAACTATAGAGTCTTTTAAAACGTCACTTGGTCCAAAGGCCGTTGCGACACAATATCTGGATAGGTTATCAAGAGAGATGTGTCCGAAATTAGAGTAAGTATCTGTTTTTAAAATTTTTAAACCTTGGTATATATATATATATATATATATATATATATATATATATATATATATATATATATATATATATATATATATATATATATATATATATATATATATATATATATATATATATATATATATATATATGATAGATAAGGTAACCGTATGCCGTCATCTGTTTTATTGAGACAATTGAATCTTTTTTCTATTTCTATTTGGTTTATAGAAGCGGATGGGGTCTATGTTTCTGGAGTTTTCACAATCAATTTTGTGACCATTATAAAGATGGTGTTGACTTAGAGCTGAAATTAAATTAGAATTGCGAATAGAAATGGAATGTTCATAAATCCTATTTTAGATTCTACGATTTGTTTGGCCTATATAAGATCGGGGGCAGTCTGCACAAGGAATTTCTTAAACTTCGTGTTATTCATTTGGAATGTTTCTTTTTATTAATTAAGCAAGAGATGAAAGTTTTTTGTTGGGGAGTGAATATTGTCTTCATTCCTCTTCATTTAAGAATTTTGTCGATTTTTTCGGTGACACCTTTGATGTAAGGAAGAAAAGCTTTCATATGATGAGGGCCAGAGTCTTTGGGTTGAGATTGAATGGAAGATTGATGTCTGTGTATGCTCCTATTAATGTGATTGAAACCTCAGTAGGCTCCCCACTATCTCCAGTAATTACCAATATCTTTATGGAATACTTCGAGACCAGAGCACTATCCACATCAATGCTCACACCCACATTTTTCTACGATATGTTGACGATACATTCGTCATTTGGATCCATGGCAGGAATGCTTTGGTGTCTTTTCAAGACCATCTGAATGGTATACATTCTTATATCTAGTTTACGATGGAGGTGGAAACTGATTCATCTGCTATAAAATTACTTAATTATTTAATTTAAGGATCATCTGACCTCGTTATGTGGCTAGTTTCAACTACTGATTGATACATTTTCATTGATGGTCCGATAGGGCTGAAAATGTTCTAAAACTAATATATTTCGGATGTTTTTTTTAATTTATAATAAATTTATACCATTTTGCGCAGAAAGTTTTTACTTTAAAGTAAGTTTTTAAAATAACGCTGTACTGCAATCACTTGTATTTTTTAACTGTTATTTCCTTTTGTAATTTATAGAGATTTTGTGGTTTTCTCATCGGTCTCATGTGGTAGAGGCAACGCTGGACAAACTAATTATGGAATGGCAAATTCTATTATGGAAAGAATATGCGAATTAAGGAAAAAGGAAGGGTATCCAGCATTAGCTATTCAATGGGGAGCTATTGGAGACGTAAGTTAAAATATTTCCTGATTTTTAATTTAATCGTCATAATTTATAATTTCATTAAGTACAATGCCTTAATGAAACTTATTTATTTTCGGTTATCTTAACAAGATTTATTAAATATTAGAGCTCCTTGATCACATTACGCATAAAAAACAATTTATTGTCATTACGAAAATGCTGGATCTGAGGCAATATTGAATAGTTGTAGAATGTAGAATAAGAATTAGTTTAAATTGTTTTCAATATCAGTTGTGAAAATTAAAAAGCAACCTCACTTGTTTAGTGAGAGAATAAAATACAAGTTTACTTGCATTCTATTTTTTTCTAACTCTTTCTAACATAACTTTTTCTTATTTACCTGATCCATAATACATTTTTAACTAACTAACCAATCATACATGTGATATTTTAAAACTTACAATGTGCTATATCACACGAACAAAAGGTGATATGGAAAAATGCTTGAAACCGTTTTTAGGATAGTAAGGAGAAACTAAAACAACATGAAAGAGAACTCATCCCCATCAACCCCCTGGCCCCACCCATCACAACCAAAAAAGTTTAAATTGCAAACCCCTACTTGTGATACATCATTAAAAAGACTATAAAAAATGCTATCCAATGGTGTAAATAATTGTGAAACTTTGGCTTAAATGAAAAATTTAATGAGATTTTTGTTGAACTACAGATTGCGTTTAATAAACAACTGACTTGAGGTAACCCCATAGAAAATAATCAGGTGGCAGTAAGTCTGGTAACCTTGGTGGCCACTCAATAAGCCGTCTTCTTCTAATCCATTTGTTTGGATAATTAGTATCTAAACAGTGCCTAACTGGAGCTGCATAGCGAGGAGGTGGTCCATCTTGTTGAAAGTGCAGCAAATATTCGTCTAGAGCTAGGTTGCCTTGATCGTCCTTTTGGTTCTCTAAATCATGCACAATTAAAGGCTCGATGGTGTTTTCCAGCATATCGAGATAAATGTCGCCACTTAGATTGCCTGGTATGAACAAGGGACCAATTATAGCATCATCTAATATTCCTACCCAAACATTCAGTTTTTCAGGATATTGAGTGTGACCTTCTCTAAATATATGCGGGTTCGCGTCACTCCAGTACCGACAATTTTATTTATTTACATTATCATTCAGCATAAAAGTTCATTCATCAGTGAAACAAATATTTTTTTACATCCTCGGTTCAATGCGAATTTTATCAGTAATGAGTTCACAAAACTAAATTTGTCGGTCTAGATTATCATCGCCTAGTTCTAGAAGAATTTGTGTTTAGTACGGGTGAAACTTATGTAATTTTAATACCTTTCTAACCGACTCATGTGAAAGTCCTGTTTTTGGGAAATCTTGGGACATCCCTGTTTTTATTTGGTATTGATCCCGTTTCTCTAAACTTTTCAACCAAATCGCGGACGTACACGTGACTTACATTTGTGTCCGGATGCCTTTCATGAAATATTTGAGCTGTTCGTAAATAACACTGGGTCTGAGAGGCAAATATGAAAATGATCTCCACGCGTTCAGGTATACTGTAAACCATCATCACAACTACAGCTAAATGACGGTATCATACAAATGATGAAAACTAATGACATTTAAATTTCTCAAATAAACCAAAAAGTATTGAATTTGGCGAAAAAACAGACGTTATTAACTTGTTTTGCAAAAACTGCAAATTAAGCTTTTATTTAACAAACAAAATCATATGGTCACTTATCATTAAAAATAATAGTCCGGGAGATAGCATTACAAATACAAATGTGGTAAGTCGGCTGATAATAACATGTTGTATAATTGTTCTGTTGTAATCAACAGAATCAACAAAATCCTCATTAAATTTTCCATTTAAGTTAAAGTTTCATAATTATTGCTTTACCCTGTATAATTAGTATTTATAAAATTGGATATTATTTTTTTATAGTCTTTTCAATGATGTATAACAACTGGGGGTTTGTAATTTAAACTTTTTTGGTTGTGGTGGGTGGAGCCTAGAAGTTGAAGGGTGTGAGCTCACTTTTATGTTATTTTAGTTCCCCGTTACTATCCTAGAAACGGTTTTAAGTATTTTTCAATATCAGCTTTTGTTCATGAGATATAGCCCATTGTAAGTTTTAAAATTGACTCACTAAATACTGACGGTACAATTAATTACTTACAATAACTATATGTCTAACAAAGACAACAGGATCGAAATGTAGGGTTGCCTGTAATAGGTTATTATTAATTATAAGTAGCTATTTTTTTAATAAAATGTAGAAATGTCACATATGAACTGCCTACTCAGCACTCGTGTCCAAAATTAAGACACTTTCCATTTCATGTTTACGTTTGCAAAACAATTAAACAACTACTGCATATTACATAATACACAATACACAATCTTGACGTAGGTAAATATTAATAGTATATTACATAACGAGAGTTGTAAGCAGTTTATTATATGCGAGTAAAAAATTGGCGCGCGAGCCGCGTAGCGGCGAGCGCAGTAATTTTACAAGCATGTAATAAGCTTACAACTTAAGTTGTCTATTATACTTTTTCTACGATTATTTGCGTTTATAAAAATAAAAATTAAATTACCTCTATATTTACACTGACAGATTAATAACTTTTAATCTGTCAAAATAACGTCTGTTAATTCGTTTCCATGGTAACTCGACCAACTGACTTACAAGGCTTATGTGATATTACACATTTTTATAAAACTGAAGCGTAATTTTTTTTATTACGTGCTAGTCATTACGTGTCAGTATCTGTTATGATGCATTTACTTAGCATCCAAATAGTAGGTAATATACAATTTATTAGTAAGAGAGTAGAAAATTAGTATATTACATAACGAGAGTTGTAAGAAGCCTATTACATGCGAGTAAAAAAGTTGCGCGCGAGCCGCGTAGCGGCGAGCGCAGTAATTTTACAGGCATGTAATAAGCTTACAACTCAAGTTGTGTATTATACTTTTTCTACGATTAGTTTCGTTTATAAAAATAAAAATTAAATTACCACTATATTTACACTGACAGATTAATAATTTTTAATCTGTCAAAATAACGTCTGTTAATTCGTTTCCATGGTAACTCCACCAACTGACTTACGAGTCTTATGTGATATTACAAATTTTTATAAAACTAAAGAGTAATTTTTTTATTACGTGCTAGTCATTACGTGTCAGTATCTGTTATGATGCATTTACTTAGCATCCAAATAGTAGGTAATATACAATTTACTATTAAGAGAGCAGAAAAATAATATTTCATACTAATTTTCACATTCATATTTCATATTTCATACTAATCTTTTTTATAGATATAAAAATTTTAATAATTATTTTATTACATCACACTAGGTTGGACTAGTAGCAGAATTACAAGCAAATCACATGCAGCTAGAGATTGGTGGAACTCTACAGCAAAAGATTTCAAATTGTCTAAATGTTTTAAATACATTGTTAAGACAAAAAGAGGCCACAGTAGTTTCGAGTATGGTGGTTGCCGAAAAACTTAGTGGTATAGGTTCGTCTGATAATATTGTCGACGTCGTAACTAATATATTAGGTAAGTCTTAAAACTTATGAATATTGAAATCATGAATGTGTTGCTTGTGTAAGTCCATTTCAAATAGGTAAAGAAATAATAAATAAGAGTTACTCACAATCAATTTAATTTAACTATCAGACGACCGGTTTCGCTTTCTACAATATGCAAAGCATCCTCAGGTCTCGATACAAAGTTAAACAAATGCTGAAATAATAAAAACCCATATTAGGGTGTTGTCTAATAATGATAAACAAAGTAGATGTTATAAAATTACATTAATTATGCTAATATTACATGTCTGTGGTTTTTCAAAATGAATAAAAAGGTATAAAAGTTATAAAAAGTTTTAACAGACAAGGTAAGACCCACAAATTGTTATAAAATAGTCTATTAGATTGTAATAAATTAATAAATGAGCAAATAAATAAAACATTACTTACATGCCGGTACTCTATTAATTGATGGATGGTAGAACATGGTTGAAACTATCATATATTGTTGAATGGAGAACTTAAGTTTGCTATTGTAGTTGTTTGACAATAAACGGGAAGTTCTTGAGGAGATAGATTTGATCCAATGAAGTAGAGATAGGTGTAATGTGATAAGAAATACAACTGAATACAAAACCCTTAATACAGAAATAAGAAGACATATAAAACAAGATCCCAAACGGCACCAAGAAGAACGAATAGAGAAGATTATAGAAGAAAACAGAAACTTAAGATCTATCAAGTCCCACCTAAGAAGAACTAAAATCCTACACATGGAAAATAAACAAGGTGTAATAGAAAAAAGCAGAACCCAAATATCTAAGATAACAAGGGGATATTATAGTGACCTCTACAGCTCTAAAACAGTCCAACTATTCATATTTTTACATAATTATACACGTTACATATTTTTTTATTTGTTTTATTATTTTTTAGGTCTTACTGATTCGAAGGTGGTAAGTCATCATGCAACGTTACCTGAATTGGGTATGGATTCAGTAACGGGGGTGGAAATTAAACAAACATTAGAGAGGGAGTTTGAGGTTTTCCTTTCACCGAAGGATCTGAAGACAATGACTTTACACAAGTAAAACAATCTTAATTATTTTTTTCTGTATAAAAAAATATCATACAAAAAACTGACTGTTGCTCCCATAAGATACTCTCTTATTTAACTTGTATGAATGCTTAACATATATTAAGCAATGTTGATTCCATAAGAAAAATTATATATTTTGATTTATGTATAGTATTTCCGATTTGCATATGGGAATAACAACAGAAATGATGTGAAAAAATTGTTGCATGTAACATTTCTCTATGTGTCAGACATTAGTTGAAATAATCATTTTAGCGCCTTGTTCTCCTTCAATTGTAACCTGTCCAGTTCGGTTGTACTTCCCAGTTTCTCCAAATACGCTTGCTCTCTCCTCTGCCTTTCTTTTTTGATAAAACGACTCTACAACTGCATTAATCTTTGCCCAACTCCTCACTTAAACTACAGGAACAAATCCTTCTCTTCAGACACAAGGATATCCCAACTAATCGACTTGATCAAATATAAACTATACATATGTTTTTTACTTTCAGTATATCATCTATTTCTTCAACTTCTTTTTCCTGCTATCAAAGTTGGAAATCTTTCCACAAAACACAAAACACACCTTTTTGCAAAATTTACTTTTTGAAAACTCTGCTGATTGACACCGTCGTATCAGAAAAACTGTAGTGTCGTCTTTGGGTCTTCAAACCACAATACCTATTTATTCTCCTGACCAGACTCACATCGACCCCTCAAATCTCTCTCTATATTTTCTGAACCAATCAAAATGCACAAATATCCCTCTCATTTTAGCCGTTTTCTACCAATCGAATTTGAATGTTCTCACAAAAACCCACTTCTACCAAACCACACCAATCAAACATTGCCTAATAAAGGGTCTTAAAAATTTGTTCAATTTCTAAGAAAAATCAAAGATAAGTTAAAACCTGCCTAAACAAATTTACTAGTCCTATGGCTTTATACATTTTCTAGTCGTTCGTGGTACGCCTTACAATACAAAGGCATATTAACATTGTATTCAATTTTGTTTTACAAAATTCTTGTCTGCTTAAATGGTCGAACAACTGCTATTGTCCTTTTTCCTTTAAGTATCCCCTTTATCTCTACATAATTATGATTCACTAATTCTGCAACACACTTAGTATCCCTCAAACCTGGTTTGTATTAAACAAACTTAATATTACTGTGTACAGAGTGTTGCGATTTCATCAGTCGGTGATTTGATTTTTTCGTCTCAACATTTTCTTTTTATTTTTTCAGAAATTTAACATTCCTAATATGGATTTTTACAATTATTATTCCCCATTTGTTATTAAAAACAAACAAACTTCAATAATCTTATAAATTCATAATTATTCAGGGTTTTTGGCTGCTGGATTGTAGGATTAACTTATTTTAAATTATCATACGCATCTGAACAACTGAAGATGTTTCACAAATATCTTCTCAATATTATAGTGAAATACCTACCACTTGAAGCTTTGAACTACTTCACTAATATTTTCACGTTATTGTAGAACAATTTCTTCTAAGAACAACAAATTTCATCCAAATTGAAAATTGTGCACCATCTTTCAAATGATGACCCTGACCGAAGACTAGAATTCTGTGTAAATATGTTAACCAACAGCCCGATTATATAAAAACAATTTGTTTTAGTGACGAAAGTACTTTTACTCGCAATGGAAATGTTAACACGCACAATGGGAGGTATTGGAGTGACACCAATTCACGCGTCTTTCGTGAAACACATAGGCATTTTCAAAAAAAAAAAAATGTTTAGACAGATTAGATAGGAAACTACATAGTTGAGCCTGTTTTTCTCAATTCTTACTTAACCGGTAAAGTATATCTGGATATGTTACAAAATGCAATTAAAGCATGAATACTTGAAAATCTGGAAGATAATCCAGATGAATTTTGCAACTTGGAAATAACGTTTCAACAAGATGGTGCTCCTTCTCACCACTATGGTGCAGTAAGAAGTTATCTAGATGAGGAACATCGTGGTAGATGGATTAGACGACGAGGTACAATGGAATGGCCGGCTAGGTCACCGGACATCACATCATTAGATTTTTTTGTGTAATAGAAATTCTATAATATGATCTAAAACTTATCTAGTAGCGGACATATCCTTCGATCACAACCCGGTTTTTTTGTCGATGAGAGTGAAACTAAAGAAGGTCAACAGCCCTGGCACCAAGAAAATCATGGATACAAGACGTCTCAAACAAGATAACACATATGCGGAAACAAAATTTAAAATAAACGAGAACTTAAGAAAAGTCAAAGAAGATAATGCGGAAACTCTAACTATTGAACAAAAATGGGGAAAAATTCAACATGCCCTTGTGTCAGTTTCAAAACAAACCCTCAAACCACTTGGAGAACAAACAAAACCTTGGATAACAGTAAAACTTCTGGAACTTATGGAAGAACGAAGAAAACATAAAGCAAAAGACCTGAATAAATACAAAGAAGTTCAGAGAAACATCATAAAGAAAATTCGAGAGACAAAAGAGAGGTGGCTCTCCGACAGATGGAAGAAAATAGAAGATCTGGATAAAAAGTATGATAGCTTTAATTTATACAAAAAAATCAAAGAAATGATAAGTTCTAGAAAACGTACAAGAACGAATATCCTTAAAAATGGTAAAGGGGATATTATTACTGATATGAAGGAGAGATTATATCACTGGACCAATTACATCCAACAACTATTTAATGATGAAAGAGAAGAACTGTCATATACTTCTACTACTGTATACTTCTGTTGGTTTATCGGTCTCTTAATAATATGCCCGTATTGATCTTAATACTTTCATTTCGATATTGTTGATTTGTTGTTTCGTCTTTCTTGTATCGATCCTTGTCTCCGCTGCATGTGTTAAGATTGGTCTTACTGTTGTCTTGTATACTCTCATTTTGCTTTCCGTGGTCAGATATTTGTTTCTCCATATGGTTTCTCGGAGGCAACCACTTACTTTTAATGCTTGCCTTGTGGTCTCTGTTCTTATATTCATGTCACTAGTAATCTCTACTCCTAAGTAATTGAATTTCATTATTTGTTCTACAATTTTGCCGTCTATTTCAGGTTTGCATCTACGCGGCTTTTACTGATCACTATACATTTAGTTTTTTCTACTGATATTCTCATATTAAGTTTGTTTGCTGTGATATTGAAGGTGTGGAGCTGCCTTTGTAGGTTATCTTGGTTATCATCAATTAGTACTGCATCATCGGCGTAGAATAGTATCGTGATTTTATGCGCTCCCATGTGGTATCCGTGTCGTTTTTTTACTTCGTGAATTATTTGATTCATTACCATATTGAATAACAATGGGCTGAGCGAGTCTCCTTGGCGGATTCCTCCTTTTAGTTCTATGCATTCTGTTTCTCCTGTTAGCATTATAACTGATTTTATTGTTCTTGTTAATTTCATTAATTGCCCTTATTATCTGATGGTCTATTTCTTCAGCTTGTAATAAATTTAAGATGTCATTTCGCTTCACCCTGTCAAAGTACTTTTTAAATCTACAAAGCACACTTATGCTAATTTTCCATATTCAATAGACTTCTCTATTATTTGTCTGATAATAAAAATTGCGTCTATTGTGCTGCGGTTCTTCCGGAAGCCTTGTTGTTCATCTGCCATGAATTTCATTCGCTGTTTCCTCGATTTTATCTTGTATGACTCCCGTTAACAATTTTATTGTACATCAGACTAATGCTTCTATAATTTTCAGGATTTCTTTAGTCTCTGCTTTTAAGTATCGGTAGCAGGAGACTTTCCTTTCATTCCGCTGTTACTACTCCGGTATTTATTATATCGACGAATAATTTTAGGAGCCACTTGCGTAGTGTTGTTCCTCCATATTTTAGCAGTTCATTGTTTATCCTATCAGAACCAGGGGCTTTTCTGTTTTTTAATTCTTTTATTCGTTCTTGTAGCTCTTCTTCTGACATTAGTACTCTATCGTGGGTTTCGTTAATGATTATTTCGCTGTTCTCTTCCTTTCCCTCTTCATATAATTTCGTGAAATTCTCAGTCCATTGTTCCTCCGTAATGTTATCTATGCGTACAAATTCATTCATTTCTGTTTTTTGTCTCCTTATCATCTTCCACACCTTTTTTTGGGATCCACACCAATTTCACTATTATATCAATACCCGTTCAAAAGATATAAGGGGGGAGCGGATTTTTTTTTTGTGTGTGTGTTTTGGCTTAAACAATTGTCATTCAGCCAGTCTCAATCAAGATAAGTGTATTAATGTAGTGTGTATGTGTGTTTGTATGTGTAGAGTAATTGTCTTGATACTTAGCAAAGTCGACGTCATTGTCTTTGCTAAGAGACGCTAATTGTATCCGAACGTCTGCGGTCCCTCCAGTGTGTACCGATCACACAAGGATAGAAATTATTTTCATTTATTAATTTTTTTTAATAAACGAAAATTTCCACCCAGGTGGGATTCGAACTCACGACCTTTAGGTTTAAAGGCAGGCGCTCTTACCACTGAGCCACAGAGGGGGTTTAGCGGATTTTTGACTAGCACTGTGTAGAACTATATAAATAGAAAATATAAATATATCAAAAAAAAGTACAATGAATGTTCAAATTAACAAATAATAATCGATTCGAATCTATGAGCCTTTCGATAAATATTTTGAATTTTGATCATTTCGAACATTGTACAGTTTGGGAGTACAATGCTAGAAGTAGACAATAATTTCCGTAGAATGTTTCTTCTTCTTTAAGTTCCACTCCTATCGGAGATTGGAAATCATTCTGGCAATTATAATTTTATTGGTTACTCGCCTGAATAGTTCAATTGAACTGCATCCAAACCATTCACGGAGATTATGTAGCTACGAGATTTTACGTCTTCCTACGCTTGTTCTTCCATTGATTTTACCCTACATTATACTCCTTAGTAGTTCGTACTTTTCACCTCTCATGATGTGCCCCAAGTATTCCAATTTCCTGATTTTTATGGAATTTAAAACTTCGCATTGTTTTCCTAGTTGTTCGAGAACTTGTTCGTTTGTTTTGCGATCCATCCATGATCTTTTCAAAATACGTCGGTAACACCACATTTCGAATGCTTCTAGGTTTTTAATGTTGGATTTTTTTTTAAGTGTCCAAGCTTCAACTCCATACAAAAGGGTAGAGAAAATATAACATCGAAGCATTCTTATCCGGAGCGATATATTGATATCGCGATTACAAAAAAGTTTTCTCATTCTATTAAAATTTGACCGCGCAATTTCAATGCGGCATCTTATTTCTTTTGTCTGATCAGTATCTTCTGTGATCCATGCTTCAAGGTATTTGTACGAAGATATTTGTTCAATTTCTGTATTATCTAGTACTAGCTTAACTTTGATGTTTTGTGCTTTTGTAAATACCATGAACTTGGTTTTCTTCAAATTAATTTTTAGTCCATAGTCGTTGCAATATATATTTAGTTGTTCAGCAAGTGTTGCAGTTCTTCTAGTGTTTCTGCCAGAAGGACGGTGTCGTCAGCATATCTTATGTTATTAAGTGGCTCACCGTTTATTATAAGGCCCTCACTGATCTTGGCAAGCGCTAATTCTGAGATGGCTTCACTGCATAAATTGAATAACAAGGGTGATAAAATACTCCCTAGGTGGACCCCACGGCGAATCTGGATATTCTTGGTCAGTTCGTTTTTAACTTTCACTTTTGCTGTTTGATTCCAATAAGGTTACAGATGATTCTAATGTCTCTACTGTCTATATTTTTATTTAATAAAATTTATTTAAGTCGATTATGCTGCACTCTGTCAAATGCCTTCTTAAAATCAATGAAACAGGCATATACTTCCTGATTAATATCTAAAGAACACTTACGTGCGATGTTCATTGCACTCCTTTGCATTGGCTTTTTGGGAAGCAGAATGCTGGGATTATCCAATTTCTAATTGTTAATACTTTTCTATTAAGTGATTGTATTACTTTTAATCATTTGACAACTGTGTATATATAGTGTCTTAAATGTTTAATGTTTAATTGAATCTTAAACGAATAAAATTACTAAAAATTGCAATTGCTTCATTTTCAGATTAAAGGAAATACAACAAACAAATACCGTGACGTCAGAAGCTGACAAATTTAGTGATTTTAATGCAATATTATTTAATAATTTGACCGAAGAAGACGAAAAGAATATAAAATATATTGAACTTGTACTACCTACAAAGTCGGAAGAAAATGGAAAGAGCGACACAGTTCTTCTTTTCCCTGGTATTGATGGGTTTGCTAAAACCTTTAATACTTTGGCATCTCAACTAACAGCTCCTGCCATCTCCTATCAATATTGGGATTGTGTGGATTACGCAAATGTTCAAGTACTGGCCGAATCATTATTACCGGTAAGTTGACTATAATATCATCATCATCATTCTGGCTTTACAACTCTGCGTGGGTCCTAGCCTTCTTCTTCTTAAAATGCAATATCAAGTCCCCTTGACGTTGGCGATTAACATGGCGAAACTGTTTATGTCTCGAGCTATTCTAAATAGTTGCTCAGCGTTCTTTATTCCTGTCCACTCCCTGATATTCTTTAACCAAGAGGCCTGCTTTCTACCAATTCCTCTGCATCATAATAAGTTGAAGAATATTATATCGGTCTCCCCTTACTACGTGTCCAAAATAGGCCATCTTTCTACATTTGATGTTATCAAGCAGCTCGCGAGCAGCATTTGCTGTCTCAAGGACTGCCACATTTGTCAGCATACCCGTCCATGGAAATTTTAGTATACGTCTGTGCAGCCACATCTCAAAGGCCTCCAGATAATTAATGGTAGATATTTTTAATGTCCATGCATCGACGCCGTATAAGAGGACTGACCAAATGTAGCATTTAACCATGCGCTTTCGTAGTTGAAGTTGCATGTTATCATTACAGAAGAATGATTTGTGGTTGCGTGCTTATTTTCATATACTTCGTTTTGTTGGTGTTTATTATTAAACCCATTTTTGTAGCTAATTCTTTTAATGCTACATACGCCTCTCTTACAGCTTTTTTCTCATAACAATATTGATATCATCAGCATAGGTCAGGATTTGTACTGATTTATTATATATTGAACCAGTGGTTGTGATGTGTGACATACGTATTACTTTTTCCAGAGCCAGATTGGACAGTACACATAAGAGAGGGTCTTTGGCGCAGTCCATTATTTGTTTTAAAAGGTTCAGACAGTTCCCATGAATTTATACTATACATTCACCTTTTTCAAGAGTTAATTTTGGTAAATTTACCAACTGATTTGGTATTCCTAGCTCTTTCATTGCTTTAAATATTTCTCTTCTATTAACAGAGTCGTAGGCTGCTTTGTAGTATATAAATATGTGATGACTATCAATGCCATTAATTACTATTTAACTAGGAATAAGCCACAATTAAAGGTTAAAATACGCTTATTGCCGTTTCAATTTCCACTTCGGAAATCGTTCTTTTGGAAATCGGTATTTTACTTTTAATTGTGGCATATTCCCAGTTAAATAGTATTGGTGATCCCAATCAAACATGGGAAATACGAAACGTAGCGGGGTTTGAAGTAGTAAGCCGTTTCAATTACTTCGGTTCTGTTACCACAAACGATGGTGGATGCGAAGAAGAGATACGTCAATGCCTTACAACGGCCAGATCAGCATCGGTCAAACTTACTAAAATCTGGAAAGATACAGACATAACCAGGAACATGAAACTGCGCCTAGTAGTATCTTTCCTATCGCTACCTATGCGTTAGAAACTTGGACCATTAAAAAGTCCGACTCACGACGTATAGTGGGGTTTATCGTATAATGATATGCATACCCTGGACTGCACATCGCACAAATGTCTTAATGTTGACAGAACTTGATATCAATACTAGGCTTACCACAATCATCAACCAAAATATATTGAGGTAATTTGGGCACATTACCAGACGAATGGAAGGCATGGAGAGGTTGGTGGTTAAAGGCAAGGTAGATGGTAAAAGAACTCGAGGAAGATCGCCACTCCGATGGTCAGACCAAATAAAGTGCGCTACCGGTTACTCTCTGTCTAAGGCTGCACACTGCGCCCATGTGAGAGAAGAATGGATAGGAACCATTGGTCAAATACCATAACATCGCAACATCCTTACGAAGGATAAAGGATAGAGGAGGAGGAGAGTGTATCTTCAACATACTTTTCAATTTCGAATAGATAGCCTACATAGTCGACGGCTTGTATTGTTTCGATATTTTCTGACGGTAACCAGCACAACTCGTTTGTCTGTATCAGTTAACTTTTACTCTTCCATATATTTAATAAACTTGTATTTTTTTTATAAGCGTCTTTCGATTTTTGCGATACTTACTGCGATTCTGCTTTACTTTTTAAGTAATCAATGTTGAAATTCGTAATGCGAGCGGAGGCAAGACCGCTGTCACCACTGTAATAAACGCTGTTTCACCACTGTAATAACCACGTCTATAATGTTAAGGGATATTTATCCCTGCGAGAGGGGGCAAAGCTTACTGGTCCAACTAGTCTGAATTTACGCGATTTCGCCCTCGCGGATTTACAAGGAGGAAGGGGAAAAATAAGGATACGGGGATGAAGGACGTCCAGATTTCAGGCCCTGTAAAGAGTTGAGTCTATGGACTTGCTTTATAAGCCGGAGAAATGTACAAGCGAAATGTGTTCTCTTTTAGTCTCTAGCTGTAAATGGCCGAAAAAGAACAATAAAACCCAATTTCAAACTTACAATATATTAAATAAATTGTATACTACAACTAAGACAACAAGATATCAGTTATATCTAATTATTGTTTATTCAGTTGCGAAAGGAGACGATAAGAGAGCTTAGCAATAAATATAAAGGGTGGACAATCTACGATTCTTATATATTTCCCCTAGATTAGTATTTATGTTTAAAATCCACAAGGAAAAATTCCTGTAGCTGGCTGTATACCACGTATAACAAAAAGAGGTTAATCTTTGTAAATGAGTATATTTATTTAAAACGCAGTTCGACGCTGTTCTCCGAGTGTAGAGGTTCTCTCTCATCGGCTCTGGAACCCGATTGAGCCATGTGTTACCTATAGTCAAATTTAATATAATACTGAACATCACAGTTATTTTACAACAAAATGTACAATATTTCATAACTAAATGTAATTTAAAGGGTTTTTACCCTAGTATTTTGGTGGCTCAGGCATTGTGACCTAGCATTTTTAGATTTTAAAAACCTGATGATGGACTGTTTGGTCCGAAAACGTTTGTTTTATTGATGTGGCCCTGTTAAGGGTTTTTTAAATAAATATACCCATTTACAAAGATTAACCTCTTTTTTCTTTTTATTTATGTTTAGTTATCTGAGCGTATTTAGGCCCTAACTAATGAATACACCTTTGCAGTCCAACTGGAACTCAGGTACAATCTGCTGAGAGTACTGGATTCTATCACGAATTTCCGAGATACGAAAAATCCTGTACTTACACGGTACTACCGTTCCCGTCGGATATACTACCGCGCTCACTGAGCTGAATACACATCGGTCGGCGATTGTACTAGCACACCCCTAGATCGTCGAGTCCTCACTCACTCCGGTCGTCAACACTACTCTTCGGGTCGCCGGACACTAGGCTCACTGGCTCCGGTCGCCGGGAACTACTAGCACCGAACACTCCCTGGTGCCGCTTACTTCGTTTATGTCCCGCAAGTCGTACTCTCAATTACCGTCACAGTACCGAGGCGTCGCGCCTTACCCCTTGAGTTTTCGCTGATATGAAATGGATGATACGATGGTGTGCCCTGCTAGCTCAGCTCAATTATTATCGCTGGCGTGTCGCTTCATTGTATTATTTTCCAACGAAGGTCTATGGTTTCGTAATTTTTAAAAATTCGGGCTGGTCTGATATCGAGACTTGTGTAATACACTTAAACTAGGTCGAATTTTCATTCTTTGTTTAATTTGAAATGTATACGTTAAACTATGTCGCATTATTTTTATTCTTTATTTAATTTATAGTATATAATAATTATTTAATTAAATATTATTCTTTTCTAGGCTGACTACCCCTTATTTTGTTCCTTTTATTTCCTTGCTACGCTGACTTGTTACATACGGGGCTAACTGAGTAACGATTGTACTTGGGGTGGGGTTGTTTTCCTTGGGTATATGGCTGATACATTACAAATTCATTTCTATGCAATATATAACCAGTAATAACGCAATCTTATGTGACAGATTGTAAATTAATTTTTGTTTTTCTTATTTCCATAACAACGAAAGGTATAATGATTTACATCTTCTTCTTCTTCTTAAAGTGCCCTCTCCTCAATGGAGGTTGGCTACTACAATTTTAAACTCTTCTCTATATTCAGCTGTTCTTATTAGCTGTTCAAAATTTAGCCCTGTCCATTGTCGGATGTTTCTGAGCCATGATAGTATTTTCCTTCCTAGGCCTCTCTTTCCCTCGATTTTTCCTTTCACTATAAGTTGGGCATATTGGTACTTATTATTTCTCAGTATGTGGCCTAGGTATGATGTTTTTCTTACTTTTACGGTGTTAAAAAGTTCTCTTTCCTTGCCTATTCTATGCAGCACTTCTTCGTTTGAGGTATGCGATGTCCATGAAATTTTGAGTATTCTCCGGTAGATCCACATTTCAAAGGCCTCCAATTTATTTACGGTTGATGTTTTAAGGGTCCACGTTTCAACTGCATATAGAAGAGTCGACCAGACGTAGCATTTTGATAAACGTAGTCGAATTTCGAGTTTTATTCGAGAATCACAAAGCAGTTTTCTTATTTTTTCGAAAGATTTTCTAGCCTGTTCTATTCTCGATCTTATTTCTTGATCAGGATTTAGGCTGCTATCGATCTAACATCCCAGGTACTTAAATCTATTGACCTGTTCTAAGATGTGCCCATTTATTGTGCAAGGTTGAGGTACGTTTTGGTTTTTTCGGATTGACATCACTTTGGTTTTTTTAATGTTTATTTTCATACCAAATTGCTCACAGGTCAAGTTGGTCTTGTCGATGAGTCGTTGTAGACCTGAGTCGGAATCCGCAATTAAAACTGTATCATCGGCGTATCTGATACTGTTGATATTTACGTCATTCAGCTTGACTCCATCCTTGGAATCCTCCAATGCTTCTTTAAATAGAAACTCGGAGTGAAGATGAAACAGCAGAGGCGACAGAACACATCCCTGTCTAACTCCCCTCCTAATTTCTACTTCTGCGGATGTGGAACCTTCGATCCTAACTCTGGCTTTTTGGTTCCAGTACAAGTTTTTTAAGAATTTGTCTTTTCCATCTAAACCGACTTCTTGCAAACGTTCTAATAGTAGGTCGTGTCTTACTCTATCAAATGCTTTTTCGAAGTCTATAAAGCATATAAATATATCTTTCTGTTGGTCGTAGCATTTTTGGGCGAGAACTAGTAAACTGAACAGGGCTTCTCTCGTTCCCATGCCGGCTCTGAATCCAAACTGATCGTCTCCGATGATTGTTTCGCACTTTCTATAGATACGATTATGTACGATTTTTAGTAGGACTTTTACTGCATGACTCATAAGGCTTATCAGACGGAACTCATTGCAGTGTTGTGGGTTTGGCTTTTTTGGTAGTGGGATGAATATTGACTCCAGCCAATCTTGGGGTATTTTACCTGTATCATAAATGCAATTGAATAAAAGGACAAATAATTCGATATTTTCTTCGCTGATTAATTTGAGCGTTTCTGGGTATATTCCGTCTGGACCTGGGCTTTTATTTGTTTTGAGAATGATTTACATCACTTTAATCTAACCCATTGAGAAACTTCTATAATATAAATTTACTAATATAAATATACTTACACCAAATAATATAAATTTACTTACACCAATGTGTTTTTTTTTAGAAAGTAGAAGATCGCATAAACAAAAATAAAAAGTTTAAAATAATAGCTTATTCTTTTGGTTCCGCAATAGCCCTAGAGGTTGTACATTTACTAGAAAACAAAGGATACATAGGAGATGTAATAATAATAGATGGTGGCCCGACATTTACAAGCAAGATAACACAACCTTTTAAGGCACTTTCAGAAGGAGAATATCAAACATCTCTTATGTGCTATTTACTAACATCGTCTGTAACCAGCGATATTATTTTAAAACAACAGGTAAAAATGATTTAGTTAACCATTATCAGATTTTTTAAAGTTTTAAACATTTTTTAGGCTAAAAAATATTTAAACCTTTAAAAAAATTTCTAGGCTCTCCTAGTAAACCGATTTAAATTTTACTAATAGCGTTTGAAAGTTTGGGCCTTCCTTTATAGGTAAAAAAATTTGCAACTATCTGAGGGCCTTATTTAGGGCCTACTATAAATTTGAAAATTTGCGACTTTTTTCCAGTAGGCTGGATTGCAAAATTATTATGCAAAAGCTATCCGACCGATCTTAACAAAATTTAGCACACGGTTTAAACATATTAATAGTACATTGTTTACCGGGTAGGAAAAGCTTAACATTCCTGGACGACTGTGAAGATTGCTAAGTCGAGGCGCAAGCCGAGACTTAGCAACACAGAGTCCAGGAATGTGGCTTTTCCTACGAGGTAAACATACTATTTTTCCGCAAATCGTTTAAAATTCGACAGATATTGATTGATTTAAAAAAAACGCGATAATTTTATTCCCAAATAAATGGTGCTTTGAAATTCCTAATAAAATTACTTGGGTTACTATGGAAACGTATTGAGGTTGAATTGTCAAACTTATGTAGAACACTAAACAACTGTACCGAAATATCATTTCCTTACAGTAAGGAAATGACATTTCCTTACAGTAAGGAAGTCCTGACTTTTTCTTCAAGAAATTTTGACAGGAATGTCAAAATTTCCTGGCGATTTGCGGAAAAAAGCTTTTCTGGGCGGAATATGGAGCTTGTAAGTCAAGTTTAGAAAGTCGAAAACATTTAAAGTATTAACTTCATTTTTTGTACTTTTTTTCCAATTATTGCTATTTTTCAACAATAAACATTAAATTTTCATGAAAAAGACAGCAAATATTTGATTTCAAATCAATCATTACAAATCCTATGTATCTGTTGCTACGTATTTCGACCTAATAGGTCTCATCAGAACAGTTATTCATAGGCGTTCTCAACGTGAAAAATCAATATGTTCTGTCTTTTAAGAAGCAACACTAAAATGGCTGTGTTTCGAAACTATTTTACGGATTAAATTTTTAATTTCTAGCTAACAAAATATTGAATAACGAAACTTTTAACTTTTTATATTTTTTTCTTTAGGGTCAATGTTTTTCAAATTATAAACGAAAATAGGAGCAAAAAAATGAGAAATTTTCAATTGGTTTCGGATTTTGTTAAATAAAAAATTTAGCACAGGGTTTGCGACTGGCGCATATCGTAATTATCGATATTGGGACATCCTGAAGGGATTTCAGTAAAAAAATAGCTTGCTATGGAAAATGTCCATTATGGTCTGAATTTCTACAGATCTCGCTTAGTCTAATAATATGCTGCCTTACTTTGATCTCAAGTGGTGGTTTAATCGGACACACACATATATATTATATATGTGTGTATACACATATATACAATTTTATTGATTGTGGAGAAATACCGATAAACATCTTTTAGTTTGGTTTACAACAGATATTACTGTTGATTTCAAATATTCATAAATTATTTCTCTACAATAGTTTTTATACATTATTCACGATCATAAAACTGTAAACAAATTGTGTCTTAAATACTTTTGTATACAGGATGATTGATTAGTGTAAGGAAGCTCAGTAGATCTGTTATAGTAAAAATTACAAAAAAAAGTTATTAACAAAAATTATAGGGTGCTTTAAACTCCACATTTTAAAATTAGTTACAATCTTACAGGATGTTCCAAAAATTCACATATTCAATATATAAGTATCCTTGGAATAAGTGAAATGAGATGGCCAGGGTCTGGAAAAGTAACTGTAGATGATCACATTGTATACTATTAAAGAGAAGACAGCTCAAAACACAAAAATAGTGTAGCAATAATTGTGTCGAAGGAAACAGATAAAGCTGTAAAAAACGTCGTCCTATTCTCAGACAGGATACTGATGATACAAATACAATCAACAACAATCAATGTGAACATATTACAAGTATATGCACCCACACAAGACTATGAACAAGAAGAAATTGAAAAATTATATCATGATTTAGAAAAAGTATTAGCATCTACAAAGAAACACGATCTCAATATTATCATGGGAGATTTTAATGCAAAGATTTGTGAAGGTGAACAGGAAGATATCATAGGAAAATATGGTCTGGGAATACCAAATGAAAGAGGAGATATATTGGCATCTTTTTGCGTAGAAAATCAATTAATAATAACAGACACAATTTTCAAACTTCCAAAACGTCGTCTTTACACCTGGAAATCACCAGCAGGTACACCTGATCGAGTTGTTCGTAACCAAATAGACGTCATATGTATAAATAAGAGATACAGAAATTCAGTATTAGCAGTAAAAATATACCCAGGCGCAGATGTACCAACAGATCACAATATTTTAGCAGGAAAAATAAGACTGAGATTAAAAAGAGTTGCAAGGACGAATAAGCAAACAGTTACTATTGATACAGAAAAGATGCTAAATGATACTGTAAAACAAGAAATAACTAGTATATTAGAACAAAAAATAAAGTTAACATCAATCAAAAAAGAAAGTACTGAGGAAAACTGGACGAGAATTAAAGACATCTTAAAGACTGTTCAAGAAACAAAATTGAGTGCGCTAAAAGCAAAAAAAAAATAAGGGTGGATGACAGAAGAAATACTGAGACTTCATGGATCAAAGAAAAGAAGTCAGAAATAAAGATAAAAACCAATACAAGAGGATCCACGCAATAATCAGGCAGAAGATAAGACACGCGAAAACACAATTTCATAGTAAAGAATGTAATGATGAATGTAAATTCATCCTGTTAGCTCTTTATAATAGTTCTCTTTTTAATTCTCTAATAGCCTACTTTTTTAAAGAGTGGCATTCAATTTGATATGAATAAATAATAACAAAATAATTGTTAATTGTTTAGTTACGTTTTGATAGAATTAAAGTTCTGTTTTTCTTGATATATCTACGCCATTTTAAAAAATGGTATGGTAATAATCTGAATTTTTCTTCTATAAACTTATTTTATTTATCTTTTCTAGGAAAACATATTCAAATGCAGTACGTGGAATGAAAAACTTGATTTTTGTTTAGATATTTTGAAACAAAATAATTTTTCCGAAGAATCGATAGCCTTCAATAGGTTCCTAGTCAACGGAATTTACAATAAAACACAATTAGCTATGAACTATGTGCAGTCGTTTACAAAAGTTAAATCAAAAATAACTCTTATCGTACCAGAAGAGACAATAATACCGGATATTGAACCTGACCGCGGAGTACCAAGCATTGCTGTAAATGAAGTGGACATAATAACGGCCAAGGGAAACCATGTTTCTGTATTAGAAGGCGAAGAGATAGGAAATATTGTTAATTCAATTTTAAATAAAAATTAAATAATGTACATGAGAGTTAATTAAAAACGTTTAATTATAATTTTTGTGAAACGTGTTTTCTTTAATTTATTTAACCCTTTTTTTCATGATCTTTTGTTTTTATAAGGTATGTGCAGGTAATATGGCCACCTTAAGAAATGTCCGTATTTGTGGCCAAATATAGTTTTTTTTAAAGTAACTGTTATTACAGTTACATGGGTTATCTAAATAGATATTTATTGTTTAATTTTTCAAAAATTGATAAAAATATGATATTTATGACTTAATTAAAAAAATGCTGCTATTGGCCATATGACCAACATGGGGTCGCTAATATGGCCACTCTACAGAAAGTAAATTTTTATATCTAATTATGAAGCTTAACACAAAATAGAATAAAATAGTTTCAGATTTTTTAACAGTTTTATTACATGTTAAGCAAATACAGTACAGAAACTTAATATTGTCTTATTTTTCACAATCAGGGCATAACAACGTATCAATTTTGTCTTTAGCTGTGGGACCCATGCACTCTTCGTGGATATAAGTGCTACATACGCTACACAGCCTCATATCTACCATCCTGTCTTCTTTGCATAATTTGCAGAACCAAGATTCTTGTTTTTTTGTTCCCTTCTTCTTAGCAGGCAAGATCTTAAATTTGTTTTTTGGATTGGGTAATTTTCGTAGCATTGACGAGACTCTTTTACCATCTGTAGTATGCGTATTGGCTTCAATATTTTCTGAATCACTTTTTCCAATACATCTACTGAATAAATCTTTAGTAACAACTTGGGCTCGACTGTTGATAGCTGGTTTTCTAGGCTTTTTGTTATCGTTCTTTATTGCTGCATTTTCAGGTGTTTCGAGCATAATTGTGAATGAAGTATTTTGGATGTTTGAGAAATTACTGTGATCGTCTTCTGAATCAATAACTTCATCACTGCTAGAATCATGCAAACTAAACGATAAGTCAGAGTTGCTACTATCAGTGTCTAGAAATGGTTTTTCTGGACGATTCTTCGGTTGAAAATCCGAAGTAGAGGGACGACAATAGTTACTACTGTCAGTGACCAGACATACTTCTTTTGAGCTATTTTTCGGTTGTAATCCCAAAGTAGAATACAACGGTAATATTTTTGTTGAATGCCTGAAGTTGATGGCATGGATAAATCATCTGCTTTATTACAAGCGTTAGTTTCTGATAATGTGACGTTCTCTTTATCTTCCTGATGTTGTTATGTGATAGTACTAGGGGCAAACGCTATCTCTGGGATAGCTTCTGGGTTGAATGGATAAATTCCCGTTGAAGAAAACCCCGATTTTATATTAGATGGTGTCATTGTTTTGTCCCAAACTGTAGAAAAAATTGGCCCAAATCTCTGTTTATAAATAACACGATCGCTATGAATAGAATAATATTTCATAACTTCATCATCCCAGTAATATTCAAAGGCTCTAAATATAGCTTTGTCCATTGGTTGGAACTCGTGAGTAGTATGACTAGGTAAACAGTATAGAGTAATTTCGTATCTTTCGGCAGTTTCTACAATAGTGTGATCCAAATGGCATCTTGCACCATCAAACATGATAATACATGGACCAGCAACCTTAAATTTTGAAAAGTGTTGAAGCCAAACTGAAAACGTTTCAATATCCATGCTATCTTTTGCAGTCATTTAAACAACAGCACCTGGAGGTAGTGAGTCAACCCATTCTGGCTTACTACGTTTACCCTTAAAAAGTACCATTGGAGGGATTGCTGTACCTAGAGCATTACCACAAGAAACAATGGTAACACTTTCTGCATGTTCGTTTGCAACAACATGTACTCTTCTAGCCCCTTTTTGCGCCAAAACTTTTTGCTGGTGGTGAAGTGTTAACCTGCAACCTTTCTCGTCTACATTATATATCCGTTCGGGCTTATCAAGTTTGTCCATTTCTCTTAAAATACCTTCCAACTTAGTAAAATGATCTTTTACAATAAATTTATTAAGCTTTTGTGTCCTAGCCGGATTTAAGTTTTGTGCTTTCCTAGGTCTGATTTGAGGATTGCGCTTCATAAAACCACGTAGCCAATAACGACCAGCTATTCCTTTGCTTTCTTGAAAAGGATTTTAGATATTATTGAGTTCTGTAAACCGATATACACACTTACAAAGTACCTTTGCAGTAAGTGGATATCCAATTTGCGAAAGACGGATAACGGATACGTTGAACTGATTCTGCTTCTTGGGCATTTGTAAGTATAGTCTTTCGCCCTAGACAAGACTTTACTTATTTTCCCTCTTCTAAATATCGTCGAAGTGTCCGGCTTGGGATGTGATATGTACGACTAGCTGTGTTAACTGCGGTCCCATTTTCCACCGCTCTTAAAGCAGCTGACAAATTTTCTTCCGTCCATTTGCCTCGTAGGCCCCTGTGCTGATACTGGGGCATATTTTTGTTTCTGTAATAAAAGAAATAATACCAATACAGCAAAACAAATTGCATTGTAGAGTAATATAGCCACGTAAGATAATTATGGCCATGGCCATATAACCCTACTTTTCACTTTTTACTTACAAGAAAAAAAGTATTAAATCAAAATTTATACAATAAAATAAGAACATGTACATGATTTTGAAGGTATACGAAACATGCAAGTACAATTAATATATTAAAAACTTACCTATTAGATTCAGTTAAGATGTTTTTAAAAATTAAGAAATTAATAACGTGAGATGGAATAATAATTCTGCTGTTACGATAATAACAAATACGTGCACATTACTACTTCTTGTTCAAACAAAACGATACAGTCGGAAAGAACACAAAAATATTCTCGTATCTGAGCCTTATGTGGTAGCCAAATATAATATGTTTATAGGTGGTGTGCATTTGCACGATAATGGCATTGCTAATAACCGAATTAGAATTAGAATAAGAGGAAAGAAATGATGAAGGCCTCTTTTTATAATTCTTATTAATAGCACAGTTGAAAGTAACTGGAAAATTTACAATATTGCAAATAATAGTAAAATAACACAATTACAATTTCGATCACTTCTAGCAGTATCACTTATGAAATTTGAACATTGTGCTAAAATAGTGAACACAGAAGTGGTTGCTTACTCGGGTTGTGGACGTCCCTCCAAGGATAGTTTCAGCATGAACAGACATTCAAGAAAACGGCCCTCAGTCCCCGGTAGCTCATAACGAACGTTGCACATAATTACGTATAATGTAAGAACCTTATCTAAGGATGAAAAAATGACCGAACTGGAGGAAGAACTCAAACATGTGAAATGGGATATTATAGGAATTAGCGAAGTCAAAAGAAGAGGTGAAGATCAGGTCAAACTAAAATCAGAAAACATATTCCACTATAAAGGGGAAACGGAATCGACAACTGGATGAATAGGTTTATTGGTACACAAAAAATTACAGAAAAATATGCAGAGCATTGACTGCATTTCCCCAAGAGTTATGTATATAAATCGAAGACTAAATAAGAGATACAATCTGAAATTAATCCAGGTATACGCCCCCACCAGCGATTACGAAGATGAAATTGTCGAAGTCTTCTATGAGGAAATCAAAAAAGCAAAATAGCAGTAACCGGTTCATTACAATCTGATAATGGGAGATTTTAACGCGAAACTCGGAAGAAAAAAGGACGAACAAGAAATGGCAATCGGAGATTTTGGAATCGGAGTAAGAAACGAAAGAGGCGACATTCTTACCAACTTTCTACTGCAACACAAACTGTATGCAATGAACACTTTTTTTAAGAAGAAACAGAATAGAAAATGGACGTGAGCTAGTCCAGACGGAATAACTAAGAGCGAATATGATTATATAATAACAGACAAAAAGCAAATTATTCAAGATGTTACTGTACTCAATAAACTATCAGTAGGAAGCGACCACAGACCAGTAAGAGCTAGAGTAACGATAAATCTACAAAAAGAAAGAGCAAAGATGATAAACAGTTGCAAACGTCTAGTTTAGAATTCACCAGAATCATACATAAAAATATAGCCAAAACTTTACAGAGTCATAATCCCAAAACTCTAAGTATCGACGATCACAATAAATTAATAACAGACTCGGTTAGAAACGCACAACTCAAATTTCGCAAGAAAAATGACACCAAAAGTGAAAAGATTATCAAAGATACAAAAGCTCTCATGGAGATACGACGAAACCTAAGCGAGAACGAAAAGGGAAACAAACAAGAATATAACAAACTAAATAAAAGAATTTCAGCGGAAATTAGAAAAGATGTAAGAAGATATAATACTAATGTAATCACTCAACAGTAGAAGAGAACAAAGGTTTAAAGATAATGAAAAGAAAACTCACACAAAGTAAAAAGGAAATATACAAGCTGAGATATAAAGACGGAAAGGCAACAACAGATAAACAAAATATTCTGAAAATAACAAGAGGGTTTTAAAAAGACCTCTATACCAGCCAAAGACCACAAGACAATTTTCCGACACGAGTAAAGACTCTCATAAATCAGGGATCGGAAATACTTTTACCCATTACTGTGTCAGAAGTAAGAGCAGCTTTAAAAGAAATGAAGAGCCATCGATCGCCTGGTGATGATGGACTCGTTATCGAGGCAATAAAAGCAGGAGGAGAAATTGTATTAAAATCAGTAAGCGAACTGTTTAATAAATGCTTACATGCGGGTACGATTCCAAAAGACTGGAACAATGCAGTAATAGTCTTGTTACACAAAAAAGGCGATATTACTAAATTAGAAAATTATAGACCCATCAGCCTCTTGATACATATGTACATACCCTTTATGAAAATCTTAACAAAGAATCAATATAAGGTTGAATGTTAGAATAATTGAACTTTGATGGTATACAAGGCAAATATCGAACACAGTAATTAATTAAATCTTGCCCAAGTACTTTCGATCCATAGATCATCCTCAGAGGCATCTGAAATAAGCCAAGAAACTTTTTTTTATAAAAAAGGAAAATTAATTCACTTCGATAAAAAACTCGAAGTTTATGGTTGAAAAAAGTTTTTATGTGATAAACGTTTATAGACTTACTTCGTCAGTTGTGGCCTATCCGACATGAGCCAAATGTCATACATGTAAATTTGGACATAACAATACAATACACAAAGACAAACAAACACTATAAAATTTTTAAAAATGGAGAAGCTACATGTTATATAGACGCCGGAGACAGAATGGCTCACGGTCTTGCGGAAATATTGAGATGACATGTGACAAATGACAGCTTGTATAGGGCAGTTAGAATAGATATGTGATCTGCACCTTTCAAAATTCTATGAAACTAAGTATTGACCAAAGGTCCAACTGACACCACTATAGGAAATCAACTGATGAAATATAAAATTATATAGTATATTTTTTTTATGTAGATTGAATAATCCAAATCTCACACTCAAACCTGTCTAAAATAATTAGTATGTTAGTTTGAGAGCAATTGAAGTTGACATAGAGTATGAATGTAAGAAAAAGACTAAACAATATATTAGACAGTGGATGGTTGACTACAATAAAATGGTCCACCAAGCGCTATCAGCACTGTAAAAAAGGAAAAATCTGAATATGCAGTTAAATTACTAAAAGTTAAAATCAAAATTGAAAGCAAAATATATAAATGGGTTATAATCCAAGTAGTTCAGTTTAATCCACAGTCAATGGAAGAACTTTAAAATTAATATCGAAATGCTCAGTGTTCTCTACACTGGGCTCAGTGTACTCTACACTGGGTTAAGTGTCGAACACAGTTCCAGTGTTCTCTACACTGAGCTACAAGCGGCCCAGTATAGAGAACACTGGAAAGAACTAAGGGGGGCCTATGTCCAGAAGTGGACGCGATTGGATGATTGATGATGTCCACCGTACATCGTCTTGTCAGGTGAGATGTTTAATAGTCAGGATTAAATAATTCTGTTTTTAGCAGCATTGCGAAGCATTTTATAGCTGTTGATTCCTGTCCATTGTCTAATATTGCGCAGCCATAACATTTTTTTACGTCCCAGACCTCTCCTACCCTCTATCTTCCTTTCGAGTATCAGTTACTGAAAAGTGTATCTTTCTCCTCGTAATATGTGCCCCAAGTATGCAGTTTCTTACTTTTTGCATAACTAAAAAGTTCCCTATCCTGTAAGCCCGCTCTTCTGAGTACTTCCTCATTTCTGACCCTGTCCGTCCATAATATTCTAAGCATTCGACGCAGGCACCACATTTCAAACACTTCAAGTTTGTTAATGGAACTGGCCTTTAACGTCCAAGCTTTCATTCCGTACAAGAGAACAGGCTACACGTAACACTTAAGCAACCTGAATTGAAGATTGAAATCCAATTTGCGATCAGTCAGAAACTTACGAAGCCTCAAAAAAGCATTTCTGGCCTGTTTAACTCTGCTCTTTATTCCATTCTCGGGGTCCCAACCCTCGTTCAGCAAACAACCCAAGTATACAAATTGCCTGACCTGCTCGATTTCTTCTCCAGAGACATATATCTTTGCGTAGGGGTGTTCTTCTAATTTGGTGTATATGCACGAGTGAAGGATAGTAAGGAGTACTTTAAGAACATGGCTCATCAAACTAATTAATCTATGTTCTTCACATCTTAGGACGTTGAATGAATATTGATAGTAGCCAGTCTTTTGGTAAGTAACCACTCTCGTATATGTTGAATAGCTTCGTAAGAGATGTGATTTGGTGTGCCTCTAATAGCTTTAAAATTTCACCATGCACCTCATCAGGTCCTGGTGATTTCTCCATCTTTAATCCACTTAATGGCAATAGTTACTTATTCGTTTGTTATTTCTGGGCCATAGGGATTGTTTATTTCAGTCGGACTTCGTGCTGCATCTTCGAATAATTCTTGCATATATTCTTTCCATCTTCGTAATTTATCTTCAATGATAGTCAAAATTTGGCCTTGAATGTCTACAACTATGCCTATATTGCGTTGTCTATTCTGTACCTCTTTAATTTTTTTGTGCATATGGAAATCGTTATGTTTGCGTTGTAGTGTTTCAACTTCCATACATTTTTCCATCAGCCATGTTTCTTTTGCTCCTTTTATCTCCTTTAATATAGTCTTATGACACTTTTTGTATTCGTTGTCATTTCTACCTTTTAATTTTCTTTCCTCTTCCATCATCTGCAATATCTTATCTGTCATCCATTCTTGCTTCTGTTCTCTTTTTGATTTTAGATATTCATGCGAAATTGTGGTATGGTTGTCTCTGACTGTAATCCTCTGCAATTCCTTGACTTGTTTGTTTCTTTATCTAGTCCGTATAATCATGTACCATAATCAGGTATCATGATCGACTTATCAAGGATTATATTTTTAAATTTAAATTATGGGAAAGAAAAATGTAAAATGACAACCCTGTTTATTTGGGCGGAAATTAAAAAGAATGTAACAATGAGATATGTAAATCAAAGGTTCATATTTGTTAGAGGTTAATATCTGAGTAAGTGACTGAACTTTGGCAGTATATATACCGTAATTTATACATTTTCAAAAAGTTTAATATTCAGTTTTTGTTGTGTTATTTGTGTCGTGGTTTAACTCCAAATATTGTGCTTTTTAAGGTGAAACGTTAATCGAAAAACTTAACAGCTCTCCAGCAGTTCATAAAGCAGGTACCAGTAATTTTCGTTTTAAAATATTAATATTACACTATTTATTTTTTCCACACTAATGCATTTACCAATAATAATTACATTATATTTTTATTCTCTTTATGTTCCATATTTTTTTGTGATTCACATTGATTTATTTATTTGTTTTTTTTTTGTGTGTTTTGGCTTGAACAATTGTCATTCAGCCAGTCTCAATCAAGATAAGTTTATTAATGTAGTGTGTGTGTGTAGAGTAATTGTCTTGATACTTAGCAAAGTCGACGTCATTGACTTTGCTAAGAGACGTTAATTGTATCCGAACGTCTGCGGTCCCTCCGGTGAGTACCGATCACACAAGGAGAGAAATTATTTTCATTCATTAATTTTTTTTTAGTAAACGAAAATTTCTCCACCCAGGTGAGATTCGAACTCACGACCTTTAGGTTCAAAGGTAGGCGCTCTTACCACTGAGCCACAGAGGGGGTTAAATTAATTTATTAATAAATGGTATATTTTAGTTATTTTTATCCTTTCTATTTATTTCAATAATACACAGTCCCGCAAAATAAGCCCGGCACGTAAATTTCCAAAGTTTTCTCTTTTTAGTTTTGTTGAATTGACCTGTATAATAATTAAATGTATTTATTAAAATTAAAGTTGCAACGTGTTATTAGTTTTTAAAAGTTTGTCATCTTTTGTTGCTGAAAAGAAAGTTTTTTGTTGAAGTGCTCTCGATAAGTTTACTTTACAAATAATTGTTTTTAAGAATTCGATTAAATTGCCAGATCAAGAAGGGCAACCTGTTGCTCTGAATAATAACGGGCATCATCAACAACCTGTATGCATCCACTGCTGGACATAGATCTTCCTCAGCTCTTTCCATTGGTCTCTGTCTTATGCGGCTTGCATTCAGTTATTGCTAACACGCTTCAGGTCGTTAGTCCATCTAGTTGATGGGCGTCCTCTTCTCCGTATTGCTTCTTGTCTTGGTCTTCACTTGACAATACGTTTTGCTCATCGCTGTCTGATTATCTGGCGGCGTGTCCTGCCCAATTCCATTTTAGCAACGCGATTTTTTTGGATGGCTTTTGTTGTTTTTGTTCTACGACGTATTTCTTCGTTTAAGATTCGGTACCACAGAGAAACACACAACATCTGACACTCCATAGCCATCTGAGTCAAGTGAATCTTACTCACTACCTTTTTGTAAGTACTAATGTTTCCGCTCCATAAGTGACCGGCAATATAAGACAAAAAGAAGACCGATGGAACAAAATTCTTATAAGTTGGAGACCGTGGTAATATAAACGAAGCAGAGGAAGGCCCCAAATGAGATGGGCAGATGATATCAAGAAGTACATGGGCTCTAGGTGGATGACTGTAGCGACATACAGAGAAGAATGGAAAACGATTGGGGAGGCCTATGTCGAAAATGGACCGAAGAAGGCTAATTAGAAGAAGAAGTTATTATTTGCGTCTTGTTCATATTAATCTTTAGTCCGACCTTCAAGGAAGCGTAATATATTTTTTCAAACATTATTATGGCATCATCCATACGATCAGCTATAAGGACGATGTCATCCGGAAATCTCATATCACTTAGCTTTTCTCCATTTATGTTGATACTATGATGGTTTAGATGTGCCTTCTAATAAGTATGTTCTAAAAGCGTTGTAAATAACTATGGAGAGACGGTGTCTCCTCATTATATTCCTCGTTTTATACTGTGGTAAATATTTTTTATTATTTTAGTGTAGCGATGGTCTATTCGGCATTCTGACAATGCTTTTAACAATTACTGATGGCTTATGATATCGAATGTTTTCTCGTATTCGACAAATATCAGTGCCAATGGTTTGTTGTATTCTGCAGACTTTTCTATCAGGTTCTTTATCGCTAGTATATTTAGCGTCCACTCATTTTTTGATAATTAAAAGTTTATATATGTGTGAAAACGAACTAATAGGACAGTAGTTTTTTAGATCTGTTATGTATCCTTGTTTGTGTAATAAAATAATGACTTCATTGTTCCATTGAGAACGAGTTTTTCCTTGGTAGATGTATGCAAAATGTAGGCATAACTTATATATAAATTCTTCTTCAAGTGCCTTCTTCGTTCGGAAGGTTGGCGATCATCAGGGCTATACGTATTTTCGAAACTGCTGACCGAAACAATTCGTTGTTGCTACAGCTATACCATTCACGTAGATTCTTTAGCCAGGAGTTTCGTCTTCTTCCTATGGACCTTTTTCCTGCTATTTTCCCTTGCATAATTATTCGAAGCAGTTCATATCTTTCGCCACTTATAATGTGTCCCAAGTATTGCAGTTTTTGTTTTTTGATCGTAAATATGACTTCCTTTTCTTTATTCATTCTTCTCAAGACCTCGATATTTGTGACTCTCTCGGTCCATAATATTCTCAGTATTCTGCGATACATCCACAGTTCAAATACCTCTAATTTTTTGGTATCAATATTTTTCAACGTCCATGACTCCATTCCGTAGAACAGCACAGAAAGAACGTAATATCTCATCAGGCGAAGTTTCATTTCAAGGCTCAAATTCTTCCGCATATATAAATATTTAAGGTTTTTTACACAAATATGTAAAATAACAAAAAATCTACACAGACGACGCAATACTAGTCTGTCAAAGTAAAGATAACAAAACATATTAATTTACTCAAAAAAGACAGAATGCATGGTTATAACAGCAAATTTACCAAGATGTAAATTGGAGTTAGAATTGCTCCAATAAGAATAGCCATAAATTGTAAAATAAAAGCAATCAAAAAGTTAAAAAATAGAAAATCTCCTGGTGCAGACCAGATTACCGCAGAAGTTTTAAAAGAGACTGGACATGTTTGAGTAAATGTTATGCATATAATCTGCAAAAAGATTTGGGAAATCGGAGAGTGGCCAAACGACTGTACAACATCCACTTTCATCCCTATATTCAAAAAAGAAACTCCGCTAGATTGCAACAACTACAGAACGGTAACCATAATATCCCATGCAGGCAAGGTTCTACTTCATGTAATACATGAAAAACTAGAAGCTTTTCTATTACCTCATATATCAGAAGAACAAGCGGGATTTATTCCAGGAAAAGGCACAAGAGAAAACATCCTTAATATCAGACAACTAATCGAAAAAACTCGTAAATTCAATACTCCTATGCTTGTGTTTGGATTACACAAAGGCCTTCGATCAAGTCAAATAGCAGCAGCTATGGTCCATACGGTCACCTACGGAGCACAGACATGGACATTTACACAGGCCAATTTGGATAGGATAACGAAGACAAAGAGCGATGGAGAGGCAAATGTTGTGTATATCACTTAAAGATAGAAAACGTAACCAGTGGATCAGAACTAGAACAAATACAGTAGATGCGATAGAACAAGCAGCAAAACTGAAATGGAAATGGGCTGGACACAATGAACGTCTCCAAGACGGACAATGGAACAATGCCATCGGAAAGTGGCGTCCATACAATGCAAAGAGATCAAGAGGCAGACCACAGACGAGGTGGAAACATGACATCAGGAACAAGGAGGTCCCACATGGTAGAAAACAGCTCAAGATAGGGAAAGATGGAGAGAACTGGGGAAGACCTATATCCAACATGGAAGGATAGAGAATAGGTTAAAAAAATGGTCCATACTAGCGGAAATGGGAACATCTCACCACTTAATTCAACTAACTAGAAGTTTATATGAAAATAATAAGAAGTACACAGTAAAAATAAACAACACCCATTCACATCCTTTCACAACAGAGGCAGCTGTCTAATATCTACAGGGAACAGAATATGCGAAAGGTACTAGATGGATGGAAGGGTGGAATATCAGTAGGAGGTCAAAAACTCAATAACTTGAGATATGCTGATGACTTTAATAATCGAGGCAAATCAAGAAGAAACGGAAGACATAATGAGATATCTGGAGGAGAATAGCAAAACATAGGGACTAAAGCTAAATAGGAGTAAGACAAAAATCATGATAGCAGACAGAGCTCGGAATAATCTTCAACACATTAAAGAAATTGGGGCTTTAAAGTAATAAATAGTTATATATACCTGGGGTCCCTAATAACAAATGATGGAGGGTGTGACATAGAGTTACGTAGTAGGTTGACTATTGCTACAACAGCTATGATGAAACTGGTAACAATTTAGAAAAATTCTAGCATAAAAATTTACAAAAAACTAAGGCTGGTAAGGGGACTTATTTTTCCCATAGCCACATATGCATACCAAACGTAGACCTTAAAGAAAGCGGATAAAAATAAACTAGACGCTTTTGAAATGTGGGTATATCGCCGCATACTAAGAATATCCTGGATTGATCATCGCACTAGCGTATCGATATTAGAACAACGTAAAGTAAAGGATAGATTGCTTAAACAAATACAACAGAGACATTTGCAATATTTTAGACACATTGCTAGAAGATCTGGGATCTCTTAAAGGAAAGAGACCTGGGGGAATATCTCCAAGCCATTGGGTAGATCGAACAAATATATTGATTAACCAAGGATTACATCAGGAAACAAACGAAGACATCAGGAGAAGAACCGGAGTGACTGACATCATCGAGAAGATAGCCAGACTAAAATGGAGATGGACAGGACACATAGCCAGAATGACAGATGGGCGATGGACAAAGAGGTTATTGGAATGGAGGCCAAGGGAAGACAAGAGAAGCGTCGGTCGACCACCTACAAGATGGACTGACGATTTAAGAAGACTCAATAAAAACTGGATAAGAGCGGCGCAAGATAGACGGGGTTGGAAACATGAGGAAGAGGCCTATGTTCAGCAGTGGACTCTTGAGGCTGGATGATGAAGGATTACCTGATGCGGAACAAATAGCTCAGGACAGGGAAGGATGGAGCGAAGTCGTGAAAAAATTGTGAAGGCCTGATGGTGTCACCACATCCCAAAAGGGATTAGGGATGAGGAGAAGGAAATTGGAGCTTTAAGGTCAGATAATAGAACAAGTGATGGAGTTTATATATCTAGGCAACACATTATCTAGCTACCGAAAGTTCGAATCTGAAGTGGAAGATCAGGTGAATGGAGAAAACAGAGCCGCGGGTTGCCTGAATGAAACAAAATGGAGAAATAAAAATGTGGGGAAAGAAATTAAAGGCAGAATTCACAAAACAATCATCAGACCAATAATGAGATACGCGACACTATGGAAAGAGCTAGAAGTACAAATATACGCCGTAGATGCACGATGGAGAACATCAAGAACTAGGTGTTTTTGATGTTCTCCACCTCTTCTCTTCTACTCTTCTGTTCCGGGAAGAGTAGAATAAAATGATCATATAAGCCGAATGACAACAAATAGAGTAGTAAAGACGACGAGAGATGGTTCTCTAATAGGAAGACGATCAGTAGAAAGACAACGAAAACGATGGAACGATATCTGACTGAAAGCACAATAAAAACAGAGAAAAAGAAGCAGAAAAATACTATTTGGTACTATATACAGTTTGATGGCGTTGTTATTTTAAGAACAGAAAGACTTAATGATGCATTTTAATAGCACTAACTGTGAATACGAATGTAACTCTAAATCTACAAACGTTGAATTGGGAGTCTCAAAATATTTATTAACATTTTGGTGATTTTTACACGCCAGCTAGTAGTTGTAGCTTTTATATGCTAGTAGAATTATGTATTTACTTATGGAACCGACAATCTCATTATGGACTTCTTACTATATTCCGACTAGGAAAAATACCTTTTGAAACAAATGTATTTTGATTAAATGTGTAACTGAATCCATAATTTTCATTATCACGATTTGACATTGTTTACTGAACGTTCAAAGGTGGCATTGCTGTATAAATTGAAAAATAAAAATGCTAATAACGTGTACAATGTTAAAGTAGCCTTACAACTCATTACAATACAATAAATAATAACGTTTGTGCCAATTAATTCATTCAATTTTAAATTTTGTTTACTCATATAAATTCCGTGAGGTAAAATCATATAAAATATTAATAATTTTAGTACTTAACAATCGTAATGCATTTCATTATGAAAATATGGGGTTATTTAAGTTTAAATACGTTATATTTAAGATTCAATGTCCTAAAATAATCGTTGTAAAGGCAGTATAGTAAATTTTTTCATTTACCTCGCAATTTGAAAGGCAACTAAGAAGCTTAAGAAACCACACACAACTGTCCCTCTCATACGTATACCAAATTGCGAATGGGCCTGTTCCAACACAGAAAAAGCGGACGTCTTTGTTGCACATTTTACAAACGTATTTCAAACAGAACCAGCAGACCCTGATAAAAATGTGGAAGAACTAATTAGCGCAGCATATCAAATGTGCCTCCCAATTAAAATTTTTGCTCCTGTAGAAGTCAAGAAAGAAATAAATAAACTCAACTTACGAAAGGCCCAGGTTATGATTTAATCTCGGCACAAATACTAAAACAACTTCCTCGCAAGACCATTACTTTGTTAACAGTTATATTTAACTACATGCAAAGCTTATCATACTTTTGAAAAATATGGAAATTTGCTGATGTCATTATGATCCTCAAGACAGGAAAAAGCCAAATGAAGTAACCTTTTATCGACCAATTAGCCTACTCCCAACTGTAAGCAAATATTTTGAAAGATTGCTGCTACGAAGGATCTACTCAGATCATGAATTCCTAACATGACTTCCAAAACATCAGTTTGGTTTTCGGGAAAATCAATCCACTTCCCAACAAGTCTTCTCAAATTAACTCTAAATTTTTGCTATTTACTGATGATTTAAAAATCTATAGAATTATCGAAGACGTCTGATTGTGAAAAACTCCAAATTGATATTAACAAAATTATGCCATGGTGTAATTGGAACCAAATGAGCATTAATGTTGAAAAATGTCACTTTATTAGTTTCTGTAGAAGAATTAACAACCTCTCTTATAATTACAAATTAGCTGAAGAACCACTGAAGGCTGTCTCAACTGTAAGAGATCTAGGTGTTCAATTAGATTCCAAACTAAATTTTTGCGCTCATTTTGATTATGTGAATAACCAGGCATTTAAAATGTTAGGTTTCATTATTAGAACCTCTAGATGTTTGCATAACATTAATTTCATCAGACTGATTTACAATTCCCTAGTTCTTAAGTATTGCTCAGTCGTTTGATCACCCACTTATGAAGTCCAGATAGCCAAGATTGAAAAAGTCCAAAATAAATTCATTAGGTACTTAAGTTTTAAATTACATAAACCTTTAAGCGACCATTCCTACTCAGAAATTAAAAATACATTAAACCTTCCTAGGCTATCTTCCAGACGGATGTATGCTGATGTTTTGTTTCTTCATAAACTACTGAATTCAAAAATTAATTGCAATGATCTACTGGCTTTAATTGACTTTAATGTTCCCTCTAGAGTTACTAGAACATCTCATAATTTTGCAATTAAATTTCATCGCTCTAACTTTGGTAGGCATTCTCCACTGAGTAGAATCATTCTAAATGGATATAGAATAGACTTTGATTTGTTGCGTGCGTTTCGGAAAATGTCTGTAGAACGTGTTTAAAAAAAATTTTGTAATTTTATGTGATTTATATTTGCTATGTGCTTTATATAATTTTAATATTTGTTTTTTTTCTATATAGCTGCATCGCCAATTCTTTTCATACATATTTACTATATCTTTATAATTATTGTATCACTAGGTAATACTTGTAATACTTTGTGTAGGTATGTATTAAATTGGGTGGTATCCCGTTAATAAATAAAAAAAAAGTCTATCGAAAAAAATATCAAAAAGTCTTGAAGAAATTAAGTACTACATCGCTATATTTCTAGATATCTCACAAGCATTTGACAAAGTCTGGCACAGAGGTCTGCTTCATAAAGTAAAAATAGCACTATCCAGTAACTATTTCCTCCTACTAAAATCTCACATATCAAATGGATATTTCTCTGTAAAATTCAAAGACAACCTACAATCCAACCTTTGTCCTATCAAGTCCAGAGTCAAGCAGGGTAGTATTCTAGGGCTTTTCTCACTCTACACAGCCGATATACCAAAGACTAATAATACTATAATCGCTTCCTTTGCTGACGACGTAGCAATACTAGCTGTAAATATCCCATACAACCCTCACAAAACCTGCAACATCATCTGAACATTACGAAATGGAAAACAAAAGTAAATAAAACAAAATCGACTTAAATAAAATTTATTCCACCGGCTCTATAGATGCCTACCTGTAAGAATACCAACAGTAACAGACGCTAGATACCTTGGTTCCATCTTGACCAA